>PVLA01001990.1:0-22357 GCA_004027455.1 Hydrochoerus hydrochaeris
AAGAAAAGCAAAGATAACTGGAAAGATAACTACATAAGCATAAGTTTAATGGTGGTAAACATTAACTATAAATGTAGCTGAAAACTTAATACCAAGTGATGGCTATAAGTAAGCCAAGATACTATGTGGTGATTATTTGATCTGACAGTGTAAATAATACGACTAATACGAACTAGGGGAAAATGGAGAATGCATATTAGATTTACTTCCTGATTGCCTTATAAGTATTAGCTGAGAGCTTTAAAATATTACTTCAAACACTGCTGGAAAAGGAAGTGACACAGAGAAGTTACTTACTACCTAATTTTAATGTTACTCACGCTGTGGCAATAAAAGATAAGAGGTCACATCCAGAGAAAAGGAGAAATGAGGTCTAGTGGAATTATATACATATATGAATATAAAGATAACTTTCAGAACAAAAAGTAGAACCTTCCTAAATACCCAAAGGATACATCAAGAGAGTGAAAGTTATTTATAATGAGCTATATAAAACATAAAAGATATATGAAATATATCATCATCATAATAAAACATAACTGAGCCAAATACATTGACTGACTGTATAGTGTAAATATGCACAACTCACCTATTAAAATAAGAGAGTCTCAGTTGATGGACAGGATGGGGGAAAGAGAAAAAGAGGGAAGGGAAAAGGAAAAAAACAAAATACGAGTTCATTATACTACTAGTTTCACTCAGTTACTGAAAAAAAAGTTTGTGCTAATATCATTAGGAGAACGTTTCATGTCCATATCTTGTACTATGATTAGCTACTTAAAGATAACAATACTCAATGTATTAACCACTTTTCTTCTCCTCTTATTTTGTTAAGAAATTTAGGTTTTTTTCATAAAAAAAAAAAAAGATCCTTAGATTGACTAACAAAGCAACTTGAAAACCTACAAGAGACACAAAAAGCTAAGAGATCCAGATCTCTATCTCAAATAAGTCATCAAATTTTAAATGAACAAAGGCACACCCAGAACATATGTATACAAAAACAAAAATAAAAAAGTCACAATCTATCTGATAAGATAGAACTTGTTAAATCCTCATCCCCAAATAACAAAATATAGCTGTTGTTCTTCTTTTTAAAACTTTATTTTTAATTGATAAATAATACAAATTGACAAATACACACAGGATAAAATGTGTTTTTTATAAATCATATACATTATGGAATGATTAAATCAAGCTAATTAATATAACCCTAATTTCATATACTTATTTGTGTGTGTGGAACATTTAAAATATTTAAGATCTAGTCTCTTTGCAATTTCTATGCTTTATGGTAGAACTCAAAAGTTTATTCCTGTTGTTAGACGCTACGGCTTTTTAGGTGCACTTGAAGTAGTGACCATATTTTTTTTCATCAAAATTGACCATATTTTTGGTCATGCAAAAGAAAAAAGACTAAATAAGTCCCTAAAAAGAAAAATTTATAAAACTTTCTACAATCTAACAAAATTATAAAATAATAATAAGATTTTAACAATAAAGAATGCTTTCAACAATTCTGAATCACTGAGGGACTATAAATGACACTACAGAATTTCTTGGTTCTATGAATAAAAGCATAATATGCCAGAATCTGTGGTATATAAAAAGGAGTAACTGAAATTATAATTTTAAGTACCTATATCTAGGTAAATAAAAATATGTGAGTCAAGCACCAATTCAAAAATTCAGAAAAACCTACCATGTAAAACAACACTAATCAACAAAGATAAATTAATAAAGATTTAAAATAAAATTAATGAGTTAGGAGAAAAACAAGACAAAAAATAAGAAAAGCAGGAATAATAAATAAATTTAAGTTTGCTCTTTAAAAAAAAACCTAAGTAATACAATGAAGAAAAAACAAAAACAGAAAAAGTACAATTGGTTAAAATTAGAAAAAAGGAAAAATAACTACAAAAACAGGAAATTTTCCAACTAATGAATCTGATTTGCATAGCTTTAATAATTCTTATAACCTGAAAAAGTAAATATTTCTTAAAATAAAACTTTCCAAAATTGATACTAATAGAGATGTTTCTAAAAAAGAAAATCTAAATAGGACAATTTCCATAGAATAAAAAGAGAAAATACTTTAAAAGTCATTTTCAAACAAGAAAAGCACCAATCTCATGTAATTTCATAGGAGGCACCTATTTAATCTTTAAAGATCAAATAATTTATACAATTTAAACTATTCCAAAGCACAGAAAAATAAGGAAAATTTCTAATTTTGTTTCACAAAGTTTGATTCCAAACTTGATCAAAAAATGCACCCAAAAAAGTCTTACATATGAACATTGATGCAAAAATCCTCAAAAAAATACCAAATACAACCCAAAATCATAAATGATAATCAATATATCATGATCAAACAGAGTTTGGTCTGTAAACATATGGGCAACTAAATACTAAGAAATCCACTGATGCAAGCCAGTCTATTAGAGAAAAAAGTCATACCTTCACATCTGATTTTCCAAAAGAGACATTTGCTAATATTCAATTTATATTCATTTTTGAAAACACTCAACAGGAGTCCATGAATAGCTCCTTGAGACACATACACCTTAGCCATTTAGGAAAAGTTTAATTGAAATCATTCCTTACATCATAAGCCAGGATAGATTCCAAAAAGATGAGAAATTTAAATGTACTCCCAAAATGACAGTATAAAAATACTATTAAGGATATTGGTAGATTCTCCTATGACCCGGGAGAAATAAAAACTTTCCTGTGATTCAAAATGAGAACAAGAGAAAATTCAATATAACCGCATAAAAAGTGAAATATTCTCCATAGCAAAGTAAAAACACAAATGATAAACTGAAAAAAAAATTCCAAATTCCATTACAAAGGATTAAAATCCCTAAAATGTAAAATCCAAAACTAGAGAAGTCAGGTACTGTAGTGAACACATGTAATTCCAGCACTCAGGAAGGTGAGGCAAGGAGGCCAAGGAGTTTGGGCCAGCCTGGGCTTCAAGAGAGACCCTGTCACAAAGAAGGGGAGAAAGGAGGAGGATTGGGGAGTGGGGCGCCTGTTGTCAACAGCTCTACAGCAAAAAAAAGTAGTATGGACAGGGTATAAAAATAAACGTAAATAACTTTCCACTGTTTAAAAATATGTATAACCGTGCCTTCAATAAGGTGAACATCAATTGAAACTACACAGAGTAGTGTTTCTCGCCTACCTGTATGGAAGAACCAAAGTTTGACAGTTGCTTCAGTTATCTATTACTGTGTAACAAACAACCCCAAAACTCAGTGAATTAAAACAGCAGCTATTTACTTGGCAGGGCTGAGTACTTCCACTCTGTGCAGCCTCAGCCATGGCCATTCCCTGGGCCCTGACGACCCAGACCCCTGTCAAGCTGGCTCGCTCCCCTGGGTCTGCCGCCTGGGTGCTCGGTGGAGGCTGTAACAGAGGCCTGGACTCCTTTCTCTGTGGAGAAAGCAGCCTCGCAGCCCTTAGGAGGAGTAGCTCAAGGAGCAAAGCAGACCTGCATGGGCTCTTCAGAAGCCATAGTGTGTTCCTGCCACTACACTACACTTGACTTCCTGGTCAAAGTAGTTAAAAGGCCCACCCAGCTTCAAGAGAAGGAGATTAGATTCCACAAGAACAAGTTGGCTCTAGAAGACCACATCGGATAAGCGTACTCTGCCACACAGCCGATTTTGCTGGTGAAGTTAAGGCAAAATGAGTACAGCTGTTCAATATCAGTAGGAATCCTTTGAGAAGGCAGTTGGCAAAATTTAATAAAATCTACATAGCATGTAACCATTTGACCCAACCTAATACCACTTCTAGAAACATATCTTAAAGATAGGTTGACAAAAATATGAAAACACATAGCTGAGCACGGGGTGCACATGTAGTGGCAGCATTTGGGAGACTGAGGCAGAAGGATGGCCAGTTCAGGTCCCACCTGGGCAACTTAGCAATACTCTGTGCCCAATTAAATAAAAAGGACTGGGGATGTAGCTTTGTGATGCGATGCGGCACCCCCAGATACAATCCCCATTACTGCAAATATATGTATATGTTATTTTTCATTACAGCACTAGTTGTAACAAAAGACTGGGAGAGGGGGAATGTTTATCACTGTGTAAGGAAGTGCATACACAAACATAAACCACATGGTGTCATGCTATACAATTATAAATACGAATCAAGATATTTCTATACAATATTATGTAGTAGTTTCTAGAATATTATGTTACAGGAGAAAATGAGAACTGGAAGGAAAATATACATAGTATGCCCCACAGTCTTTTTTTAAAAGTAGGACATAAATACATAGACTTTTACACTTTTTAAATAGAAAGAGAAATAACATCCTTAAAAATGGAGTATATGGGAATGGAGGATATGAGCTTGAGAGTACATAAGGCAAACTTTTTTTCTTTAACTTTATTCTTTATTATTACATATTTGTCATACATATTGAGCACACTCATCATAGGGAATTCACACTTGTACCTAACATAGGTAGATTTCTTTGACTATACCTTTGCTTACAATATTTTCACTACCTATATAATCATAAAACAAAAATACAGTTATAAAGCAATACCTAGAAATCAAAAGTAAAATATAGCAAGTGAACCTAGCTATAGCATATCCATACAAGAAGAACCAGCCCAAAGGACAGTATGAAAATGTATACATCCCTAGTGAGATATATATCCTGGGGAGAAAAAAACAAACCCTTTTAAGTGGTTTTCAGTATTCAGAATGTTGGTATATCTGTTGATATTCATCTTATAAGATTAGTATATGTGTAATATAGAATAAACCAAATAAACAACTTGGTGACATTGGAAACTACACTCTGAGGCTACTATTAACATAAGATCAATGAGGTTGCATTAAAAACTACGATCTTCTCCAGGTGTGATGGCACACATCTGTAACCCCAGCCAAGACCTTGAGACTAGGCCAACTAGACTACATAATGAGATCCTGTCAAAAAAAAAAAAAAAAAGTTAGAAAAACTACAATCTTGCATTTGAAACAGAAGTATCAATACGAACTCATGAATAATTTTACACCACATACATACATAACTACATACACTTTTCCTAGTTCTGTTCACTTAAAAGGTCAACAATAACAATCATTAACAACTGTAAGTTTGAAACACATTAAGTATATTTAATTTCTGAGTTTATATTGATGCTAAATCACAGGATGCTAGCTGTGGTGGCTCATGCCTGTAATTCCAGTACTTGGGAGTCTGAGGCAGAAGATCGCCATGAGTTCAAGACCAGCCTTGGCTACATCAAGAGTTCAAGGCCACCCTGAATTACAGAGCAAGAGTCTGTCTCAAAAAAACAAAACAAAACAAAGGAACAAAACAAAACAAAGTCACTGGTGATCTTTGGAAAACACTATGGAACCAACTTATTATATTTAAAAAGGATGAAGAAATGCAAAGCAAAGTTTTCATCCTTCTTTTATTTACAGATTACTCTAACCAAACAATATATACAAAAAGGAAAAGAGAAACAGACATTATATACCTCCCAGTGAAGGTTACACCACCATGTATAAGGTAGTATTACAAATACACACACACACACACATACACACACACACAAGAAACAAACAGAAACCTCTGCAATGGAACTAACATCTATCTAACTTCCAAGAGTCAATTTCAAAGAAACACAGGGGACAGAGGAACATGTCAAGCTATATATACCACTGTCATAAAATCAGCAAAAGTAGATTTACAAGTCAAAGAACTAGTTTCTTCAAAAACAACAAAATTATGAGAGAAAAATAGAGATAGACAATGGAACCAACAGATTATTAGAAAGAGTAAGAGTCACATCAACCAATTATAGTATGAGCCTCTCTGAATCATGTTCCAAACAAATTTGAAAAAAAATGATAAAACAAGCAAGAAAATGTGCACAGATTGCTTATGATGATTAAGGTATTACTGACTGGTTTTTAGTCTTTAACTTTTAGAGATATGTAATAAATTATATGATATGTAATAAACTATGTAAGGATTAAGTGAAACAATGATTTGCATTTGCTTAAAAATAAGAGTGTGGGTGGACCATTCAGCTAGCTGATCTTTGACAAAGAAACTAAAAATATACACTGGAGGAAAGTAGCTTCTTTAATAAATGGTGCAGGGAAAAATAGCTAACCACATGCAGAAGATTGAATCTAGACCCATATTTCTCATCATGTACTAAACTAAAATCAAAATGGATCAAAGACCTAGATTTTAAAACAGAAACAATCTGCTGGAAGTTAAAAAAAGGAAAAGCTCTTGAAAACATAGGCAAGAACTTTCTGAACAGAACCCTACTTGCACGAGAAATAGCCCCAACAATCAACAAATGGGATCACATCAAATTAAAAGTCTTCTGCATAGCAAACGAAACAACCAAGAGTGAAAAGACAACCAACGGAATAGGAAAAACATGTTTGCCAGCTATTCCTCAGATAGAGGATTTTTTTTTTTTACTGTAAAGAGAATAAAATCCAACAATATGAAGTAGAATAAAGCCAATCAAAATAAAGCAGTGAAAGTGGTACAGAACTTCAAAACAGAACAATAGGTTATCGACAATGGCTACCATAATGTATCACAATAGCTGTCCATACTATGTCCCTCAGACATAGTAAAATCAAATAAAACTAAACAGAAGAAACCAACCAAAACCGAGGGCACTGAATAAAACAGAACAATGAATTGGAACAAAACAAAACAGTGAGAACAATACTGGATTTCGAAAACAACACAGAAGGAAATCCCCCACATTTGCTATATTGCATACCGTCATCCTCCTAATAGATGCTCAGACCATCGGCCTTAGGCCTGCAAAGTCAATCAAGCGATACAAGCATTTAGTTTAGTTTAGTTTTGTTTTGTTTTGCTTTGTTTTGTTTTGTTTTGTTTTGTTTTGTTTTTGTCTCAGTTGCTATGAACTCAGCCTGCCCTCTGAACCAGCCAGTTGCTCGTGGGGGTGGGGGTGGGGGTGCTGGAGAGGAGTGTTCTTGATTCTCAGCCTGTGCAACAGTCGGCTCATGGTAAAGGAGACCTGGCTTCCCTCTTTCTGGCCCCCACTAGGTCTCCAGATAGAGGATCAATACCTAAAAAATATGAAGAGCTCAAAAAAATTAGACCTCCCCAAAATAAATGACCCAATCAAAAACAGGAAAAGTAAGTAAGTAGATACCTCTCATAAAAAGAAGTACAAGTGGACAATAAATACATTTTAAAGATGTTCAGCATCTCTGGCCATTAGAGAAATGCAAGTTAAAACAACACTGATGTTCCATCTTACTCCAGAAAGAACAGAAGTCAAATAATAACAACCAATGCTGGCAAGCATATGGGTAAAAGAAAATACAGAAAATTTTGGTGGGAATGTAAACCAGTATACTCACTATGGAAATCAGTATGGACAGTCCTCAAAAAACTTAAAAGTAGAAATTCCACTTGACCCACCTATTCCCCTTCTAGATATCTTCCCAAAAAAGTTAAAGGCCTAACGCCACAGTGATACATGCATGGCTATGTTTATAGTAGCACAATTCATAATAGCTAAATCTTGGAAGTAGCCTATATACCATCAACAGATGAGTGGATAAATAAAATGTTTTATCTACATACAATAGTGTACTACTTTGCCTTGAAGAAAGATAAATTTGAGTCATGTAGGGGCCAGGGATTTAGCTCAGTGGCATAAGCACCTTCCTGGAGTGAGATTGTGAGTTCGATCCCCAGTACAAAAACAAACAAAAAATTTGAGTCATGCATAAGAATATGGATACACCTTAAGACTATAATGTTAAATAAAATGCATTAATCATACAAGTTTAAATACCATAAAGCTTCTCTTGTAGGAGAAGCCCAAAATATAAATAAAAAGAAAAATAAAAGATAGATGGTAATAAATGGGGAGAGAGATATTTTACAAAAGGAAAGGGAACATAGAGATGGAGGGAGACAGGTGGGAGAACGGAGACAGGGGAAGATAAGGGTATAAACAAATTAAGATGTGTTAGGTACATGTACCAACTTCCCATGAAGCATGTAATCGTTATACCCTTCAAACATGTTACTAATAAAAAACAAAAATAAATAAATAATAAAAAATCAAAAAAAAGAAGGGTAGGGAGAGTCTATGCACTACAAATGAAACAAAGTTGGTCATTAATGCCTCTGGAGTTTGAGCAATGGGTATATCAAATCTAGTAAACTATTTTTCCACCTCAATATATGCTTCAAATGTTTCTCTAAAAATATTTAAACAGAAAGACGAAGTGGGGATAGGAGAAATGTTCATCAGCCAACATCACAGAAAAGCAGATGTCTACAATCTAAGATAATTATTAATCTACAGCAGTTAAAGTCATGGCCAAAGGTGTTATTCTAGTAGAGTTTTTCTCTATTGACTTCCAAGTAGTCAGAGCTCTGTCCATAACATAGGAAGGTGTGGGACAGCTGGGATCTCATGATCCAGACCCTGGATCCTATTCCTCATTTTCCAGGATCCTTTGGCCTACATGTCAGCTTCCTGTTACTTGATTAAACTTTGGTTGACTTTTTTCTATGATCAAAAATTTGCTGCTAATATTTGTTTTGATCCTCAACATAGTAAGTGCTTTGGCAAATTGTTGAACAATTAATTTAATTAAAACATTAAATATTTCATAAATTTCCACTTAATCAATGAGGAAAACACACAGGGTACAGATGCAGCATGGCAACCAGATGAACACACACCCACAGAAGCATGCATGTGTGAACACACACCACACACAAACAACAACCTGAGGCCCAGTGATGGCCAAATAGAAAATGAAATTGAAAAGTATATTGACAATAGCAGCAAAAACATTGGGAAGTTTTCATTAAATATAAATGATTAAAATAATATGAGAAAATTTAAGAATAAATGTCTGTTTATACAAAAAAAGTGTAGCTATTGCGCAGTTGCTGATCCCTGAGTGTTAACCACTGCACGCCAAACTGACCTCCCAGACTTCTTTGCCCTCCCCACCTCCACCAGCCCTCTGCCCACTCCAAGCCCCAGGGCTTCTTGGCCAGGCCTGGCAGCACGTAGCTCTGCACAAGCCATGCGGAAGCACTGATTATCCTTGGCAGCAAAAGCCAGGCTTGTGACTGGCCAAAGGAAGTCTCAGGGTCACTTCAGTGTGAATTGCTCAAACTATTTACCTCCAAGCAGGCTGAAGGAAGAGTAAGGCATGTGTATAAGACCTGGAGAAACCTTAGACTGGTTTCGGTTCCCTGCCTGTCTCATACCAAAATGTAAGTCCAAAGCTTCCCACGCAAGCCCCAGGGAAAGTGGAAAGTCAGTCCCAGGGGACAAGAGCAAGGAGCCAAGGAAGCAGACAATGCCGGGCCCGGCTTTATCTTGGAAATGGGAAGGGATTAGCTGCAGGGAAGGAAGGTTGCAACCAAATAGAGGCTGTGTAATGGAAAAAATCCCACATCTGTGGGGTTTCCCACACTGTAGGAGAAAGGGAAATCCATAACCTCCAGGATCACAGGCCCTTCATGATCGCCTCCACCTGGTGGCCATACCACATGACCTAAGGATATCTGCAATTTATTGTCCTTTTTCTAGAACATTGATTCGGAACGTGTGGAAAAACAGCACACAGTAAAGGACACAGGAGTTCTGTGCTGTGGTGATTCAATATTTTGAAATTAGACAGTGTTTGCATAACATGTGTGTCCTCAATTTAGAAGGAATTGTTCACTTTAAAATGGCTAGTCTTATGTTATATGAATTTCATCTTAACAAAAAAAAAAAGATGGTTCAATATAGTGGCTAAATAGAAAATTAACACCCAGGAATCAATTACTTTGCCAATGATTGGATATGTTTCTGGTTGTCACATCTGGGAAGCACAAAAAGAGAAACTTCCAGTCAGAAAAGGCAATGGGGAAAGGGAGGAATCCATTTTACAATAGAAGCCAAAACTGAAAATACCTACAGCTAAATCTAAGAAATGTGGGCTCTCTAACTCATTAAAACGATCTTAATACATTACACCTAATTTAATGGAGGGGGATATATATATATATATATATATATATATATATATATATATGCAAAAATTGGCTGCATCCCTAAATGGGAATTCTGGATATTATGCCAATGGTAATTTACCCACAGTGATCTTTAAATTAAATGCATTTCTTAATTGCAACTTTGGAAGAGATTGTGCTGTCTAGAATTATGAATTTTAGTATATGTGCTGCCAAAGCGAGCATAGAATTATGAGTTTTAAAATGTCAATTTTTTCTGGAACTTAACAAATATACTCTCTAACTCATTTAAAAATATAATCCTAGCCAGCCGCAGTGGTACACACCTGTAATCCCCACACTCGGGAGGCTTAGACCGGAGGGTCACTGTAAATTCCAGGCCAGCCTGGGCTACATAGTGAGTTCAAGGACTTGTCTCAGAAAACCAAAAAAAAAAAAGGTACAACAAACACGTGCCTCTCAGGTGACAGGTGCCGCTCCTTAAAACTTTAATCCCACTTCTCCATGAGATTTTATTGCTTTGGATTCTTTCTGCTTTTCCAGAATAAAAATGAAATTTTTATATAGGAAATGACTTTATTGGAAATGACCACCATGTGAAAAGTTAAGTTGGTGAAAATTTCTCTACAGACAGAGGATTCTGGAGAAAGCCTGGAGCTCAAAGAGCCTTTCTATGCTGGCAAATCTGATGATGTAATGTTTTCACACTGACATGTCAAAAATCTGTGGCCTGTCTCCCACCCGCTGTCCCAGCAGCCAGCCCCAGTACCGCAGGCTGAATCAAGATATGAGTCCCTGCCTCACAGTCTCCATCCGCCCCTCCAGCTGACCACCATCCTCCATTGAGGGGCCTCACATGTCCAGCTGAGAAAAGACAGCCTCATTCACCCATCCAGCTCTGTCCACCTCCCTGCCTACTCAGGAGACCTCCCTGGCTACCTCGCAGAGGCAGAAGTGTGCACTCCAGCAGCAGGAGAACTGGCCACACATCTGCACAGGAGCTGGAAGACAGATTGTGGTGCAGAACCGTGGAGTCACAACAGGTAGGTGAATGCTTGGCTCAGTGGACTCCTTACTCCATAAGAGAGTAAGTCTGGACAGGACCCTGCCTCCTGCTCTGAGACAAAACCCATCCACAGCAAACAGAAGGCCAGCTGCAGCATCTACACTCATGGTTCTCAATTAGTTATGGCTTTGCCAGGGATCATTTGCCAACGACTAGATGTTTCTGGGTTGTCCCATCTGGGCAGAGGGAGTATCTATACGGGAGAAGTCAGTGATGCCACTAAATTTTCTGCAACACAGAGCCTGCAGCACCCCCCTCAACAAAGAGTTATCCAACCCAAATGTCAATAGCGCCAAAACTGAGAAACACTAAGACGTGTGCATGAATGTGGAAACCAATCATTTAGGAGTTCAGCTCCCACTCTGACATTGGTTTGTTCAGAGACTATTTATTTTATTTCTCTGTGCCTCAGTTTTCTCATCTGAAAACAGGATTAATAGTAACCATTTCACAGAGTCATGAAAAGTAGAAGTGATTTGGTGTGTAAAATGCCTGGTACAGTGTAGGTCCTCAACTAATGTTTTCCTTTAATGGGAAAGATCTAGAGTGTATTCTTAAATGTCTCTGTGAACCAATTAGAATTCTTGGAGTTTGGAAGAAAAGATTTGAATCATGTAAGCATGAGAGACTTGTATTATTTCAGAACTACTGTGGATAAAAGATTAGGAAAAAGTATAGATGCACAGAAACATAGATATGTTAAAATTTTTATGTTTATACATATGTTTATGTTTATACTTTCAAATGCCTTGATTTCTGTACAGTTGTGCTATTTTTCTAGGAGGCGTTTTCCTTTTCCACAAAGGATTCTGTGGATCAAAACATCATCCTCCCTCTTCCCTTGTTGCTGTTCATCTCCTCTACTTACATCTACCCCTCTGATGCTGCCAAGGCCAGGGATAGCCATTCCATTAAAGGTGACTCACTGCCATCTGGTGGCAGAATTGCTAAGGGCCGCAAAGATTTTTATCTGTTGGTTTGACTCTGCTGGTGAACCCAGAACTTGATCTGCCACACACAAAGCAGTCATTTATGTAGCAGCATTCTAGGAAGTACAGAGAGCAGAAAGATGGATCAGCCAGCACTTGAGGCTTTTTGGGAACCTGATGGAGTCTTAGAGTCCTTTCAAATCTGTTTAATGTCTGCTCAGTTGGAGTAAGAAGTCTCTACTTAATAAAAAATATATATATACGTATATAAGCTCTTGTGGTCAAAGAAGGAATTTCCCATATATGCCCATGTTATGCTGTAATGCTCCTCACATAATCAAGGAAAGAGATCATTTATAAAAAGCAGTGTCCAAAAGCACCCGTATACATGAGGTATGATTTTTTAAAAATACACTGCGTTTAAATTTTTAAAAATACTACAGTAAAAGACACATTGCTCTTAATTTCCCTTGAAATACTCCCTCTTTCATCAGCACACTTACCCCAGCATTCCTGCCAATTCCGAAGCTGCTATGGAAATCCTCTTCATGAATGACTTGGGCTGCATTTTCATAGCCTCTTCAATGTCCTGAATTGACTCAAAATGTTGGCCTTTGTGGTCATTTTGACTTTGGGGAATATCCAGAAGACTCATGGTGCTGAATCAATTGAATAGGTGGGAGGAGAGGACCCTGTGATGCTTTTATGAACTTGCCTTTCCACTGGATAGTACACAGCAGCACTAATTATGTTTTTAAATCGTAAGCAGTAAAGACTTTCACAAAAGAAGACTTGCAAAACTGCTTCTGAAATGGCAAGAATGATGGGATAGGTGTGTTCAAAGCATGGGGGAATATTTTGAGATGAATTAATGGCAAGTTGTCATTTAGTGTAATAATTGTTTAAATATAAACATTCATCATATCTTTGATCACCCTTTGTACTTTTTCTGACCTTGCCAGCAAGATGTTTTCAAATTTCCTATATTTCCTTGTCTTCTGCTTTCATTTACCATTCTCCTATTCAGGTGACTTTTTGAGAGACAACTTTAAGGATTTCAAACATAGATAATAAATCACTGAAAACTTTGTTCCAAGATTTCTATTGACTTCAAATAGCTACCAGGGCTATGGTTTACACTGAACAAATCACATATACAAGTCACGGATATATGCACCAATCAAGTTGAGTGCTACCAAGGACTTTCTTATTTCTAATAAAAAATAATAAATCAAAGAAAATAGAACCAGTTTGTCTCCCCAGACATGGACAGAGTTGCAAGGGAAAAACTGAGTTCATGAGTAGTACACTTCCAACTTACTACAATGCCTTTTAAATCTGTTCTACTTATTCTGAAATACTTTCTCCACATAGATAATGCTTGCACCTATGTATAGATGGCACGAAGCATAATGAAATATATACCTAAGTACACATAGCATGGATCAAGACAGAGAAACCTAAGGATGACTTTTAAGCCTGATGTGCTTTTCTCAATGTGCCCCTCCATGACTGTCTGAATCAGCCTGTATTAATCAGAAGTAATAGTGCACAGCCTTGTCTTGTTCCTAATTTTAGAAAGAAAGCTTTGGTTTTTTTCCCCATTTAATACAACATTAGCAGTAGGTTTATCATAAATGACTTTTAACAGATTGAGATATTCACTTTCTTTAGAGTTTCTACCATGAATGGATGCTGGATTTTATCAAAGGCTTTTTCTGCATCAAGAAAGAGGATCATGTGATTTTTGTCCTTGCTTCTGTTTGTGATGAGTTACATTTATTGATTTTCATATGTTGAAGAATCCTTGCATCTCTGGGATAAATCTAACTTGGTCATGGTGGATGATATTTTTGATGATTTGTTGCATTCTGTTTGCCAGTATCTTGAGGATTTTTGCATGCTCAAGACATGCTCATTAGAGAGATTGTCCTGTAGTTCTCATTTTTGGTTGCCTCCTTGTCCAGTTTTGGAATCAGGGTAATGTCACCTTCCAGGAACAACTTTGGGAATATACCTCCCCTTTCAGTTTAATTAAAGAGTTTGAGGAGTATTGGTGTTAGAGCTTCCCCCAAAGTTCTTGTAGAAGTCAACAGTGACCCAGCACTTGGGAGGCTTAGGCAGGAGTATCATTGTGAGTTCAAGACCATCCTGGACTACAAAGTGAGCTCAAGGCCTGTCCAAACTACATAGAGAGAGCCTGTCTCAAAAAGACAAAAAAAAAAAGTCAACAGTGAATCTATCAGGTCCTGGGTTTTTTCATTGCACATTACTAGATTATTCAGGATTTTTAAGTCATCTTGGATGCATTTTGGTAACTCATGTATCCAAGACTCTTTTCTGAGTTCTCCAGCTTATCGGAATACAAGTTTGTGGAGTTGCTAATAATCTGGATTTCAGTGATGTCCATCGTGGGTCACCTTTTTCACTTCTAATTACATTGATTTGTGTCTTTTCTTTCCTTTTTTTAAAATAAGATTGGCTAAGTATTTGTCTATTTTGTTTTTTCTTTCAAAGAACCAGATCTCTGATTCATTGATTCTTAGTATTTTTTGGAGTTTTTTTATCTTAAAGAGGATAAAACAAAGGATAATAAAACAGAATAAAACCAACCAAAATAAACCAGTATAAGTGATACAGGATTTCAAAACCTTACAAAATCAACAATAGTTACCATAATGCCTTTTATTGTCTTCAAAATAGCTGCAGATAACTTCAGACATAGTAAAAACCAAACAGAACAAAATAGAATAGAAACCATAAAAACAAAACAATGAATTCAATAAAAGACTTCAAAACGAGCCAGTAGTAAATCCAAAATGGCTACTATAATATCTTGCTATCTTTTAAATAGCTGCTCATGCCATCAGATTTAACATAACCAAACAAAACAAAGGAGAATAAAACCCAACCCAAGAAAACAATGAAAATGATACGGTTTCCTGGTGAGGATCGCTTCCTGGTGAGGCCTTGTTCTCACCCTCTGCAGTCTGTGAATTGCACTGCCCACACACCTGCTGCTGGTTTCTAGGTGGGGAGCACCTCCTGGTAAGGCCTGGTTCTCTGCCCCTACAGTCCACAAATGGCACTGACTCACAGAGAGAGAGACTGGGGTCTGGCTAGCCCCACTCCAGCAGCGGCCCATGAATGGCAATGGTTTCCAGGTGGAGATCAGCTCTTGATGAGGCCTGGTTCTCTCCCCTCACAGTCCATTAGTATTGCTTTTTTAGTCTCCATTTCATTCAAAGATTCATTTTTATTAATATATTTTCTTTAACCCCACAAAGATAAAGTAGAATCATTTCAACATGTAATCAGTATCTTTTTAAAGTTTCAGTGTGATAATTTACTTATTTCTGTACCAAGTGTTTGACATTCTGTGTAAATTTCATGCACATAGCACATCTGAATTTGGACCTGCCACATATCACACCCTAAGCCAGGATGCAGCCAGAGGCCTCCATGTGGGGTGGTAGCATAGTATCTAGATTGAAAGCATCTGGTATGGTTTGTGTCTGGATGTCTCCCCAGGGCCTCATGCAGTCATGGCGGCAGGCTTCTAGAGTTTGTGATTGATTCACTAGTTCTGGGATTATGGGTGTGAGTGCTATACCCACCCTAGGTGAGTAATCTACATACAATATAAAGGACAGAAAGAGTCTTCTCATGCTCTTCTCCCTTTCTGCTCTTGTTGCTCTTTCTGTCTTTTACCACCATGAACTTTTGCCCTCTGCCATGAGCCACCCTGCCTTGGGCCAAGAAGATTACAGACTGAAACCTCCACAGACTGTGAGCTAAATAAACCTTTTCTTCCTTAACTTTGGGTGTCAGGTATTTTGTCTCAGCAACAAGAGAAAAGTAACCAACACAAAACAGCCAGAGTGAAACTATCAGATCGTGTCACTTTCCTTTCAAATCTTTCAGTGGTTTTCCCTGAGAATAAAACCCAGGGGCCTCTTTACAGTCTATGAAGTCCAACATAATGGAGACTACAGCCACCTCACTTTCCTCATCTTCTAGTCTTCTATCTGTCCCTCAACCACTTCCCTGCCTGGCCCCCTTTTGTTGCCTTCAAGACTGATAAATGAGTCCCCAGCCCAGTCCCTCTGTACTGGCTGTCTCCAGTGTCACCCTGCCCTGAACCTGCTTCCACTTATCCCAACTACAAAGTCCTTTTAGCACCATCTGGTTGCATGCTCTGTGGGTGGCAGGAGTCTGAGAGAGGAGGATCTGCCACCACGGCCCTCTCTACCCAAGTGTACCATCTCCACACAGCTGGGGATGACAACTAGGATCTCAGCCAAGTCCCCCAGGCCAAGCCTAGGGAGGCCACAGGTCCTCTTTGTCTTCAGGGTCCCCAGATTTGCCTAGTTGTCTCTCTCTAGCCAAGACTGTGACCCTGGGTGAAAGACTGGGTTACAGGAGAGACACTTTTTAACTCCCCTCATTCTCTTCCCTTTCCCCACTCTGATCTAATTGTTTAGAAGCTGGCATTGAAAACCATCAAGACTCCTCTTCGTCTTGAGTTTCCAGTAAAAGGCTAAGTACTCCCATACTTTTTTATTCACATTTCTAAATTCTCCTCTAAAAACATGACTCTACTGGTCTGAGAGGGGCCAAAGGAGGCATAAATTGTGGGCTTGGGGACAGGGAAGGTAGTATTCAGCATTGTATTCCTATCACTTATTGAAAGGCCTTTGTACTATGAGATATTTATCAGACCTCAGTAATAAAAATGTAAACCAAGTGCTAAAATGAGCCACAACCCCATGAATCACACTATGATGTTTCACAAAGGTACTTCTTCATTCACAGCCTGTGATTTCTCAGGTAGGTGGACATACACTTGCAAAAGGGCCAGCCTGAGCCTTCCTGTTTACAAGGCTCCAGCCTTCTGGCCCAGCCATGTTGGCAGGTGCAAGTAAACACCCAGCCACAGAATCGGAGGCTGATCAAGTGACACACACAGTCATATGCTGACAGCCTCCTCAAAACCATCACTTGTCAAACATTGCCTGCATGCCTATTTATTGAGGAGGTGTCAGCACGTGACACGCTCAAAGCCTTTCCTACTTTGACCAAATGCTAACTAGTATTTATGGAATCTGAGGAGCACCTCCACAGGATCCTGGGGCTTCTAAGAACCCAGCTAGATGACAGATGACTAAAAAATTGACAATGTATATGTCTGGGCAGTGATATTTTTGTTCTCCTTGCTGTGTTTGTCTTTATTTCCTGACTCCTCCAAAACAAGTCTGTTTTTGTTTGAGAAGAAATCAGTGTTGGAAAGACCTGACCCTGACCCTGCAGTCCTGCTGTCCTCTGCACTCCTTCCATGTACTTTGCTCTGGGTGTTTGCTTGAATTTGCAAGAGAGTCAGAACACTTCAGGGCTGGACTTCACCTCCTGGCCAAGACTCTACCATTTCCCAGGCTGCATGGTATAGAAATGGCATGGTAAAGAATGTGGCAATAACCAAGCATGAGTGATTCCATGAAGATAACCAGGAGAACTTCATCAGCAGAAGTCTTAAAGAACTGGTAGTTGTTTCCAAGGAGGCAGTGTGAGTACTTGGGAAATTATTAAAGGACCATAACCCAGTGGTAGAGCACATTCTTGCCATACATGAGATCCTAGGTTTGATCCTAAGCACAAATAAGTAAATAAATAATTTTGAAAGGGATGAATAGAGCCGTCCAGTAACACTCAGGAAAGCCATGCACCAAGGAGAGGTCATTGACACATGGCACCAAATGGCTCTCTTCCCATTCCTTACTAGCTCATGTTCATCAAATCAGGCACTGCCTAATGCCTCCACCCACCACCACCTTCCCTTGCCACCATCTACCTGATTGATCGACTCTCAGCAAAGGGTCATGTTCTCTACTGTTAGTATCAAGTAAGCATCACCTGAAGCAGCTATGCCCCCTACCTAGGCAGCCCCAGAATCAGACATTTACACAAGGGCTTTGTGCTACAGAGTTCAGGAGTACACTGGAAGTGGCATCAGTGTCTCCAGCCACTGGAACCACAAGGACAGCATGTGCTAGCACTTTCACTTATTTGAATGGGGTCAATCCAGCTTTGTGCCTAATATATTGGATGGTTCTGTCTCTTGTATACACATGCCTTAGCCATGTGTCAGAACACTGGACTGGTAGTCTTGTGCTTTAAAATTTCAGCAGACTTATAGCAGGTGATGGATTTAGGATTATGGGAACCCTTCTGTTGATTCCCTTTCTCTACCTCACCTCTGTCACAGTGTCACTGTAGAATCTCAGGTGATAAAATGAATTGACAGTCTCTTTGCTAGCTCTCCTACTTCATGCTTGAGTCCTCTGAAAAATGGTCATCTCTGCTTGAACCTCTCCCACCAACCCCAGACCCAGTAACAGGTGCTTCCAAGATACTGCGTTTCTTTCTCAGAGGTTTATAGGTGGAAACTTTTCACATGCATAGAACCTGATACAGAATCACCTTCCCAACTACACTTTCTAAATCCCAAATGTGCAAAAATTTGAAAGCTTTATTTGAAACTCCCTTCACAGCAAACTATTCTAATGATGTGTAGTTATTTATAATTATCATTTGCCCCATTGTTTGATTTGCTGCAGAAATATGTCTGACTATGAACCCCAGGTGAGCAAACATGATTTTTCCAATTACCCTTCTGGCTGGTTGCCACACCAAATAAGAATAGTCTCTGAATTTTCTCATGCTCAAGACTAACTGTGGTCCTGATTATTGAAGGCTCATTTCACTGGATATAAATTTCTGGGGAAACACTTTTTCCTCTGAAGATCTCTTAAATATTGCACTGTCTTCCTATGACGTTTGGTAGAACCCAGAGCAGCCTGATTTCCTCCATTCTACATGACTTGGTCATTTTGCTTCATAAATTACCTTTGGACTTTACAGGATCTATCTTTAGGATAATCTTTCCTAGATTGATTTTCCCTAGTTTGTGGTAAATTTTATGCCTTCTTTATTCCAGAAAATTCACTTTTATTCCACCTAACCCATTGTTTTGGTTTCTCTCTTTGAAAGCTTCAGTTATGGACATATTAAATCTTCTTTGCCTGTACTCTAAAGCTATCGCTTTTCTCTGTCCTTTCTTACCTATTTCCATTCCACTTTGCCTCCCTAATTGCCTCCTTCATGTCCCTTACTATGTTTTTTAAAATTATCTACTACTTTTTAAAAAACTGTCTACTCTTTTCATTTTCTTCATATCCCTGATGCTTTGTTTTTCCAGGTTCTGATGTCTGTAAGGCATTTCCTGTCATCTCATCAACTTCCTTCTGTTCTTTTTCTTTTCAACTTTTTAGATTGAAAAACTGCAAATCTATAGACATGTTGAAAGAGTAATACAATGAACATCTATATACTCTCTACATGGATTTATGAAGGAACATTTGGCCACATGTATTTTTGACTACCTCAGTACACACAAACAATACAAATATGCATTTTTCCAATACATTTCAAAATGAATTGCCAACATCATGACACCTAAAAACTTCAGCTTGCATGTCCTAAAATTGAAACATCCTTCTATATTATCCCTGGCTTAATCTCTTTGATTTGCTATAATAAATTACCATAGATAGAATGTATCTGTGGTACAGAAATGTATTTCCAAGAGAGAGAAAATGACAGAGCGTTGACTAATAGCAAAATTCAATCTCTCCAAGATCCAGAATCCAAGCACTAAGAAATAATAACCTGGTGGGGAGAGAGAGAGAGAGAGAGAGAGAGAGAGAGAGAGAGATCACAAGGTATCAGGAAGGTACTAACAGGAAAAATTAGAAGATACAGAGAAATTGGAAAATGTCTACAATGCAGAAGAGGAAAAAATGAAGCAATTTGGACTCTGGTTTTCCCAAGTTTTTGGGGTTGGGAATTGGACTTCCCAGTAGCAAGGCAAGCATGCTGGCCTGGAAATCCAGGGAGAAATGGCAGTGGAGCCTACAGCGTCTGCATACTGCAAAATCAGTGAGGTTTTTCTCTGAGAGGACTCCTTCCAACAGCCAAAGAAGAATTCAAGCATGAGCTCGCACCATATCACCAAACAGTGCTTGAGCAGATGCCATTTCTGGAACCCTAAACCCTAAACCTGGAGCTCAGAACAACTAAAAAATAACTTCATTTCATGACTCCTGCTGTTACTCTTCATTGGTGACTGAATTAAAGACAGCCACAAGAGACAGCTGCAGACAGGAAGTGGTATAAAAAGAGTTCCCTGAGAAGTTTAAACTCAGTCCAGGAAGGACATGGGCCCCACTCCCCATGTGAGAGGCCAGGCCTGGCTTGGGTTGTGCTTAAAAACAGTCCAGTCTGAAAGTGCCTGTGGGCAGTTAAGTGCTTCAACCTTGCCCTGCTGCCTAGACCTGAGCTCTGTTGGCCTTTCCTACCTACCAATGTCAGCACAGTCACCGCCTGGGGTAAACAGGGGGGCTCTGGAAAATTTCAGGCAAAGTAGAGTTCAAGCCAAAGTTAATCAGGAGAGACAAAGAAGGTCACTACATATTCATTAAGGGAACAATTCAACAGGAAGAGATAACAATTCTAAACCTATAGCACCAAACACCAGTTCACCCAACATCATTAAACAAACACTAGTGGATGCAAAGAGAGAGAGAGAGAGAGAGAGAGAGAGAGAGAGAGAGAAACACCAATACAAATATGATAGAGGAACCCCAATACCCTACTATCATAAAGAGACAAATGAACTAGACAAAAAAATCAACAAAGAAATATCAGAGTTGAATCAAATCTTCAAGAAAAAATGGGTTTACTAGATACCTATAGAATGAGCCACTCAACAACAGTATACACATCCTTCTCAGCAGCACATGACACTTTCTCTAAAATAGACCACATGTTAGTCCATAAAGAAAGCTTAAGTAAATACTAAAGAATCAAAATGATCCCATGCATACAGTCAGATCATAGTGCAATGAAACTAGAAATCAATGCCAAGAGAAACTATAAAAATTATGCAAATACATGGAAAGGAAACATTACTTACTTACTCAATGAGTCACAGAAAAAAAATTAAGGAAGAAATTGGACAGTTTCTAGAATCAAATGATATTACACACTAGTACCCATGGAATGCAAAGAAAGCAGTCTTAATAGTGTAGTGTATTGGAGGAGCTAAAGATGGCTGATTGGTGAGCAACAAAATACAAAGTCTCCGGGGAGAAACAACTCATATGACAGAATAAAACATCCTGGAGAAATCCAGACAGAGGGAGATGGATCCTCTTGATACAGGAAGAAATTAAAACATAAAAAGGCTTGTCAAACACATCAGGACTACAACTGGAATAGCTAAAAATTATGGGACACAGCATTTTCGCTGCAACCTGCCTAGTTTGCACCGGCCTGAATTTGCACCAGCTTGAATCCATGCTGGAGGGCAGAGCCGCCCAAACTTGTTCCCACCACCACTCACAGGAACCACAGCAGCACTGAAGTCAGGGGATGGTGAGCCCAAAGGAGAGTGGAGCCGGTGAAGGGACCTTCATTAATCCACGGTCAGTGCTGGGAATGAGATACCACCCAAGGAAAGGTCACAACCAAATGGGGGACATGTTGGAATCAGGCAGGAGGAGCCTAAACCAGGAGTGACAATGACTTCAGTTGGTTGCTCACTCCCCAGAACAGATTCGTGGGATTTGTTTGGACTGGGTCGAGCCCCTGACCAGGACCCAGTGAGCCATCCCAAATCGATTCCCTGCACCTAGCACACACTAACCTGGTGAAAGCCCCTGAAGTTTGGCTGGCTCGGTGGGGAGGGGCAGGCATATGCAGCTCCTGCTTACATCTTAGTGACAAAAGCTGGCAGGAGAGGGCGGAGCTCCCTCACCAGCATGCTTCAGAGGAACCGTGGCCAACAGAGAACGGGGCTGGGACCTGCACTGTACACCTGTGTGGAGGAAGCCAGGACCATGACAGGAGAGAGAGGCAAGAGGAGGCCCCCAGCCCAGAACCCTGAGAGCATTGATCTAGGAGAGGGAAAAACAAGGGAGACTGAGGGAGTCAAACACAAAACATCAGACATGGCTTCAGTGGACATTAAGAGATATCTTTGGATGTTGGAACTTTGGGTGCTGGAGAACAGGCAGCCTACTCACTGCCCTGGTGAGCAGCTGGTAGCCTGGCAAACCACTGGCATGCCAGGGCAAGAACTATCAGCGACTCCTAAGCTCTGCATCATGTTGGAACTTTGGGCACTGAGAGAACAGGCGGCCTACTGGCCGCCCTGGTAAGCAGCTGGGGCCCTGCCGGTGCACGGGCTAAGAATCA
>PVLA01001990.1:22457-128549 GCA_004027455.1 Hydrochoerus hydrochaeris
CCCCCGTTAGCAAGTAAGCACCATCGGTCTGAATATCTTTTTGGAGGATGAATGTATACAGCATGGCAAATAAGGGGGATTTCCTTCTACCATCTCTTTGAAGGCAAATATTTTTTTATCACTGTTTTGCTCAGTTTTGATTAATAGTACTGCTTTATTCAATATTCTATTTTTAAAAGTTATATATTTCCTTCCATTTTCCTCTACTTGATTCAAAGAACAGCAAAGTGAACAAAATGGGCTGTACTTTTGAGCCCACTGCTTGTGTCCTGGTGACCTGTTCTGCTGTTCTGTGGTAGTTTTATTGCAGTGCAGTGGCATGGGTTTGTTGTCTTTTTCTGCTGTATTTTGCTACCTTCAAAAAAAATTTTTTAAAAACTAGATTAGAAAGTAACAAAATACCTCCAAAAATCTCCCAACTCCATCAAAGCTAATCCATGGATCATGGATGAGGAGAAACTCAAAAACAATGCAATGGAATTATATAAGGTGATTAAAAGTATATAACAACAACAACAAAACAAGTCAGTAAGGTACTGAGCAACCGGAAACAGGATATAACTAAGCAGATAATGGACTTAAAAAGTAAAAAGAAGAAAAGAAAGTGCTCTAGAGGATTTGGCTGCATGTATGTTTGAGTGTGTAGGATTGATAACCATGTTGCTAAGTTGTTACTGGATCACTGAACTTCTTTGCAGTCTCACTGTTTGAATGTACATTTTGTATTCTTTATTTTTGTAACTTCAACAACTAGGTCTAAGAATACAATATGTAATTTATCAACTAGTGATTTCTTCTTTTTTTTCTGAAATTCTGTATTGTTTCTACCCCTTTTTTCTGTTTTGCTTTTTTTCTCTTTAAATAAAATTTTAAAAAAAAGATATCTTCGGGACCTTGTAGACGATCTCAAAACTGAAATATTAAATCAGGTAAAGCAAGATATGAGTAGAATAATAAAAGAAATGCTCTCAGGAAGCATCTCTCAGGAAGATACAGATGGAAGAAAAGAGGAACAAAAAAAAAAGGAGAGAAACATTCGATAAAGAATATAAAGAAAATCTAGAATACATGAAGCAGATTCAAAGAGACTACCAGGAAATTAAAAACTCCATTGAAATCTGGCAAAACTCATTAAAAGAAACTAAGGGTAGACTACCAAAACTTGAAAACAAGTTTGCAGTGTGTGATCATGAAGGGAAACATCTCTTAAAAATAACAAGGAGACAAGCAGTAACAATACAAAGGCTAGAAGTTGACAAGAGAATCTACAATTTAAGAATAAGAAATGTGAATGAAGAAGCAGGAATACAAACAGGTGAATTACAAAGGCTATTCATGGAAATAATTACAGAAAACTTCCCAAGCATGGGAAAAGAAAATGACATTCAGTTATGTGAGGCATACCGAACTCCAGCCACCTACAACCAAAACAAAGCTACACCCAGACATATAATAATCAAGATACCAGAAATTCAATATAAAAACAGAATATTAAAAGGCATAAGAGAAAAGAAACAGTTTTACCTATAAAGGTAAGCCCATCAGGATCACGGCTGACTTCTCAACACAGACCATCAGATCAAGAAGACCTTGGAGCGAAGTATTCCAAGCCCTAAAAGAAAATAACCTCCAGCCCAGATTGATGTACCCTGCAAAACTGTCACTAGAAATTAATGGAGCAACAAGATGCTTCCATGACAAAGAGGAACTGGGGGAGTTTGTGACCACCAGTCCAACCCCACAGAGAATACTGAAGGACATTCTAGAGAGAGAGAAAAAAAATACCAGGATTTTAGGAACAGTGGCAGAAAGGCCTCAATGAGTGGGGCAGGCAGTAGAATGAAGGAGAAAAATAGACAAACTAAGGCAGAAAAATAGCATAGCAGAAATGAGGCAGAGAAGGATGGCTAGCATCTCTAATATAAATGGCCTTGATACACTATATTGTTAATAGTGCACCAGGATTTAAAACCCACATTACTCACACCACTCTGCTTAGGTGTATTGTTATATTCTGTTCCAGTCATTCTACCTGTACTAGATTTGAGAGCACAGACAGTTATCCCGAAAATAACAGGATATAGTATGGTAATCATCCTTAATTTCCTATTAACTTAATCTAAAGCTCTGTAAGACCTACACTGTTTTATCATGACTGTAATCGAATCTGGTTTGTTAGATCACTGTTTTATATTAATAGATTTTATTCAAAGCTGTTATGATTGATAGTATCAAGTCTGAGACTATAGGCAACTGCATTCAAGATGACAAGATTCACTAGAATATCCACTGGTTTGATTATTACCTGCCTTTGAAGGTTTATGCTATCTACAATGTTTTATTTTTACTAATATTGTTATGTACTGCTATATTCAATTATACTGCTATATTCAATTATGCCTGATGATATAGACAATTCTATTGAAGATTATAAGAAAGAACACAGCAATCATTTTAGATCACCTTGTACTGTGGTTTATATGACTTTTTGGTTTCATGTTTTTATAGGAATTTGTTTTGTTTTATCTTGCTATGTTTTGTTTTTCCCTCTAATACAGAAAGGATAGAAATACATATAGAGACTCATGCATGCATAGCTGTTTACACTCTCACTGTTTGACTATCTACTTTGTATGTTTTAATTTTGTAACTTGAACAACTATTTCTAAGAGGACAATATGTAATTATCAACTAGTGATTTCTTATTGTTTACCTTTTTTTGAAATTCTGTATTATCTCTACCCTTTACATGCTTTTGTTTCTCTTTAAATAAAAAAATAGTGTAATGTATTTAAAGTTTCAAATGTCCACATCATAAAGACAGAATGAGTGCAAATAAAGAATGAAATGTTGTGCCTTGACAATCCTAAACTAGCACAAGGAAGGAAATTATAAAGATCAAAGCAGGAATTAGTAAAATTGACACTATAAAAACAATACAGGGGAGTCTGGGAAGATGGTGGAACAGTAAGAAGTAGAGTAAACAGCCTCTCTGAGAGAAACAGCCCAGATGCTGGAATATAGCATTCTGGAGAAGACCAGAAGGAAAGAAATAGGTCCCCTCAACCCAGGAAGAAACTAAAGTGATAATCAAAGCCTACAGAAAAAAAAAAAAAAAGGAAAAGAAAAACAGAAGGTGGTAGCCAGAGGCGCTTTCACCGGAGCAGATCCCACTGTGCGAGAAGCACCACTGGAATCCAGAGACGCACAGTCACAGTGAAAAAATCACAAAATATCAACAAAGATTGATTTGGAGGTTGGCAAGCTCAAAGGTCTTGACAGGGAGACATGGTGCCAGAGGGGAGCAGCAAACCAGAGAACTACACTGGCCAGTGGTGAGTGTGGGGGACTCTGTCCTCCCGTAGGAGTGGGCTATTGGCTGGGCACCATTTTGGAGTTGGGCAGGCTAAGCCCGGAACCAGAACTGCAGCTGGCTTCATTTAGCCACTCCTAGCACAGAGCAGATAGGTGAAAATTGCTTTGACTGAGTCCCACCCCTGTATGGGGTCCAATAGCCAAGGACAAGGTTTTCCTAAAGCTATCCCTAACCAACCCCGCCCACACGGCACACATTAACATGGTAAAGACTCCCTGTGGTTCACCAGCTCAGAAGGGAGGGGCCAGCCTGCCCCACCCCTGCTTATACTCCAGTAGTCACAGTCGCAGATTGGGGAAAGCAGCAAACAACAGAAATCTCTAGCCAGCACACTTCAGAGTAATGATAGCCAATGCAGAAAGTACCCACTTGTCTGGAAGAAACCAGGAACATGACAAGAGGAAGAAACAAAAGGCCTCCAACCCAAGCAGTACTGGTCCAGGAGAGGTAAACACAGAAGAGATCAGGAATCGCACACCTGCAGTTTCTGAAGCAACAGCAACTGATATAAAGAAACAACTTTGTGAAACTATAAAATAACTTAAAACAGAAATACTATTACAAGTAAAGGAAGATATAAGAAAAATAATAAAAGAAATGCTAAGTACTTCTAAAGAAGGCACAGATGGAAGAATAGAGGAGCATAGAAAAAGGAGGGAAACCTTCAAAGTCAACACACAAAAATCAATAGCATCCCTGTACACTAATAATTAACAGGAAAGATACTAGGAAAACAAAACCTTTTATAACAGTATCAAGAAAATACCCAAGTGTGGTGGCACACATGTAATCCCAACACTCGGGAGGCTGAGGTAGAAGGATCGCGGTGAGTTCAAGGCCAGCCTGAGCTACAAAATGAGTTAAATACCATCCTGAACTGCATAGGGAAACTCTGTCTCAAAAAGAGAAAGAGAAGGAAGGAAGGAAGGAAGGAAGGAAGGAAGGAAGGAAGGAAGGAAGGAAGGAAGGAAGGAAAAGGGAGGGGAGGGGAAGGAAGGGAAGGGAAGGGAAGGGAAGGGAAGGGAAGGGAAGGGAAGGAAAGGAAAGGAAAGGAAAGGAAAGGAAAGGAAAGGAAAGGAAAGGAAAGGAAAGGAAAGGAAAGGAAAGGAAAGAAGGTACGTTAAATAGCAATTAACCTGGTCAAGAGAGTAAGAAACCTCTACAATTCAAACTGCAGTACTCTGAAAAAGGAGACAGAGAGGACCTCAGAAAATGGAAAGATAGCTCCTGTTCCTGGACAGGCAAAACCAATAGAATCAAAATGATCATTCTTCCAAACTGATGCATATATTTAACACAATCTCAATCAAAATACCAATAGCATCCCTCATAGAACTAGAGAAAATCCTAAAATTCATAGTGAACCAGAAGACACCCAGAATAGCAAAAGCAACCCTGAGCAACTAGAGCAAGGCAGGAGGCATCACAATCCCAGACTTCAAGTTATACTACAAGACCAGTGGTAAAAAGAGCATGGTATTAGCAAAAATAAAACAAGGCAAGCAAACAAAAACTGACGTGTGGACTATTGGGACAGAATCAAAGATGCCCAAATAACTCCAGTTATCTGAAAAAGGGACCAAGAATTATGTTGGAGAAAAACTTCTCTTCAACAAATGGTGTTGGGAAAACTGTCTATCCACATGCAGAAGATTGACTCATCATGCACTAAACTAAAATCAAAGTAGATCAAAATGTAGTAACATGCAAACAATGTGCTAGACAATAAAGTAGGTAAAACTCTTGAATACATAGGCATAGGCAAAGATTTTCTAACAGAACCCCAACTGCACAAGAGATAAGACCAGGAATCAACAAATGGGATCATATCAAATTAGATTCTGCATAGCAAGTGACACAACTAACACATGCAAGAGATAACTTACAGAATGAGAAAAAAATTGCCAGCTATTCCGCAGACAGAAGATTAATAACTAGAACATATAAAGAACATAAAACAATTAGACCCCCCCAATAAAAAATCCAATCAAAAAACAGACAACAAATGAATGCTTTTCAGAAGAAGAAATATAAATGGTAAATAAGTACATGAAAAAATGTTCAACATTTCTGCTATCAGAAAGTGCATATTAAAACAACACTGAGAGTCCATCTCACCTCATAAAGAATGACTATCATCAAGAAATCAAATATTTATAAATGCTGGAAGGGCTGTGGGGAAAAGGGAGCTATTCTTCATTGTTGGCAGGAGTGTCAACCACCAACCACAATGGAGATTTCTCAAAACACTAAAACTAGAAATTCCATTTGACCCAGCTATTCTCTTTGTAAATATCTTCCCAAGAGTTAAAATTTTCATATTACAGTGATGCATGCATCCTTGTTTTTAGAGCAACACAATTCCTAATAGCTAAATCTTGGAAGTGGCCTATACATCCATCAACAAACTAAGAAAAAAAATGT
Source organism: Hydrochoerus hydrochaeris (assembly GCA_004027455.1). Classification (NCBI taxonomy): domain Eukaryota; kingdom Metazoa; phylum Chordata; class Mammalia; order Rodentia; family Hydrochaeridae; genus Hydrochoerus; species Hydrochoerus hydrochaeris. The sequence continues at coordinate 28,258 of PVLA01001990.1, forward strand.
AGTATTTATACAGAACGGAGTACTACTTTACTACAAAGAAAGATAAATTTGAGTCATTTGTATGAAAATGAACGTACCTAGAGACCATGATGTTATGTGAAATAAATCAGAAACACAAGTTTAAATGTCACGTGGTTTCTCTTACATAAGAAACTCAGGAAAAAATAAAGAACAAAATAAAATAAAATAAACCATAGATAGGTAATAGGAAACAAAAGATAATTGGAAAAAAATAGAGGAAACAGAAACAAGCCCACACAGTTATAGTCACCTGATGCTCGACAAAGGGGCCATAAACATTGCAAAAATGTCTCTTTAACATATGGTACTGGACAACCTGGGTATTTATATGTAGAAGACTGAAGCCAAATGCTTATCTCTCAATTAAAACAACACTGAGATTCCACCTCACCCCAGAAAAAGTGGCTATCATTAAGAAATCAACCAATAACAGATGCTAGCAGAGCTGTGGGAAAAAGGAACCCTTCTCCACTGTTGGTGGGAGTGCAGACTGGTACAACCACTGTGGAGATCAGTATGGAGATTCCTCAAAAAACTAGGATTAGAGGTTCCATTTGACCCAGCCATTGCCCTCCTAGGTATCATCTCCCAAAATTAACAGCATTATAGCACATGACATATGTGCACCCATGTTTATAGAAGCACAATTTGTAATAGCCAAGTCTTGGGAACAGCCCAAGTGCCCATCAACGGTGAATGGATAAAGAAGATGTGGGATTTTTTTATATAATGGAGCACTACTCTGCTATAAAGAAGGATAAGCCTGAGACATTTCTAGCTAAATGGATGCACCTTGAGACCATAGTTTTAAATGAAACAAATTGGATACACATGTGTGAATATCACATTGTTTCTCTGGCCTGAGAAACCAAAAGTGTAAATAAGGACCAAAATATATTTTGAAATAAGAGGAAAATGTTCAAATGGGGAAGGGAATATGACAGAGGAGGGGGGGAAGGAAAGAAGGGAAAAGTAAAACAAATGAGAAAAGAAGAAAAGGGAGGAGGCACCAAAGGGAGGGGAGAGTAATGGAGGAAAAATAAGTTATATCATATACAGGTACAAATTTTCTATGATTAGTGTGATCATTATATATATCTAAAATATACCAATAAATCTAATGGAAAAAATGGATCAAAGGCCTAATTATAAGATGTGAAACTTTGGAAATGCTAGAAGAAATAATTCAAATTATAGGTGCAGAAAAAAGATTTCTGAATAGGATTCTGAATAGCACATGAAATAATAGCAAGAATTGAAAGATATGGGAAAATTGGCAAATGGGATCAGATCAAATTAAAAAACAAAAGGAAACAAGAAACATCTTACAGAATGAGAGAGATATCTTTGCCAGACTCTCTTGTGACAAAGGATTAATATCCAGAATGTATAAGGAGCTCAAAATCTTAACATCAACTCTCCCCCCAAAAAATACCCAATAAATATGCAAATGAACTGAAGAGATAGTTCTAAAGAAAAGAAATACAAAGAGTTAATAAGTATATAAAAAAGATTCAATATTTTTAGTCATCTGGGAAATGCAAATCAAAACCACATTGAGATTGAGCAGACCCCATACAGAATGGCTCTTATCAAGAATGCAAAAAACAATAAATTCTGGTAAATTAAATAAAAGAGACTCTTCTATACTGCTGGTAGGAATGTAGATTAGTCACTATAGAAATCATTATAGAGGTTCCTCAAAAACTAAAACTAGAGCTCTCAATCCAGCTATACCAATCCCAAAAAACTAAAAATGAAGGTACCAAATCAAATATACCAATCCTTGGTACATTCCCAAAAGACTTGATACATATATAACTATTTTTATTGTGCTCAATTCACAATAACTAAGGTAAAGAATCAACCTAGGTACCCATCAACAGTTAAAGGAATTTTTTTAAGTTACATATATATATATACAATGGAATATCATGCAACCATAAAGAAGAATGAAAACACATTTTCAGGAAAATGAATGGAACTAGAGATTATGGTATCAACCAAATTAAGTCAGACTCAGACAAATGCCATGTGTTTTCTCTCGTATGTGGAATTGAAGGGAAAACTACCATTCTCCAACCTCACGCCCCTTTTCCTACACTTTCCTCTTCTCAACCAAGGAGACAGAAATGCCAGAGGCACCAAAGGAGGGGGGTGGGTTCCCCAGCAGACCCCACCAGAGGCCGCACACCAGCTTCCCCCACCCCACTTCTGCAAGGTGGTCTGATTGAAGCGAGCAGTCCATTGAATTTCGTGTTGAAGACAGTAAAAATGTTAATGCCTATTGTGAAAAATCCAAACTTACTTTCAGTTTAAGTGAAATTTTAAACATTTAAATGAAATTGGTCTTTTTCACTATATCGATCCAAGTGATTTCAAGCATAAAAGGACAGATCAATTTTACCTTCTTTACAAATGAAGATTCCAGCCAGTCGTGGTCTCTGGTAACAAAAGAAAGAGCAAAGCTTAATTGGCATAGTGTGGACTTCAATAACAGGAGAAACTGGGACATGATTCCAATGAAGACAGGGCTAATTTTGATTGTTTCTCTGAGATGATGAACAATATGGGTGATGATGAGGATACAGAGTTACCAAAGGTCAATGCAGCAGATGACGATTCACAACATAGTGATGATGAAAAAGTGCCCAATCTGGAGTAAGCAATGTCACCACCTGAAGTTTGAAATAGAAAATAACTTCTCTGCAAGGTTTCATAATTGAGAGAATTCCTGTGTTGATAGCTCTAAAAGTAGATGTTATATTTGCCTCCTTTGACCCATTTTTCCAACTTATATTTTTAAGGCTTCACTAAAAGTTGATAACGTATATACCAGTGGGCAATTTTAAGTCATCTAAGGCCTTATCCTAATGCATGAATACTTCCCAACTGTAATTTTAAAAAGTTCACCTGATACTCCTTCACTTCATAACACTGTGACATGATAGAAAGTTCTCAGCATAGGGAAAGATAACTGAATTGTAAATTTTGGACATGAGTTTAGAAACAAATGAGTTTGGACATGAGGCTGAAACAAATTGGCTGACACCTTAAACTGATACCTGTCACTCCTCCGGTGTATCTTTCAGGATGGTTCTGCTAAATTTTATTTTTCAAAAAATTTACTTCACGGGGCTAGGAATTTAGCTCAGTGGCATACGCACCTATCTGGCAAGGGCGAGTTTGTGTTTGATCCCCAGCACCACAAAAAAAAAAAATTTTTTTTTACTTCACATTATTATTTGTAAATGATCACATGTCAGTGTTCCAGATGTATTGCAGCTGAAACTTGTGAATGCCCTTAACTTAGATGGTTTTTAAAGCCTATATATTTGGTATTGTTTGGTCCTTAAGCTTTTACATCTCTTAGTATAGAGAATAAAGAAAGCTTTGTACATTGTTGCTTGGGAGTCTATACATTTAGATCAGATTTGCATTTGCATTGTCAGTACAGCCAATGAATGAAAAGATGTTAATATACTTTTGGATTTGTTACTTCTGGTTTTCATTGGTTTTTGGTTTTGTTTGGGGGGTATTTTTGTTTTTGTTTTTTGAGGCAGGTCTCACTATAATTCAGGCTGGCCTTGAACTCACTATGTGGACCAGGCTACCTTCAATTCATAGCAATCCTCCTGCCTCAGCCTCTGGAGTGCTGGGATTACAGATATGTACCACCACACCCAGCTTTATTTCTGTTTTTGATTCAATTTTTATCCTGGCTGAAAAACCTCAATTTATGTTCATGACAGTGAGAATTTTTTAAAAATGTCTACATTCTTTCTAATAAACTGTTGGAAAACTTCTGGAAAAACAAAAAGTAAAAACCACAAACAGAGCACTAACAGGAATGTAAAGAGGGGGCTGTTAGAAGAGAGGAAAGGAGCAAAGGAGGGGAGAGGAAAGGTCAAGGGAGGGGGTAAAAGGCTGGAAATAAAATAGGTAACACAGAAGCATGAATCTACCAAAGTGAAAACCTACTGATATGCATAACTAATATGCACTAAGAAAGAAATAAAATAAATAACATGTGGCAGGGGGACATTTATTTGTTATAGCTCTGTAGAATAGGAAATTCAGGACCCAGGCACTCACTGGTAGACTTAGTGCCTGGGTCCTAAAGGGCAGGTTCTTGCATCCTCACACGGTAGAAGGGGCAAGGCAGTTCCATAGGGCCTCTTCTACAAGGGCACAAATCTCACACACTGGGGCCCCACCCTCATGAGCTAAGATCCCATCTTCCATCACTCTAGCAAGTACATTTCAAAATAAAAATTTTGGAAACAATGAAAATATACTAATTTAATAATAATTCTACAGTATTATCTAATACATAATACATATTTAAATATGCCAAATCACCCCCCAAAATGTTTTTTAGATTTTTTTTTCAATCCAGTATCCATTTATACATTGCATTGGTTATGTCTCTTTAGTCTCTTTTAAACTCTAACTTTTATCACATTTATTTTTTTCAAGAGTACATTCCAGTTATTTTGTAAAATGTCCTGATTTGCCTGGTTGTTTCTTTATATTTGATGTCTTGTTTTTCTAGCATTTCCAATAAACTATCAGCTAGATCTAAAGACTTGATTAAATGGAGATTAAATGTTTGACCTCCACTAACACTGTGTATTTCTAATCACATTCCATCAGTAGACAATGTGATGTTAGGATTCTTGTTATCGTGATCCAAGTTTGATCACTTGGCTAAAGTGAGTAAACACCATGCCAGGTACATATCTTCCCTCTATAATTACTAATTAACCTGTCTAGTGATTCTCTATCACCATCAGAACATTCTAGTTATCAATTTTTACCCAAGGGTTTTAGGGTCTATTTACAGTCTTTACCTTAATATATCTAGTATATTAAGGGGTTACAAAATGGTGAATTTTAACATTTTTCCCCTGTTTCTTTATTTCTGCTTTGTGGTCTTCCTACATAGAAATGAGTACTACATTCACTTTTTAAAATTCATTTACGTGGGCTGGGGATATAGCTCAGTGGTACAGCGCCTCCCTGGCAAGTGCAAGGTCCTGAGTTCGATTCCCAATTCAATAAATAAATAAATAATAAGAAAATTAAATAAAACAAGGAAGTCTGCCTGCCCCAGATGGCTGCAGTCAGCAGAAACTCACAAGGGTAGAGACGGCTCCCGACAAGTGTGAGAAGCAGTTTCAGTTGACTCATGCTTACCACCATTAGACAGCAACCCTAACCCCAAGAAAAGGGTACAAGGTGAAGCCTGTCATGTCCCAGGCTTGAGAAAAATAACAATAAACTGAGGTTTTAAATCACCAAGTTTGGCAGTGGCCCATCATATATCAGTGAGTCACTGACACACGCACCTTTCCTGGCTGTGTGACCTAACTGGCTTCAGGGGTCAGGTGGCTGGCCCTGCTCCTATAACCTATAACCAGGAGGAACAGCACTTTCACCCCACTTGAAGGGGGGTGTATCTGTCACCCTCAGGGAGTGCACCTGTTCCTGGGGCCGTCCCACACCTGTCCCACCCAGGCCCTGTGCCCCCTCCACCTCAAACTTCCCCTTCTCCCTTGGTGGCCATGGTCTGGCAGCAGATGCTTTGGAAGACTTTGCACACAGTCTGGAGCCTAAAATTGTATCTCTCCCCTAGTTTTACCTAAAAACACTGTCAGTGAAGTTTCCACCCCATTTTTCTTGTTGCTTTTGAATCATTTTAAGGAAAAAAAGGAAAATGCCAAGCCCTACAGCTGCTTTCATACCATACATCACTACCACATATTTTAGAATGGCTACCTTTTTTTTAATGGGCTATCACCGATCAGATGTTTTTAATAGGTTATCACCTATTAACAGACATTGATATTTTTTCCAATGTTTCACTTTTATAGTGTGACAGTACACATCTTTACATTGTGTGTGTGTGTGTGTGTGTGTATGTGTGCATGTGTGAACAAATACACATGTAGGATACTTTTCTACAAATAGGATTTGGGGCTCAGGGGCACAGAAGATGGTCACAAGTTCAGTTCTATCAGGGTGGAAGCTCAAATGCCTGTTCAGCAAATTCACCCCACCACCAATACACTCACCAAGGACCTGGGGGTTGTTTTGCTCAAAAGAACCAGGCCAAGCCAGTTTAGATCAGATCTGTGTGCATGGGGGCTTTTCCAGTCGAACTTTGGTCTCAAGAAGCAAAGTGACCAAGGAATAGGATGAGGCGAAACAGAGGACATGGCTAGGTAGCAGGACACAGCAGCTAGGATGGGGGAGTCAGGCTGAGTGAGTCCCAATGCCACCTTCATTGGCTGTGTGAATTGGGCAGATCAGTTAACCTCTCCGAGGCTTCCTGACCTGTAAAATAAGGATTATAACAGTACCTACCTTGTGGTTGTGGTAAGAAATGTTATTTAAATCGGTGTCTGTCACATAGTGCACGTTAATATAATACAAAAGATCCCACTGCCCCCCAAATTTTATGCAGTCAGAGGGGGTATTGAGGAAAAGGTGAAGCATCAGCTTCTTAGGTTTTTCTTTTCTCCGCGAAAGCACATTGCTGAGAATAGAGCTGGACAGACAGGAAGAAGAAAGAGAGGTGCAGCGGCCAAAAGGTGTCTTTCCCCACGGGAAAGGTCCCCGGAGGAGGTAAGGGGGCTTCGGGCTGCTGAGGTGAGGTGAGGAGGAACCGCTGCTGAACACTGTTCTTTTTATATGAACAATGTGACCAGTAGATACCTCAAAAGGCTCTGATCTTTCACCCCTCGCCCCCTCGGGCATCAGAAAGATCTATAGCATCTGTCTGTCTTTGGTCTCAAAGCCCCCTATATGGCGTAGGATAACAGTGTACATGATCTCCCTTACATGGTGCAGGGCACAGCCTGCACAACTGTTTATGGCAGCTCTGTGTGGCCTTCACTCTCACCTGGTCCTGCGTGTGTACTGTCTCCACCCATGATTTCAGGTGGACCATAAGGTTCCCAAGAGCAAGAATATGGATTGTACAGTTGTTTGCTTTCTTTTTTTTAGCAGTGACAGAGTTTATTAGAAAAGGTAAAAGTGAAGAGAGAGAAACTGGCTCTGGAAGAACAAGCTTGAGCCAAATAAAAGAGGTAGAAGCAAGATAAAAGTAGACCCTGGAAGACACAGTGTGCGCTATCCTGAGGAAAGCCACAGTAGCAAGCTTTTCGTGGCACTGACGTATCATCTGTGGCATCCAAATCTCAAGGAAACCCATGAAGACTCCTACAAATGGGTCCTGAGAGGCGATGCTAGAATCCCACACCCCAGGCTGGGTCAGATCTAGCCCACTGTATTGAAAACCTGCTCAAGTTCTCAGGAGAAGTCCAGGTGCAGGGCTTTGGGAACTGTTCTGTGCATGTGTTCTGGGATCTTATGAGAAAAAAGTTAGTGGTTATGGAGCTGCCTGCTTGATAGGAGAAAGAAACTTCACTATTAGCCCGAATATGAGAGGCCAGTCAGATTTCCTCACTTCCTGTAGCTGCATGGTAGTCTCGCTTTTTGAAGATAAATCTCAATTCTTCCAGAGGCTCACAGGAGCAGCTCTCTCCTTTTGGGTGAGTTTGCTCTTCAGACAGTTCAGGTGGGACTGGCTGTATTCTAGAAAGATGAATCCAGTTATCTATCCCTGCCACCCTTACTGCAGCAGCTGTGAGAAGGGGCTCCCTCTCAGTGGTGTCCCCTCTCTTCAAGTTTTTATGAGTACCTGGTCTCCAGGATGGACGGTAGGTGGTCCCCCCAGGCCAGGAGCTGGCAGGACTCTAGTTTTTATCTTCCACAGTGCCTGGTGCTTAGTTGGTGACCAGTAATTGTCCCCTAGCTGCTCAGTGGGTAGTGGTTCTTGTAACCCCAGGAGAACAAAGCAGCCTCCTTTGGGCCTCCTTGACCCTGTAGGGAGCTCAGTTCAGATTCCTTACATCCCCACCAGCATCAAGTGTCCAGCATTCAGCCTGCCCTTCCAATGAGGCCTGTCCAACTCAAGTGTCAGGAAATCATCAGTGTCAGGGACCCTCAAAGGGAAAGGTCATCAAGTTCACCCAGCGCTAGTGTACATGCTGTGCACTGCATGGCTTTTTCATGGATGCGATACAGTAGGTGTGGGTCCCGTTATCCAACCCCTAGCTGTGCTTCAGAGGCTTCTCTGGCCAGAGCTGAAGAACTCTGTGACAAGTGACTCCTCCCACCAGGCCACTCCCACCCCACAGGGGTTCACACCTTGGTCCCATTCTACCCTGCAGAGTCCTATACTCAAAGTCTAGCCACCTGTTTTGACAAACAGGAAACAGAGCCCCATCCAGCTGTCATGGGTTCCAATCCAGCCAAGAGGCAGCTGTGTTTGTGATAGACCCCACCCCACCCTGCAGCCAGGATGGAAGGAACAAGGCTGAGGACCACCATGAGGACCTCCAGGGAACCTCTCTCTGCTGCACAATCCCATGCCCAGCTCCCAGCCTAAGAAACAAGCCTGGTGCAAAGGTAGAGGAGTCAGGAAATTCAGAAGAAATTCCTGCATCCTTTTCAGCCAGTTTCCCAAGGAATGGGGCCTCTCAGGCACACACAGTTCCAGGGCAGGTTCCCTGAGTGCTGCCCTTTGGGGAAACAGCCTCTAAGCTTCCAGCAGCCCATCTGCTATCGCAGTGATTTCTTCCTCCTGGAGGGAAGCACTGCAGGGAGCCAGCAACATTCCCCCCCAAACTCCCTCAGTGCAAGTCTAGGATAGGACAAGGGTCTCCCCAGCACAGGCAAGAAGGATGTGGCATCCTTGTCTCCCAGGAGGACCACAGATGCACCTTCTCCTGGATAGTAATCTGCCCTACCCTGTTCCACAACTCTCTGGGCTATGCCACCTGCCTCTAGAAACCAAAGCCACTAACAGCTTCTTTCATGCCTCGGAGGTCAGGGGGTGAACAGTAACCTGCTGGGCGTGTGGTGGGCACCTTCCCTGAGGCATCAGGACTGAGCTAACAGGAGCAGCAGGGAAAAAGGGCTGGACCCAGGTCAGTGTGACCCTGGACTGATGGCTGAGTGGCTGGGGAGTCATATTAGTGGCAGCCAAGAGGCAACAAAGGTCAGAGTACTGGGGAGAGGTAGAAAAATCCAGGCAGATAAGGCTCTGGGCTCTCTTCTTTGGAACTACAACCAATGTAAAAGCTCACTCATTGCATCATCCTTCTATTTGCCCAGAGCTACATTTAGTCCAGAAACCTGTCCTGAGGGGTGATTAGAGGAGGCATCAAGAAAGGACTGGACAAGGAAGGGCAGCTGCAGGAGAACAAGGGTGGTCGTCACTGTCTCCAGGATGGAGGTACACAACATGTCTGCCCCCTACAACTTCTCCCTGCCGCCGGGCTTTGGCAAGCGCCCCACAGACCTGGCGCTGAGTGTCCTCATGGTGTGTATGCTGCTCCTCGTCATGCTCTCGCTGGGCTGCACCATGGAGTTCAGCAGAATCAAGGCTCACCTCTGCAAGCCTAAGGGACTGGCCATTGCCATGGTGGCCCAGTACGGCATCATGCCCCTCACCGCCTTCCTGCTGGGCAAGGTTTTCCGGCTGACCAACATTGAGAAACTGGCCATCCTCATCTGTGGCTGCTCACCTGGGGGGAATATATCCAATATCTTCAGTCTGGCCGTCAAGGGGGACATGAACCTCAGGTAGGACTAGAGGTGAGAAGGGAGCGGTCTGAGACAGAGCCACCATAAAGGCACCAATTGAGGGGCCAGAGCTGGGTTAAAGCCAGGAGCAAGGAGCGAGACAATGCCAGTACAGGGGTTGCCGGCATTTAGTACCAAGAGCTTAAGCCTGGGCAGGGGGCAGATGTTGCCGTCTATTCTGGTTTAAGCACCAAGCCAAAGCTGGTTCCGAGGCCTCCTAGAGACCCTCATCCCCTCAGAACATTTCAAGGGGAGGGTCATAAGCATGATCTTAAAGGGGCATTGATTTCAACCAAAGAGCCCTTAGATAAGCACGCCCCTAAGTGAGGGGTGTCATCTCTGAGAATGGAGATGGGAGAGTGGGTACAATGGGTCCCGAACACTACCAGGTGGACCAAGGTGACTTGGAACCAAATGAGCACCTCCAGTTGAAAGAATGTAAGAATTCCCAAAGCTCCTCTGAAGTATCTGGGCCCTTGGGTATCTTCTCCTTAAGCTCCCTTAGCCCCCAGGGTGCTTCTCAACAAAGGGCCCACCTTAGCCTAGCAGGAGGAGGAAGACCACTGACAGGCACAGCCCTGTCCACAGCAACGAGCACAAATCCAGCAGAGTTCTCTGTGGACAGCCTGGAAACAGCAGCTGGTGGAACCCCTATCCTTCCAAACGGGTGGGAACAGCCTTAAAAGCCTGCTGGGAGGTGAGGAGGGAGACTCACACCTGAAGCAACAGCCTGTGCTAGGCCTCAAAGAGAACTCACTAGCAGAAGCCCTTGCTTTTGTCTGAGCCTGTCTCCAGCCAGTTCCTTCTGGGCCAGTTCTCAGTAGAGATTTATTCACCCCAGGTAAAGCAGTGAATCCAGAATCATCTGCTTGTGTCTAGGAGAACCTGGCCATGGCTAAAGTTTACTGAGAAAATTAACCTAGTAAAGAAGTACCTCTGGATGATGCAGAGTAACACGGGGACCATTTTTTCTTTTTGTAGTGTTAGAAATATAACCCAGAATTCACAGCCCTTAGGCAAATTTTTAAATAAAAAGACTGGGAATGAGCACTGGGGGGGTCAGGAACTGCTTTATGAGAAGTGCTGAGTTCTGCTCCCGTGACCCAGCCCTCCCTGAGGGAGTCGAGGTGGAAATAGGGTCAAAACAGATTCCAACATTTAACACCCTGACCTTGAGGAAATTCTTCCCTCTATCTCATCCAAACACTTCCCAAAGCAGAGCAAGCCAGCTGACTTTGGTTTGGCCTGTGGACACAGCTTGTGCACCTCTGCATCCCAAAGAACGCAGACTGCAGCCAGTTTTGTCTGCTGTAGAGGGGAGACTGGAAGCAGGTGCCCGGGACAGAGGCTCACGGGAATCACGTTTTGGTGGAGGTAGAAGAGCAGGGAGACAATGTGGAGGACAATGGGCAGGTTTTCCATTTCAACCAAGTGTCCCCACAGTTCCCATGGTTCAAGGTCCCCTATGGGCCAGCCCTCTCTCAAGAACATGCTCAGCCTCCTGTCCAAGAACCTGGGGACTGTCGCCTCTTCCCAGACCTCACAGGAGAGAACAAAGCTGGGGACAGCTGCCTTCAGTCATAAAACCCTTTCTGGGCAAATCAGCCTCCACCCAGCACATTAAACCGTATCTCATACCCCCTTGGGAGGAGCAAGAATTGTCATTATCCCGTGCTGCAAGACTTCAAATTCCAATCTGAGTTCACCTGGGACTACTCGGCGTGTGTATAATAGTGATAGGGGTTATAACAACAACTTGGGCTAACCACTTTACCTGGATAACCCACATGTGATCCTCAGCTCCCCGGGAAACTGAGTTTTAGAGTCTAATCCCTTTGCTCAGGTCTAGGTAGTGCCAGAACCTGTACTTTGACTCAGGTAACTTCAGGGCCAGTGTAAAAAAGGTGCCCAAAGGCTGCCTGTCAGACTCAAAACTGCAAACCCTTCTGAGGGCAGACATGGGTATTCCATGGAAGCAGGTCTACTGCTGTCACCGCTTCCTGCTTTCCAGAAGGCAGAATCTCCATTGTTACATGAAATCTCTACATTTTTAAGCATCACACTCAAATTTGAATTGTGCAAATCAAACAATATGAGCCTAAGAGCCAGGTGTGGCTCCAAGGTCATCTGAGACGTCCCCTCTGTGTCTGAGTCAGGGGGCATCAGGAAGCTACTGGTTCCTTTTCACATGTGAGAAAGTAGAAGTTCAGAAACCTGCAAAATGGTTCTTCAGATTTGTGGGGGAGTTGTTATCTAGAGCAGCCGACAGCTCTCTCCCTTGGTTTTTCTGCCTCCTGCTGCAGTGAGTCGAGGCAGCCTGCCATCAGAGGCCAACAGGTAGGTCCCTTGAGGCATCCATCTGGGTAAGTGGTGCCAAGTACCCTCCAAGCTGAGTGGACCTGGCAGGTTGGGAACATAGAAGAAGTTGCCAGTGGGAACTGACCACCCAAGTTTATCTACTCCCCAACCCAATGAGACCACTGGAGTGACCACAGCCAGTGGCTGTGGAGAAGGCTTGAACACAACTCAAAGATTCCCTCAGGTCTCCACATCATGAAGACTGAAACCAAGACAGGATGGAAGCCATTAGATTCCCAAATATTCCACTTCACCACAGGGACCGGTGGCTCCCTCAGCTTCGGTCTCCAATCTCTCCCTCAAACAGGGTATGAAAGCAGAATTCATGCAGTGCTTTTAGAACTTAATTAAGTCAGAAAGCGAAATAAAAAACCAAATGTACCCTTCTCCCCAAGAGACAGCCATGCCCAGCATGGCACCATGCTTCCAATCTTGGGAGTCTGAAGCTAGTCATGAACCATTTCTTGTTTCTCAGAGAAAACGGAGTCAAACCAGTCACAGATACCACAGGGGATGAATGTCCCTGACCAGCACCCAGAACCTATACTTGTGGGTTGGGAACATGGTTCCCATAACTCAAGAAGGCAGGGCACACCAAGTCCCAGAGCAAACTCCACAGCTCCTGACACACCAAGCCAAAGTAAGCAAGACTGCCCTGCTGTGGGACAACAGAACAAATACAAGTTGCAACCTGTACTCCTACGGAGATCAATAGCTATTACTGAAATCTGTGTGTCCCTGCCTGACCCCATTCTCCCCACTACACCCCAAAAGAACACTTCTGGGGATTTGGAGTTCTGCATTTTTAGGGATCTTCTTGAACTATTGGCAAAAGAAGCTGTATTTTGTTTTGAAAATTTATACCAACCATCCATACCATTTGACAACTTGCTTTAGAATAGGCATGTAAAAAAATAAGTATAAAATTGCTGTACTGTTTGCTTGTCTGTTGTGTCCAGACAGCTCTGTGACTTCATGCCAACTTCCACGAGCAGTTTTATGTAAGGCCCCCTTGCTCAGGTGACAGCTTATTTGGTAAATGCGAACTACTGTGTGGTGAGATTCATACACTTTCAGCAAACGTCTTCAAAGCAGCTACTCTACAACTCCTGGAGGTGTACACAGATGAAGGGCCTTGTTTTTACTTTGTATTTAAAACTGCCAGACGTTTAAATCTTTGCCAACTGAGGAGTTTGAAAATGGATCACAATGGTTTTAAATTTCATTCCCTAAGAGGCTCCGTACCTTTTAAGGTTTTTGGCCATTTAAGTATCCTCTTCTGAAAATGTTACTGACTTCCCATTTTTCCATGGGCTTTTGGAATAGTTCCTTGTTAATTTGTGAAGTTGTTACTTATAAATGTTGCAACAATCAGTTTAGAGCCTATCTTTGCCCTTTGATGGTGGTACCTTAGAAAGTGTTTTAATGTAGTCACAATTTAGAGAAACCTTTTCCTCAAACATTTATAGTTTGGGATTTGAGAAATCCATATATGGAACCAGGGATACAGCTTGGCAGCACAGTGCCTGCCTGACAAGCACAAGGTCCTGAGTTTAATCCCTGGTACCAAAAAATAAAAATAAAAAGAAAGATCCCTATCTGAATGGTTACAGATACTCCTTATATGTTCCTTGAAGTTTTAAATTCTTTTCACCTAGACTTTCCATCAATGTAGAACTTTTATGTATGCTATGATCTTTTAAGTTTCCAGCACCAATTTGGTTTTTCAGTAATGTGTAACCCTCCTACTCTCATAAATCAAGTATGTATGTTTGTGTCTGGATCTTTCTTTTTCATCTGGGTGACTCCCCTTGAGGCAGTACATTTTCTTACAATGACTCTGAAAGTTCTCCTACCATATTCTTTTTGAAAATTATATTAAGTATTCTTAGCTTCTACTCTTTCACTTAAATTTTAGGATCAGTTTTCAAGTCTTTAAAAAAAAAAATCTGAGCTGGGAGCTATGGAACATGCCTGTAAACCCCAGCACTTAGAAGGTTGAGGCAGGATGATCACTAGAGTTCCGCTTGGGCTAGTAGGTTAAAGGCCAGCCCAAGCTATATTGTGAAACTACAGTATCTCTAAAAATATAAAATACAGTAAGAAAAAAAAAAAAAACTTAAGTATTGTGAAATTTTAAGTGAATTTGCTTTACACTGTCAAAAGTAAATCTTCAAGATCTTGGGTCTCCCATCCATGAAGTATAGCTTTTCTTTTACTTAGGCCTTTTATAGCCACCTAAGAAGTCTCAATTTCATCAGTAAAGATCCTATATCTCAGGCAGTGATACATGCCTGTTGTCCCAGCTTCTGGGTAGAGGAAGAAGGATCACTTGGGACAAGTTTAAGACCCACCTAATCAACACAGTACTGCCTCAAAAGACAAACCCAAAAATAAAATAAACTTACATGTATTTTATTCTGATTATAAATGGTCTTTAAAAGAATCTTTGCCATTAGTTCCTAGCCTATGGATTTGCAATTGTTTTTGCGGGGGTTTTTTTTTTTTTTTTTTTTTTTTGGTACCAGGGATCAAACTCATGACTACGCAAGGCAGGCACCTATGCCGAGTTAAATCCCTGGCCCGCAATTGTTTTATATTGGTAATATATTTAGAACTGTGTTTTCTATTATTTCTATTATTTTCTTCTCTGCACAATCCTATCATTGGCAAAAACCCTAGTTTTCTCATTTCTGTATTTTGTTGACTACTCCCCACTTCCCATTCCCCTATCTCCTGCTTTCTGCCTCCTGCTTTCTGCCTCAGTTTCCAAGAGTGCTGGGACCTATACTTTTTCAATTTCTTATTTTGCTGGGCTAGCAATGGACTATAGAGTACAAAAGGTGTCAATAGGTACTGCCGCTTTCTTTTTTACAGGAAATCCTCCTAGCTTTTCATCAGCTTAATATCTGCCATACTTTTTGAGACCCTCTTCACAATTTGTAGTTTCAATTATTGCTAAAATGCTAAATTTTTAACATCTAAGAATACCAAATTTGAGTCTGTCCTGCAGATTAAAAATTATGCTTTAATGAGTAACTGTTGCCTCCTCTACTTCTCCACCATTACAACCAGTCAGTTATTGTTTCTATTACTTTGCTATTTCTTACATCAGCTGCTGACCACAGTCTGATAACTGTTACGGTTTTTAGCCTCTAGCTAAATGCACTGTCATCATTTCCAAAGAGCAGCGCTCTGTCACTGTGAACCACAAGGTAAAATGCACTACAGTTCACCTTTTCAGCTGGGCAAAGCTACTACAGCCAGCTATTCCCTGCTATCTAAGACATTTAGCAACTCTGGCAGGTGCTATTCCATGACCTTAAGAGACAGTCAAGGGGGTGGGGCCACACAGGTTAACTATTCAAAACGGGTTGTGCATTTGGCAGGCATTCAAAGTAAAGCATTCATTATAGAGATCAGAATGGCTCCTTCAACAAAACACACAGGGATTTGGTCAATTATTCATGTAATTTGGGTCAAGTCACAACTTTCCTAGTCCTGTTTTCTTATAAGCTAAAAAGAGACATAGTTCCTAAGAATATGAAGCAGTGTTTGAAAGTACTTATCACAGCACCCAGCAAGAATTCAGTACAAGTCTATTAATAGGCTGCTTCCCCCTTTTCCCATGTATCCTACCCAGCATCATGATGACTACCTGCTCCACCTTCTGTGCCCTGGGGATGATGCCTCTCCTCCTGTTCATCTACTCCAGAGGGATATACGAAGGGGACCTGAAGGACAAGGTGCCCTACGGAGGCATCACACTATCACTGGTCATGGTTCTCATTCCTTGCACCATAGGAATCTTACTAAAATCCAAATGGCCACAATATGTGCCCTGCATCAAAAAGGTAAGATGGGGACTCTACCTGTGAAAGCAACGTAGACAGGGAGCTACAGCACTTCTTATGAAGGCTTCTCATAAAGAGAGGCTCACGTTGGTTGGGCGCCCACTGGTTGAGCCACAGTAAGAGGTGCATCATGGCAGAAGCACATGCTAAACAAAGTGGTTGTGGTGGTTCTCACGATCTCCTCACGGGCCTGCTCCTAGAGACCTTCCATGTCCTGCTCCATCTCCGAAAGATGCACTGTACCTCCCAGTAATGCCACCCCAAAGACCAACTCCCACAGCCCTTTGCAGGACACCATCCAAACTATAGTGTTTTTTTTTTGGTATGTGCATGTTTCCTCATATATTTAAATTAAAAAAACCTATTCCTGGTGTACCCACTACTTCATGGTTAAATGCATGAGAACAGTTTTAAGGTTGAGAAGATAAAAAGTAGAAACACTACACATAACTATAAGGTACATTTTAACATAAAGTTGTAACTAAGCTAATAGATGCAACCCCAGTACTCAGCAGGCTGAGGCAGGAAGGCTACTGCAAGTTAGGCCAGCCTGGGTTACACAGTGAGTTCAGGGGCAGCCTGAACTATGACAAGACGTTCTCAAAAAAAAAAAAATTCTGAGGACTGAGGTGGTCAGAGTGACTCCTTGGGAGGGATGAGCTTCAGCCAGTCCATGACAGGATTTAGTTAGGTGTGGAGAAAAGGTTGAATAGAGTTTACAGAGGATCAAGGGCAAATTTGCCAAGAAGGATGAGACCAGGAGACGAGTGTATGTATGCCCAACATTCAGTAGTGCTATTAAACCAAAGGCTTAACACAAGTAGGCAAGCTCTGCACCAGTGGGATATATGCCCAGCCTGACTCTGAAACTTTTAATTCATTGTTTCAACATTGCAGGAGGCCTGAATCTCATGACCCGTGAAATCAGAGCACTTCGCTGATAACGTATTTTCCAGTGGTGTGTCAAAGCAGCTGTGCTTGGTTTCAGTAAAGTGTTAGTCCTTTCTGTCCTAAGAAAGTTTTTTTAAGAGATGAAAGATTTTTCAGTCCCTTCCACTTATTACTGATGTTCTACTAAAGTGTTTTTTAGCTGGGCATGTTTGCACATGCCTGAAATCTCAATATTCAGGAGGTAGGAGGATCATGTATTTAAGCTCAGCCTGAGCAAGTTAGGACATTCAAAAAAAAAAAAAAACCACAAAGTCTGGGGACAGTAGGATATAGCTCAGTACAAAGGACCCAGGTCCAAAAAAACATCTTCCACTTTCTAATTTTATTTATTTATTTATTTATTTATTTATTTTGGTCATATCCAGGGAGGAATTATCATTGCTAGCCTTCTCGGTGTGGCCATCTTGGTTCTCTCTCTCATCAACGTGGGCAAGAGCATCATGTTTGTCATGACACCGCACTTGCTGGCCACCTCCTCCCTGATGCCTCTCATTGGCTTTGTGTGTGGTTATCTTTTCTCTGCTCTCTTCTGCCTCAATGCAAAGTAAGTATTATTTTAGATCCCACTGTCCCATAGCCTCAATCTCTCTCATCTTTCAGGGAAAAGATAGGAGTTAGAATCCTGAAATATGGGCAAAACATTTTCCTAGCAATTATGTCCAAAGGCACCAAGTAAAGAAGGAACTAATGGGCATGGGTTGAGTTAAAACTAGCCAACAGGCTAACAAAAGCCCACCCCCTCCGAGAGTCTAGACTCCATCTCTTACCCAACTCTCTGCAGTTCAAGGCACTGAGGTAGCTTCATGCAATTGCTAATACTCCTCTCTTCCTTTCCCACTTTTCCTCTTCTGCCTAGCTTTTAGTCCTGACAAGGACATCAGTGGGTTACAGCTCTAAGGGGCTCTCCAACTTGAAACACTCAGCTATAGTCCAATTCAACTCAGTTACTATATAATAGAAACCATTTGAGGGCACAGCATGGGAACTTCCAAGTACATAATAATCTATACTGTTTGCAGGAACTTTCCTACTTGTCAGCCCTAGCAAATGTTTACCCAAAGGTACCCCCCAATAAGTATGTATTTTCAAAATACAATTTACAAAATCAATTACTCACTTTTAAAGCTATGTTTTTTGTTTTGAGGTAAGGTCTCACTATGTAGCCCAGACTGGCCTCAAACTCAGAGATTCCTCCAGCTTCAGCCTCCCAAGTGCAGGGATTACAGGCATGTGCCACCACATCCAGGCAAAGCCACACTAATTTAATGAAGAAAAATTACTATAGATGTAACACTTAAGAGTCAAAGGCTGTCCATGACCACAAATGTCATTTTTCACTAGTACAGGATTCTGAAGATCATGATAAATGGTCCCATCACAAAGTATCAACACTACAGTTCTTTATGATGTATGTGCTGTAACATATTTTCAGTTGTGAGACAATTACTTAGCACACTTGGAATTCTCTTAAATTTGTATTCACTAAATGTAATTATCCCACTCTTACAATTCATAAAAAAAAAAAAAAAATCACAAAAACACCTTTCAAAGACAATGGAGCTGAATCAACCTTTGACTTCTGTCAGAAGTCTGAGTTATATCTAAGCCAGAAACCTGGGAACAGGATGTCCTGAGCATTTCAACTATCTTCTACTATCTTATTAAAAATCACCTGTTCTATGGGCCCAGTGTAACAAGCCAATGGATGAACTGGTTCACATCTACCTTTTCAGTCCTTATTAGCTAGACATTATCTCTAAATTTCAACCTGGCAATTCCATGAAGTCAAACTACTCAAAACCTCAAACTTCCCCACCATCATCCACAGGCTGGATTAGTATAACATGACAGATGAATCAACATTGTTTCTTGAATCCGTATGCCCTCCAGCCTGGTCCCTTTCACGTGTACATGTCGGGTTTCGGTAGGTCCTGAAGTATCTGGGAAGGGGGAAAGCAGAGTACCTTTCTCAGGTCCATTCTTTGAGTACACTGCACATTTGAACCTACACAGGTGCAGACGCACTGTCAGCATAGAGACCGGATTTCAAAATGTTCATCTCTGTTCTACCATCCTCAACGTGACCTTCAGACCTGAAGTCATTGGGCCACTTTTTTTCTTTCCTCTCCTCTACCTGATTTTCCAACTTGCAGAAGGATTTCTCTTTGTCATCACCTTTTGGTACTGCAAAAAAATCAGGCCTTCCAAAGGTAAGTAATAACAGCGTCCTTCAAATTCTGAACCCATACTGGACCTCAGTTTGCCAACAAGTCAGTTTCTAGCAGGACTTTACAGATGGGAAGAAGTATGGAAGGAACAAAGAGCCTATGCTACTTCCACTAACTACCCTCCTCTTCTGATTCTAGCTGGTGGGGTGGGAGTGGGGGTAAATCAAACATGAGTAGAGTTTCTCTCTGGGGATTCAAGGGATCTGGGCTGGTGGGGAGACTTGCATTTTATGAAGAAACAGAACAAAACTGTTCAGGCACAGACAGTTCTGAACTACTGGTGTGACAGAGCTCAAGAAGCATCTTTCTTTAGGAGCACTCTCCTGCCCTGGAATCAGGTTCCAGTTCTGGCACCAATGATACCCACGAGAGAATCTATGAAAGCAGCGCAGTCCTATATAATCTAGAAACCAAAAAGAATTTAACTCTGGTTATATAACAATTCAAATGCATGTTTTTTTTAACAGTAACTACCATGATAAGTTTGATTTATATTTTATTACTACTAATGTAGCACCATTTTCTTAATTTAAGTTTCCTCCAATACAATAAAACCTCAAGAAAACCCAGAATATTCCCCCTTCGAAGTGCACTGTAATTCCAAGTTTGGTTTTCTGTAGTAGAAACTGAACCCAGGGAGCACTGAACTACATTCGCAGGGCTTGTTTTTTGGAGGGAGACAGTCTCACCAAGTTGCCCAGATTGGACTTGAACTTGTGATCTGCATGCCTCAGCCTCGCCAAAGCTGAGATTGCAGGTGTGTGCACTGATTGGCACAAATGTTCAACTTCGCTTTTTGAATATTTCTAAGTATAACCCAATCAGCAGAGTATTTTTCCTAACCTCTTACACAATTCCTCCTACTATTCCCCATGACTTTTAGGCCTCTTTAAGCTTGCTCAGCCTCCTGATTGTGACTTACACTCTATAGAAATACACAACTTTTCCAGGTCAAAGTCATCATTACCATGTTAAACAAATGCAGATTTTCTCCCCCTCTGCAATTAACTCAAGATGTACTGTTGTATAATCAAGCAGGGAAAATGAAACAAAGGGCTGACTGAACTCTAGAGCCATTTTTATAAGCCTTGGTTCAGAAAATACAATGTTGTTTCCAGAAAAGAACCTAAGCCTAAACCATCTCAGAACAAAACATTTGTTACCAAACAAAATTATCCCTCAGTTTAAAACACACATACAGAGTCCAAACAAGTCGGATTCCAGGTTTAAAGTTTTAGTCCCAGAAAGATCTAAAATGCCCTTCAAGGGACAACACTTCATAGACTTTTAGCGCTTAAAACCTAAAAAGAAATTCAGTAACAGTTTGCTCTGCCAAGACCTCAGTGGCAAAACTCTTAAAAGGGCTGGGGGATTTAGTTCAGCAGCACAAGCACCTCCTTGCCAAGCGGAACATCCTGAGTTTGATCCCCGGTGCCCCAGTGCCAAAAAGAAAAAAAAAATCTAATGTTTGGGGCTGGGGATATAGCTTGGCAGCCCAAGTGCCTCCTTGGCAAGCATGAGGTCATGAGTTAGATTCCCAGTACCAACAAAAACAAAAACCCTCTAATTTATCTCTTTGGAACTAATAGCCCCAGGCAACACTTCTAAAGTAAGCAGGTTGTCACAAGTTTTCTAACTCATCTTACCTCCTACACCCTCCCTATCACAGGGATGGGAAAGTTCACCTTCTCCACCCAGGCAGAAAAAGCAGTAGCCCAGTGTGTGCTGGTAGTCTGGAAACTCTCCTGGTCAGATTTCCCTAGAGTTCTTTCCTCCTTGCCCAGTCCCTATTTAGAGAATGCAAGTCATCCTCACTTATATAAACTTATCTCCCTCATTCTTTATTGTTATATGTACAAGGAAGTTGTGGGTGGAGCGATAAAAACTCGGTACTTCCATTTACTGGGTACTCTGTTGTTAGTGCTACCATTAGAAAAACTAAAGGGAAAGCATATGTTCCTCCAGAATCATGGCAGGAGGAAAGAAATGGAAAACACACAGCATGCCCTATGAATAGCCCGGAGTTCCTGTATAAAAGATAAACTCTGTACTGTTCTTTTCTCTCCAAATCATTAAGCCTTTTTACCTTTACAGACAAAACCAAAATGATCTACAAAGTTGCTGCAACTGAAGAATCAATTCCAAAAGCTCTGGAAAATGGCATCCACAAAGAGGAGCAAGCCCAAACCTAGCCCTTTTCTTGATGGCCTAGATTCCCATCTCATGGCAAGTCAATAAACCAATATGTAAACAACAGAGCACCAAA
This sequence comes from Hydrochoerus hydrochaeris, assembly GCA_004027455.1. Classification (NCBI taxonomy): domain Eukaryota; kingdom Metazoa; phylum Chordata; class Mammalia; order Rodentia; family Hydrochaeridae; genus Hydrochoerus; species Hydrochoerus hydrochaeris. Next base: position 49,593 of record PVLA01001990.1, read on the forward strand.
GAAGAAAGGAACAACGGGTTTCTGAGTCTTTCTGATACTTCCAGAAAACCTTTCAGCAAATCAGCACAATCGCCAAGTTTGGGTCTGGATAGCAGTATCTATGCAGGAAGACCCGGTTTAAGATTTGGTACTTGTTTAAAAAGTAAGAGCCTAGCTCAATGACTAATACTCTACTCTTAAGGAGACAAGACAAAAACTACATCTGCAGCCTTTTGCCCCTGGATCTCTAGAAAAATGCCACATAAAGCTTGTAAGTCACTCAATTTCTGAACTAATCAATAAATGGGTGTTCCATCCATTAATCAAATATCTAAACGCCACTTCAAAGTTTTGTAACCCAAAAGAAAAATTAGCAGACTACAGATATTCCAATCTAAATAGCCCAGATCCTATTCTATTACCAGTGATATCATCTGAAGTTCCTGGGAACCCAAGTTAACACCAAATATACAAAAGAAGAAACAAAATACAGGCAACTAAACAAGACACAAAACAGCTACTCTCAGCTCTAGTGAAAGATTTCTGAGTACCAGAAACACAGAAAGGCCAAGGAAACACATATCAACAATTTCATTAATCATATTATCGTATGTATTAGTGGTATTATATACCCAAAAACTTGGTCCCAAACTATTAACAAAGAGTAGTTGCACAACTCAAATAGAATTCTCAAACTGCAAACTTTCTGTGAAACATTATACACCACTCACAGATAAACATTGAAAGAATAATTCACTAATATTAAACACTTGCATACTGCTGACTATGCCCAGATACTTGTGAATTTCCTATAACCATTATCAGGTACAACTGAAACCACAAATCAATTTTACTAGAGTGCCAGTCTTGGAAGTGTACAGGAATAACAAGTACTCCAGCACTAGGTCAAGAATCACCACAGAGCTGGACAACACACCTCTAATCCTAGCTCAGTGCTGAAGCAGGAAGATCACCCAAGGCAGGTCTGAGCTATACAGTGAGTTCAAGGCCAGCCTTAACTACACAGTAGAATAATCTCAAAATACCAAAAAAAGAAAACAAAGCCAGTTATGGTGGCACATGCCTTTAATTCCAGCATGCTGGAGGCTGAGGCAAGAAGGCTTTACTTACATTCAAGCCCAGTCTGAACTACATAAAGAGAACCTGTCTGAAACCAAAACAATCGACAGTGGGGTTACTAATAGGGCTATTATCTAGAATTTTTATGTACTATATCCCTAGGAGGACTATCTGTTCAAATCTCGTAATATCCAAAAGATACCTAGCTAGACTTGGTTACCTACAAGGTAATGTAGTAACAACTCTGTTTAGCTTTAGATAAAGGTTAAAAGATGGACTTGAGAGGTATCAAACTGTCCTTAATAGAACTAGACAAACGGAATACAAACAGAAAGGCTTCATCATGTCTTAGAGACTGATCCTAAAATTCTCCTTAACATTACATCCATACTGTTTTTGACTTCTCAAGTCCTAGATCTAAGTAATGAGCTTCTTTATTTGAAACTGAATACTACTTTGAAATTGTTACTTTTACCAGATTTTTCAAAAATTTTACTCCCTCACAAACACCTATAAAACACTTGTAAAAAGTAGTAAGCCTGTGATCACTAATTTAAGGGTAAAGGTACAAAAAAAAAAAAGAATGAAAAGAACTATAAAGTTCAAAATTACATACTACCCTGAACACATCTTGAGTACAGGGGACCAAGGGGCAAGAACTGCCTTGATACCAACTTCAGACTAAGTTACACAACCTCCAAAGATTATAAATTAAAACTCTATAGATTCTGCTACATTTAATAAACCAAGTTCCCTCAAGAAAATAAACCAAGTACATCACAAACTCTTAAATTCAGTCTACTAAAGGGATCTGTATTTTTTTCACGGTCCAGGTTCGTCTTGTAGGAAAAGGGCCTTCATATAAGAACATCTAACATAACCTAAACCCCCAGAGATTCCCACTCTCTGACCCCCACTATGGGGAAGCCAAAAGCTAATTTTTTCTAACGCCATCTTCCTGAAAAAGCTAGAGTAGGAAACAGTACTATTCAATTCTGCAGTCCCTAAAACCAGACTTGAGACTCTCTGAGTCCCTGAATTCCCTTCTGTAATATGATGGTTATCAGTTTTAGGGATTCAGTTAAAATATAGGTAAGCACTTAAAAACAGTTAGTTTGAAGTTAAACAGATCTCATTAAGTATTTAGCCTCACTCCCAAAACAAAGCACAAAGAGTGGTCTTTGTCATTCCTAGAATAAAGTTCATTACAGGGCAGTTTGAAGTCTTAATGAAGATGGATACAGACCTTAAGCAGTTTGCACTGCTGTTCTCCCCTAAATATCTACTTTCACATTTACATCTAAGAATCAGAAGCAGCAGCTTAAGCTTTATCTTTTTAATCAACTCGGACTACCCAAACTGTACTGTAACAAGCCAAAGAGAAACAGACTTCCTAACTTTCTTCCCAAACTGTCCTTTTTTGGCTTTCAGTAACTTGACACCAACAGGATAGTCAGATGATAAGGAAATGATGCGAAGAACACGCACACAAGGTCAACTGTCAGACAACTCAGTTGTCACTGTTTTCAACAGGTCACCGACTTCTCAGCCTCTTCAAGTAACCTGGAAACGTCCAAAATATTGTAATGCCAGGATTACAAATCTGCTGTGTTTTAAACATGTGAAAGGAAATGGGAGTAACCATTCATAGGAGTTCTTCAAACAGACAAAAACGCAGTTTTATAATATTTTATTATAATGACAAACAGCTGCTTTGCATGTCTGTCCTGCAACTTTTAATGAGTGGGTAGAAGGACACCTTTAACCCTAACAAGAAAAACTCAAATTAAGCCTTTATATACAAGCAAACTTAGAGCTCTTTTAGGTGTCCAAAGCTATTAATTAGTTTAATTGAAGCATTAAACTAATTCTTAACATATCTGAATAACCAAGAACTAAAATGTTCAAAATTTTTTTCTAGTACAAAAAAATTAAATTTGCTTTAGTTATAAAAGAGCTCTGTCAATGTACACAAACTATATACTTCAGACATTCACAAAAATGTGAGCAGAAGGCTTATCAAAAGACATTTAATACAATTAGTTTCAACAACCCCTTGGTGGTCCACATCTACAAAGATATCCAGCCCAACCCAACCCCCCTCCAAACCCCACCCCCACAGAAAAGCACATACTTACCAGAATTTTTAGCAAGTATGGTTTGAGAATTTGTTTTTGTTTTTTAAAAAAGGCCCCTAGGGCAAGTTATTTACAGTTTAATTGCCACTGTCAGCTGATCTGGACCTGGACCTGGACCTGGACCGGGACCTCTGGCGATCCACAGATGCTGGAGACTTAGATCTACTTGAAGAACCACGTTTCTGGCTCTTCTCAGGCACAGGAGACCTACTACCAGAACGAGACTTGCTCCGGCTCCGGCTCCGGCTCCTTGACCGGCTGTAAGACTTGCGACTACGGGAACGAGATCGGCTACGAGACCTAGAGGAACTCCTGGTCCGTGATCGAGACCTGCTTCTTGACCTACTACAAAGAACATGAATAAACGAGAACAAAAGGGAGAAAAAAAAGTCAGCCTACATGACAGATCATGTATGTCCATTAAATAAAACTTTTGACTTCAAAATATATGAAATACCTGTGCCTTTTGCTGCCTTCGATTAATTTTATTTTTCTCCCATTTATTTCCTTTCCAGAAAGTTTTTCAATAGCATTCTTTAAGTCACCATAAGAGGCAAACTCAACCACCCTAAAATAAAAACAGTCATTTTAAAAGCACATATACCCCATGACCTCACACACTGTACATAGCAGGCTCAATTAGAAAGTTGGTGCTCTGATTGTTTTGCTATTGCTATTTTAAACCTTATTTCCAGTAAAACATAACACAGCAACATTCTGACACAGCTGAAATTTTGAGTCATGCGACTCCTCATTAAGGGAGTTCTATGCAGCACTGTCTGATATTTAACAAAACACCTGGGCCTCTACCCACTAGGTACCAGCAGTACCAACAATCAATCATTTGACAAGAAAACCAATCTGTAGACACTGTGCCAAATGTCGTAGGGGAGCAAAAAAGTCCTTAATGAAGAACCACTATAATCAACCATCTACAAATGTTATTGCTCAGAAATGTTTGCAATAAAATTTTCAGGCTATCTCAAAAATCGTTCACCATTTCCAGTACACTCACCCTTCATTTAATTTAGGTCGATGTGCATCCGCAAAGGTTACTTCCCCAGCTTGTCTCATGAAATCTTTAAGATCCTTAACACAAGACAATTGTTTCAAGCAGGGAAGAGGAAAAGGTGACACACAAACAATCACATTGTATAAAAACAAGACTACTGAAAGAGAAGTTGTTAGATAAAGTACAAACATGGCATATACCACACTTGTATTCTATCAGAAATCAAAATTATGTCAGGGCACGAAATAAGCAAATAGCATATTGCTTTTAAGCAAAATGCCAGAGAAAATAGAGATTTTTAACATCAAAGTAGTATTAGTCTATACTGAGCTCAGTACAAAGAAAAAAAACAAACAAACAAAAAACAAAACAAAAAGAAACAGTACATATTTTTAAAGGACTAAAGTAGAAGTTTTATATTTAAAAAAACAGAACATTTACAAGACACCAGTTATTTTGTGCCCCAGATGTCATTAAAAAATTTTACGTTACCTTTATTAATATTTCCCTAGGCTAGTCAAGCAGCAAACCATTAATCGGTCGGAGAAACCTTCATGACAAATGCCCGACTGGCTCTTCGCCACCCACTTGATGGATACTACCCAATCGATGGAAGCCTTTAATCGCACAGCCCTCCCTATTAGCAGACTACTGGCGATGTAGACATGTTCTACTCTTGTGCAGTTACCAAGGAACACTTTACTGCGATCAGGATTCCAACGACCAACTAATTTCGTATCTTTTCAACTCTTTCGACCAGGACCTCTTATTCGGAAGCGTTACAGAAGACAGCTCTCAACTTAGGGATCAGATCACGTTATCAAGGCTCTGGGATCGCTGCAACCCGGCACTTCAAGTAAGTGCACCGATTACGTCTAGACCGGCAAACACAGATCTAGAGGTGGCCAATTGATCACTGTAGGAGCTGACTGGCAAAGTCAACCAGGCCCAACCAAGAGTGACCAAGACAACGATTAGGATAACCCACAGGCACTCCTCGTCATAAGGCCAACGACACAGATAGGCTGGCAAATAAAGGGTTTAATATTTGGTTAAAATTGATTTTAAAGAACATGAAAAAATATCCTCAAAACATTTACATTTGATCACTAATATTAACATTTGAAACATCCCCCAGTTACATTTAATTAAAATTTAAAATTATAATTCAATTAAATCCATTAATTTAATTAAATATAAAACTACTTTTAATAAAATATATTAATAAAACATTAATTACCCATTAAAAATTTTTAAAGCCACATTTAAATAACTCAAAACTATTTTCAACAAACCTGCCAGCTGACTCTGGAGGATAAATTCTCAACTATAAGTCGATTTTCTGTTCTGACAGGTGGAGCATTTCTGAGGAAGAAAATGAGTATTCACAATGGAAAAAATGCAGTGGTATGTGCAGTGACATGTGCATTTGTGTTCAACTGTGGACAAGTTCAGGTAATCAGGGTACTAGTCATTCAAATGACCTCCACCAAGAGTTCCTGTGTTATCTCTGTACAACTAATTACGTATCAGAAACAGCACTATATCATAAACTAAAGTACCAGGATCATTCACTGCAAATGGTTCCTGAACCTTAAACAGTGCCACTGCAGTAACAACTGGTCAAAGCAGCCATTCATCCACTACATACCGTCTATCATTTCGAGGTCTGCGACTACTAAAACGATCAGAGTAGCGTCCTCTACCTCTTCCTCCTCGAGAGCGAGCCCTAGCATGTTCAATAGTAACCCTGTAGAAAACAAAAATCTCTATTATGTACATAAGCTCTATACACTGTTCTACTGTACTTACATCCAGCTGACCTACTCTATTTTTAGGGATAATTATAAAATGAAGTATCTCACCTTTCACTACAAAGTTCTTTTCCATCAAGTTCATATACAGCATCATCGGCATCCCTCGGATCCTCAAATTCCTAAAACAGAGCTTAAGATGCTTACTGGGGCTTCAAGCATGCGTTTTCACAACACAGTAGGTACACTAAAAACCTGAGACAAGATGGGAAGAGCAGTATCTTAACATCAAGATACAGATATACTTAATATCAAGGGGTGATGGGGAGTGGAGTCCAGCCGGCTTTAAATTACTTTAATCTTTAAAATTCAGTCTCAAGGCTCCATAATCTTTTCTGAAAACAAAACTTAAAACCAGGACTCAATACCAAAAATAGTGCTTTTCAACAGCTTTCCACACTACCTAATAGACAATTCATCCAGTTCTAAATACTTACCACAAAACCAAACCCCCTTTTCAGATCAATATCCCTGATCCGTCCATAACCCTTGAAGAATCTTTCGACGTCTTTCTCCCTCGCCGCTGGATTTAATCTCCCGATGAACACTCGACAGCCACTCATGACCTCCGGCTTGTATGTGCCCTGTTAGAAATATACAGTTGACAATACCAATGAATGGTACATTATGTCTACCGATCAAATACATAGATGGTGTAAAAATATTTACCTAATAATGCTATATGTAAGACTACAAACAATGGCTCTTAATACACAGATGTCATAAAAACATTTACTCAATAATGTTATATATATGACGACAAACAATGGCTCTTAATTAGGTCAGATGCTCTGCAAACACAATTAGAACTCGGCTCCCAACACATTACCCTCCTATACAGCCTGCATCCACCGCAACGCCCACAGCCACCTCTCCTACTGCGCAGCCGCACTCTCCCTCACTCGCCCCACCCCCGGGACTCCGCGACCCCTCCCATCTGCCGCAGTTCGGAAAAGCCGAGAAGCGCGGGTGGAGCAGGGCCCGCCCTCCGTGACAGTAACCAATGGTAGAAAGCCGAGAGCGCGTCACCGCCGCCGGGAGGGTCACTGGAGTCGGAGGCGGGATCACGCGAGGCCCCGCCGCGCCTGCGCAGACGGCAGCAGGCGGCCCCCCGGAGCCACAAAATGGCGACTGCGGAGTCAGCGGCGGTGCAGAAGCGCTTGTGCTTTACTCCCTTCTCACGCCCCTTCCCTCCGCCCCGCCGTACCAGAGTCCCCGTGCACCCCCGGGGGTGCCCTAACGGCAGCCCGAGCAAAGCCAGAGCACGCCCGGCCCAATACAGGAAGGGCCGACTAATGACAAGCCTGGCAAGTTAGAGCGGCCGAGCCCTCTGTAAAAACCACCGTGACCGCCCTTCCACCTACACCCCTCAAGCAATACCAAAAACAAGACGTGCCCCAGCGCCCACCTCGATCAACTGCGCTCATTAGACGCCGTCCTCCGCAAAGAGAGCAGCCCCCACCGCTCGCGACCTGAGCGGCCATGAAGAAGCCTCGATCCGAGGAGCCTTGCCCTCAAAGTGAGCCACTCACCTACCGGACAGGATCTTTGGCGGCTGAGACCCAGAGAGGTCCGTAGTCTGCGACAAAGCCGTCTACCTCCCCGCAGACCAGAACACAACTCGTCTACGTCTCTCCAAAACTGACGCACTTAGCGGCTCTGTCTGTCCACAAAATGGAAGGCGCGTCCCTGCGTCACTTCCGGGGCCACCCCTAGGGCTTGGCTGGTCCTCCCCGTTGGATTCAGGGCGGAAGTAGGGCTTCCTTTTCTTGACCCCCAGAGCGAACCTCGCCTTGGTGGGTGGGGCTGTGAGCGGGGCTGTGGGGACAATGCCCATGGACGTTTTCTCTGCCTGGGTGATTTAGTTGGGTTCATCGTCATCTCCGAAATAAAAAATAAAATAAAAAGGGCTCACCAGCAGCCCTTTTTATATCTAGTTTTTCTTAGCTATTCCGAGGGTCACTCAGCCCCCTCGTCTGACCCTTGTTGTGTGTAATTTAAGGGTGCTCCTTGAGGCCCAAGTGAATTCCCTGTAAATGGGCTCGTGGCACGCAGTTTTGTTGTAGCAAGAAGTCTGAGGAACTGAAATTGGGTGTGTGTGTGTGTGTGTGTGTGTGTGTGTGTAAGGTTGCAGGTGATGGAATCCTGAAATTGAGACTGCAGCTAAGAGGGCCATTTTGCGATGGGGTTGAATGCAGATTTTACCACCCTGGCTGCAAGGTGTCAAGCTGGTTGTTGTTTTTGCTTTTCAAACTTAAGATAGTGTTTGATTGGTCCTCCCGGTTCAAGTTTCAGTAATGTAATGCATGGACTCTGTAATTCTTCAGAAGCAAAGACGGGCTTTCAAGGTGTAGTAATACACATACCCTCCTCTTTAATTCCAGTATTTCTCCTACTAAATTTGGTTGGCCTAGAAATTTGGGCATAAGGAGAATGATACTCAAAACGTTCTTTAATGCTTCTAGGTGAAGCCCAAAGCATACCACTTTTTTTTTGGAAAAGTGAACAGAATCTAGGGTTGCAAACTTGCAACAAGGCCTTTATGATCTTGAACTATATGTGATGAGCTAGTCCATTTAGCAGTGATATGTGCAAATAAAAAAGAGCCTTAGTACACAGCAAAACTGTAATTAATTATCTATGATTTGAGAAGTTAAGGGTGGATTTGAAGTTGTTAGGGACCACCAAAGTGAGTCACACTGAGTTAACAGAATAGATTCCTGGTCATTACACCATTGCCCTTTGTATCATGGCACTTTACCTCTTCAGCAGAGTGGATATGAGACTGAAAAACCACAAAAGCAAAATTCTTATTCAAAATAAGAAAATTGTTACCAAGAAAAAAGAGCTTAAAAAGGCTTATAAATTCTGTTGTTCTTAGCGGACTTAAAAAGCGCTAATTTTGGAGATCACACAGCTGGGTAATGCATGTTAGTTTCCCAGTAGCTTTACAGTAAGTAACACCTCTGAAGTTTGGTTTAACAGCTGCCTCTGTTACTTCACACAAGCATAAAGGATGCACTTGCTAAAAACACTGCCTCTTCAGATATAAGCCTATAGGTAGGTGATGGATGACTAAAATGGAATAAAACTTGGCATCTCTGTTGCCGAACTATGTCTGCCCCCTTAATTCTTGGGTCAGATTCTATCCAGTTTTGCATATAGGAATGTTGATCACTTAAAGTTGTTCATCCAAGAATATAATACAGGGGTAACTTGTCTTATTGAGCATCAGAGCTATTATGTGTTTTTCTTTCTCTCTCCAGTCTTTCTGCTCCCAGCCTCTGCTCCTCACAGCTGCAACCTGAGCACCTAACATCCTTCAGCTCTAACCTTAAAGCCTAAACCAAACTACAAGGTGGAAAGTTTTGCTCAAGATGATGGCCCCAGGTACAAGAATAACACAATGGTTCTGAAAACAAGTTAACTATGACACCTGGTGGTCCAGTCTCATGAGAGAAAAGCATCTTTTAAAACAGTGCCCTTGGCTGCGGCAAGCCTGAGGTTGTTAGTTCGATCCCCAGTACCAAAAAAAAAAAAAAAAAAGCCCTTGGCTGGTAGACACTTAACTGGGCTCTTAGACCACCCTCAGCAAATCCATAAAAGTTTGCTGCTTTCTTTGTTGTGCCAACAGCCTGGTCCTCCTTTTCTTTATCAGTTCTGGCTCCCTTCAGCTGAAGTGCCCCCGCAAAGTCTTGAGCATGTGTGTGCTTAGAGTATTTGACTTAGTCAAAGATCCCATATAGTGTCATTTAAAATAAGGCATGTATTTGTTAAATTGAGAAAAAAAACTTACCTTTGGCTGTTGATCTTATAAACATTGGCATTTTATAATATGCTAGTGATCCCAAATCAGTTCTTACCTAATTACACATGCATGATTTCTGCATAATTTCAAAGCACGGATTGGTCTTCCAGATATCCTCCACATACTGTGTTGATGGTGGAAGCAAATGCTTCTGATTTCATTCACTTCAGGTTATTTTCACTACAATAAGAGAAAGTAAACTGGGAAAGGTTTCCTGGGGGTGAGAGACAAGAAAGATGGTTGCTGTACCCCGTGAAAAGAGTTGGTGCCTTCAGTCCTGGGTGTTGTGATTTTCTTCAGGATTAATTATTTTATAAACCTCTTTTCCTTGATTATTAGCTATTAAAAAGTTTGTGAATTCTACAAAAGTAATATTTCATTATTATTGTTATTACTATAAATACTAAAAGTATTTTAAAACGTTAGTCTTCTGAAATGTTAGTGCTTTCCGTGACAACTATCTAACGTCAGTTCTCTCTACCAGACTGTTTCTTACCAGCTTCTTCAATAAACCCAAATTCCATAAGCAGAATTATTTCCCTCCTTATATGGTCCCACAATATTCTGTTTATACCCCTATAATTCCTTCGTCATGGACTTATTAAAGGTATGTTAGTCATCATTCCAGAAACACCTAGTGCAAAATTCAATATTTTTGGACCTAGATTTACATGATCATTTTTTTCCAGATCATTTTCTTCCTATATTAATATTTCAACAAAATAGCTTGGCGTCTTTTTCCTAAAATAATCAAATGAATTATAAGTCCTCGCTAAAGGAAAAAAATTCAAAAAGATCCTAAATTAAAATAAACACAAAATTGATTATCCATTCTGTAGAGGACTCACTATCACCGGTATGTTTCATTCACCTAATCCAAATTTCATCTGATTTAAGCCAGCAAATTACAACCTTTATGCCTAAGCTAGTTGCTTATCTCTTATAACCTGAGAATCCTTTTAAATTTTAAATGTTTAGGAGAAAAAGAATCAAAATAAGAATAATATTTAGGATGGGAAAGGAGAAGTAAAAAGAATTAATATGTGTTATGTTCTCGTATCGACTCCCCACAATGAATGTAATCATGTATTGCAAACAGGTACTAATAAAAATATTAAAAATTTAAGCATAACATTTGGTGATGCATGACAATTCTTGAAATTGAAAGTTCAGTATTCACAAATAAAGTTTGCTTGGAATATAGGCTTTCCTGTTATTTACTTGATTGTTTACATCTGTTGTTTCCCTACAATGACAGGGCTGAGTTACTGCAATACAGACCATATGGCCCACACAGCCTAAAATATTTATGATCTGGCCCTTTGCAAAATACGTTTGCCAGTCTCCTGAACATTACAGATTTTAAATGGCCCTATAAATGCTCACCTTTTTGTCAGATAATAAAATTGAAACAAGGAAATAATATTTGATTGTTATTTTTAAATAAATAGCATTTGATTCCAGTTATAAAAAGAGATATATGTTCATTATAGGAAAAATATTCAACAGCAAAAGTAATTGAAAAAAGAGAAAATACAATTCTATCTCACCAAATCAGCCTCTGATTATATTTTGCTGTATTTTCCTCCCATCTTTTCTGAGTTCTTCATACATGTTTTTCCAATTCAAAAGTAATATCATTTTGTAAAAATACAAATATGACATTTTAGAAAAATCATCCCTAAACTGGGCATATTATGTATATTCATTATTCCAGTTCTTAGAAGTTTAAGGTAGGAGCATTACAAGTTCAAGGCTAGCCTGGGAAAATTAAAATAAATTTTAAAAGGACAGGGAATATAGTTCAATACTGTATAGGTTCAATCCCTATTATTGATGGGGGAGTATATCATCCCTATTCCCAACCCATAAGGAATAACTACTTAGAATTTTAATATTTTCCTTTACTGTTTTTCCATAAGCACAATAGTATCTTCAAGATATAAATCATCCTTGTGTATATAACTTGGTATATGAGAGTTTTTTCACAAGAACTATGTGTATTTTTCATGTCTGTTTTAATATATTTATGGTTATAATTGTGTATTCACGTATCTGCTGTTTTTACACTTCATATGACTGGGGGAAGAATTCATCCAGCTATTCTGTTTTTCTGAAAATGTCCTAAATATCACCAGATGCTTAAATATCCCTATCCAGAAATCCCAAAGTAAGAAAAAAATCATCTCCTTGGTTCTAGTTTATGATGCTAAAGATTTTTCAAAAGAATAAGAATCTTTTTGTAACCTCTCTTAGAAATCTATGGGTTTTCGGAATGTTCACTTTTTGACACAGATTCACACCTACACACTTTTCTTTCTATTGCTACCTACTGATTTCTTTTTGTTATTGTTAGTTAAAGACTTGCACAACATCTAAAACACCTGTAAATCCATTAGGTCATGCAACACATAAGGATGTTTGTTCCATTTCAGTCAGTGATGGGCCCCACAAATAAGATTAGTCCCATAAGATTAGAATTCAGCTGAAAATTCCTGCTGCCTAGTGAGGTAGTAGCCAGTGTAATGCCACTCATGTGTTTGTGTGATATTAGTGTAAACACACCTGCTGCACTGGCAGTCATATGAAAGGACAGAACATACATTATGCACAGAATGTAATACGTGATAATGATGATAAAGAACAGTTATTGGTTTATGCATTTATTATACTATACTTTTATCTTTGTTTTAGAGTGTTTTTTTTAAACTTTACGATAAAATAATATGCCACATTGCACCAGCAGCTGCCTCATAGGGCTGGTGTTCCTCCTAGATTCGTGTAAGTACACTCTAGTGTCCCCACAGTGATGAAACTGCCTGATAATGCAATTCTCAGACCTTGTTCCCATCATTAACTGACCCATGCCTGTGCTTTCATTTGAGTATTAGAGTGGTGCTTCTTGATAGTAACTGTACATTAAAAGTATCTGTGCCATGCTTATAACATCCTGCTGCCTCACTCGCACTGGAAGAAATTCTAATTCAAATAGTCTGGGGCAGATTCTTAAACTTAGAGGAGAAAACCACCGACCTGGTTCTAAGAACTTGATCTTTGTTTCTGCCTAAAGTCTGACTCCTTCTTTCCTCCTCTGCACACAGGGACCTGCTTGGGACCATTCTAGCATTTCTAAAAAGAGAAAACCGAGGCTTCAAGGGCCTATTGATCTTTCCTGCCCAAACTATCCCACTTTGTGACTTTCCTTCCAAGGCCTTGTTCACAAAAGCTGCAGCACATGATGCTCTTCTACACACAGGAGCGGCCCTGAGAATCCCAGAGCAGGAACCAATTCTCCCAGATTTGCATGTTCCCAACCACCAAGGCCAGAGAAGATTGGGATAAAATAGACATTAAGACAGATGGAGCAACTCTTCATAGGAATTGAAGTAGAGCAGCATCTATGAAGAAATAGGCAAAAGGTTAACATTAAGGATCCCGAGAATATTTTCTTAGGTAGAGAGAAAATAATTCCCATTTATTCAGAATTCACTGACAAATGTAGAAATTCTTTACAGCATATTGTTTATTTGATGTCAGTTGGTACTTTGTATTAATATTCAGTTTTAATTCTTGCTTTAGCTTTTCCTGTTCCACTTTTATGTTTACCTCCTGTGTCAGGCAGCTTTCTGTTGCTGTGACAAAATACACAAGTCAACTCAAAAGAGGAAAGGTTTACTTTGATTCATGGTTTCAGAGCTTTTAGTTCATGGTCCTTTGGCCCCATTGCTTTGGGCTTGTGGCAGGGAGCATGTGGCAGAAGAGGTCTGTTCACCTTGTGGCAATCAGGAGAAAGGGGGGACCAGGGTACCAATATCCCTTTCAAGGACTTCCCCCAGTAACCTAACATCCTCCTCTAAAATGTCCCACACCTCCAGTAGCACCACAGGCTGCCAACCAAGCCTTTAGTACCTGGCCTTTCAGGGATACTTAACCAATGCATAACATTCTCAACTCACAATTTTTTTTGGGGGGGAGGTCTTTTTGTCTTTTTGAGGCAGGGTCTTGCTATGCAGTTCAGGCTTGCCTTCAACTCACTTTGTATCCCAGGCTGGCCTCAAACTCACAGCAATTCCCCTGCCTCAGCCTCCTGAGTTCTGGGATTACAGTTCATGAAGACTCCTGCATATTTAACTGAAAACCATTCATCCAACATGCACTGGCCAGCTCACTTTTTTCTGAGGACACAACTAAAGCTGTGACACGTACCCAATGCCAGACATTATTGGTCACACTGCCTACTCCTGGTGCAGTGTGAAAGGGAACCAGGCTGGCTGTGAGACCCAGGAGGTGGGGACGACTGGGGCTGTCTTGGAGGATGGTTGGCACCGTGCCCCTACTTCACGTAGGAAAGTGGAAGTAATCAGGCTGCAGTCACCTCTCTCTCCCCTCCATCTTCACGCATCCCCCACCTACCTCCTCCTGCTCATCTATCTCATCTGTCTCAAAGAAAGAAGGAATCCAAGGTCTTCCAAGGTTTTGGTTCTTGAGGCACCAGATTCCAAGGCTTGCTCCAGCCAAGATTTTCTCTTATCTATCTTCACTCCCACACTCTTTTGACTCTCAAATATGCTTGGTTTCCATTTTAAAACTTAAATGAGAAACGTCTCCATTTACCTACATCACTTTCCAACTTGTCTGTCTCTTCTTTCTTCACAGAGAGTTGCTCTTTCCACTTCTGGGTTTCCAAGCCCCATTCACAGCCACACTTCCTCCAGGGCAGTATCAGCCTAATTTCAACACAGTGGCATCTTTACGGTCCTCGTCCTGTTTCTTAGGAGCTACTGCTCATCTCCCTGTACACCTTACTGCACACCTGGCACAGGGCTCAGGGCTTTGGATGTGTTAGCTATTCAGCTCTTGCACAACTCAACGTCAGTTAATAGTCTCCTGTAAAAAATGTTGAAACTAAATGCCAAAGCCACACAGCTGGCAAACAACGAAACTTTAAATTGAAACTAGGATGTCTTTATCAGGTCTGTGTGATTCTAAAAGATTTTCTTCCCATTGTGAAGGAGTCACTCAAATGAGATATCAAAAACCTCACAGCATTTTTTAAATGAGGAGGGAACATTTTACATTGCTGATGAGTTAAGTTTAAGTGTATTTTTTGTCTTTGTATTACATAAGTGGAACCTGTAACATATAAACAAGTTCAGTATAAGCCACTAATAGTAAGGACCAAAAGTATTCAGTCTGTGTTGCAGATGATACCCCAGGCCAAATCATAGCAGGGAAGCAACTGGACCTTTAGCTAAAAGCTCAGGAACCGAGATCAGGCGTATGTTGGAATTTCAGATCCAATGCTAATTACTGTAAGCTCTAAAAACTGAGATAGTTCCTACAACATCACAGGGACTCTGAAACTATCCTTTCAGGAGAAAATCTATGAATTTATGTATGTTGCTGCACCTTTCTAAGTTTACACAGATTAAAAAATAAGTCAATAACAGGACTTCATTCATAGATAGGATTGTTATGAGGATTGAGTGAGATAATGCATGCTGAGTGTTTGATCCAGAACCCTGCACACTCAACACATCCTAGCTATCATAATTAATGTGGGCAGCCCTGTCTCTTTAGTCAGAAAGGACTAAAGTTATAGTGGATGTTAACCTTCTGTAACAAGACAGTAGTTTAAAGAACATGCAAAGTTCCTTCTCATGTCTCAAATCTTCTGTATGTAAAGTATAAAGGACTTAAACATTCCAAAGCCCTAACCATGCCATGGATTTATTTCAAAGGGAGGAAATAGAGTAGGGAGGCGATGAGAGTGGAACACAAAGGAGAGGAGAGGGGAGGAAAGGAGAAAGGAAGACGGAACAGAGAAGAGAACTGCATGAGAGCCATAGCTACCCATAGAACTGTGCTTTTACTCCTCATAGTTCTGGAAGCCAGAAGTCCAAGAGCAAGGGACAAGCATGTGAAGTCAAGAGTGGAAGCCTCTCAAACATAAACTCCTGAAACTAATTGATAAGAAAGCCATCATAGAGATCTGCCAAAACTTCCCTGATTCAAGTGTTAAGGTTACTCCCTCCCCGATACGAGTGTTAAGGTCAAGGCACACAGAACCAATCCAGTGGAGAGCACTTCCCAACTGGTGTGTGTGATAAATCAGAGCAGCCACAAATGGCACAAGATTAGGCCAGAAGAAATGGCTTCCACTTGGACCAAGATTCTGGAAAAGAAGAGAATCTCTACCACATGTTTCTCTCTGGCTGCTGTACCCCAAATAAACAGTTTGCTGTTTTAAGAGATCAGCTACTGGGTATTAATGCAAATGGCCCTTGGATTGGGCTAAAGAGAACAAGACTAAGGCATCCCAATGGGGAAATAATTCGGCCATGCTATTGAGATCTGTACAGACCTAGTTGAATTCACAGTGAGATGCCCTTAAGAACACAGAGCTACAGAAACTTGGAGCCTGACACAAAGCCAATGGCTTGGTCATTTGTGCTTCTATAACAGAATGCCATAGATTGAGTAATTTATGAAGAGCAGAGAATTATTTCTCACAGTTCTGGAAGCTGAAAACCCAAGATCAAGGGGCAAGCATCTGGTAAGGACTACTTTCTGTTTCCAAGTTGCTGCCTTGAAAACTGCTTCTTCTGGAGGGAAGGAATTCTATGTTCTCACACAGCAAAAGGGCAGAAAGTCCTTTTACAATCAGTGTGCTCCACTTGTGAGAAAAGAGCTCTCCTGACCTAACCACCCTCCAAAAGTCCCCATCTCCCAACACTGTTGAATTGGGGATTAATTTCCCAATGTATGCATTTTGACAGACACATTCAGATCATAACAGCTAAGGGCCTGGACATCATTAGCACATTAAACTGGTATGGCTTCTGGATCTTAGTCTGTGGCATCCAAGCTATCTTGATTAAACCAGGTAGGATCCTGTCTTGTGATTTCCAGGTTAAGTTTCATGAGCTCCCAGCTGCAGTTCCTCTTCAGAATGGCAGCATATGTAGTATAAATAGTTGAGTGTTGCTCGAAACAAGGAGGTAGAGGAGGAGGTGGATGTGAGGGTGGAGGTAGACGTGAGGGTGGAGGTGGAGGTAGAGGTGGAGGTGGAGGTGGAGGTGGAACCAGCGATGGTGGTTGACATCAACCACCATGGTAATGAGCTTTACTCTATCCAGGGAAGACTGAGTACATGCCTTCCCAGCTGTTTTGGGCCTGTGGTGGCTTTATGGAAGAAAATAACTCAATCACATTACATCATGAGCAGGAAAGGCTATGCAGGGCATGGCAGTGCCAGAACCAGCTAGGAGTCTTGAGAAGGAACAGGATCCCTGAGACAATCACCTTAGAAAGAGGAATTATTTTATTGGCTAATATAACTGCATAATTTACAGACAGACCCCAGCTGTAGCCTTGGCTTGACGTGGACCTCAAGTGATGTCTCCAGAACCCTGCTTCCAGTTCTGCTTCCTCTGAGAATCTGCCTCACTCTGAAGTAGGCTGACCTTGTGTAGGAAAGATACCAGTAGCTCCAGCTTCATGGTCTTACACCCTTACACCACCAAGGCCAGGAGAAGAGAACATCTCCTTCAGAAGCTCCCACTGAAGCTTCTCAGATCTCATTCAGCAACTTCAGCAAAGCTTCCTTCAGAAGCTCCCACTGAAGCTTCTCAGATCTCAATTCAGCAACTTCAACTTTCCTAATTCCACTGAATTATCTACTCCTCCTTGAATTTGTGCTAAGGCCAGTTTGACTATGGTGCTCATCAGCTTTATGTCACTGTGTGTCAGCTTCCCATCATTGTGACAAACTATCTAGGGTAAACAGTTTAAAAGGAGAAAATTTTTATTTTGGCACATGATTTCAGATAATGATTTCCATACTCTCCTAGCGCAGTTGTTTTCAGTCTGTGGCAGTGCAGTACATCATGGTGGGGAAGCACCCGATGGAAGAGATCTGTTCACTTCGTGGCAGCTGAGAGGCAAGCAGCCAGAGAAAGAGGCAGGGTACCCATAGCCCCTTCAAATGCACACCGCCAATGACCTAACTTCCTTCCATTAGGCCCCACCTAAATTTCCTAAAGTTCCACCATCTCACAACAGCACCACAGGCTGGCACCAAGCCTTCGACACATGGTCTTCTGGCAGAAATGCCAGATCCAAACTATACCGACTATGGCTCAGTTAATTCGGCTTGCTATAACAAATTTCCACTGACTGAGTGACTTAAACAACAAATATTCATTTCTCATGTTTCTGCAGGCTAGAAGTCTGAAATCACAGCCTCAGAATGGTCAGATCCTAGATGAAAGTAATCATCCTGATTATGTGCTCTTGTGGCTTCCTTGGTGCAGGGAGAGATGGGGAGGGAAGAAAAGAGATGAGAGAAAGGAAGGAAGAGAAAGAGGAAAAGGAGGGAAGAGAAGGGGAGAGAGAGATTGTGTGTCTTCCTCTTTTTATGGAGGCATTAATCCCCAGCTTCTTTATCTCATCTAACCCTAATGGTCTCTCAAAAACCCCATCTCTAAATACCATCACATTGGGGATTAGGATTTTAGCATATTAATTTTGAAGGAACACAAACATTAATCCATAGTGGACTGGATACATTGAGGGTTTTAGGTAATCAAGATGCCTGCTACGAAAGGAGATTTGTGTCAGAAATAGGAGCTGCATTCATAATATAGCTTGACAGTGGGGATGGAGTGGTGTCCCCAAAGTGATATTGAATGATTGACTGTTTTACCTAACAGTAGTAAATCAACGTGGTGATAGCTAGCTTCCAAGATGACCACCAAGGATCATCTCATTAGAGTACTTATACACACCCCTCATGATCTATGAACCCAGTAGAATATGGCAGAGGTTGAAAATTAGGTTTTAAAAGACAATAGCAACCCTCACTCCTCCTTTGCTTCCTCCCACCCAGAACCTGGGGAGAAGCCAGCTTCCATGCCCTGATGCATAGGCAACCAATGGAGAGGCTGACTGAAGCCTGCAACCAACAGCCGTGAGGCTGGGTCCCTTGCACACACATGGGGAAGTATGGAAACAGGTTCTCCAGCCCCACTGCAACCTGAAAGTGACTGCACCCCTGGAAGTCAACATGACCACAACATCGTAAGCAACTCTGAGCCAGAACCTTCAGCTAAGCTCCTCCCAGATCCCAAACCTCAGAAATTATATGAGTTAATATATGTACCCTGTTTTTAACAGTTAAATTTTGGAGAAATGTGTCACACCACAATAGATAATGAGGCAAAAAAACAAACAAAACAAACTAGTAGGGCATTAAGCCACTTCAGGTGTGATGGCTAATTGTAGTGTCCACCTGACTTGGCTGGAGGGATGCCTAGAGCACAGCCAAAGCACTACTCTTAGGTGTATCTGTGAGGGTGTTTGCAGAAAAGACTGATGCAAGGATCAGCTCTGTGTAGGAGGCTACTATCAACTCCACTGGAGGATGATAGAGCAGGAAAATGGAAGAAGCAGAAGTTCTTTCTGGTTCTTCCTATAGACACAGGGTGAGATTTTTGCTGTTGCTGCTGCCATCCTTGGATATCAAACTGCAAGGTCTTTACACTTTGGACTTTGGGACTTGCACTACTGGCCCTTGGGCCTTTGACCTGAGACTTGGAGGTATACTATTGGCCTCCTTGGCTCTGTGCTTACAGTTTCTTGGATTAAACCATGCTATTAACTTCTCTAATTTTCCAGCCATGAACAATTTATTATGAAATATCTTAGCCTTTGTAATGATGTGAAATAGTCTCCTCATAAGTCCTTCATTCTATACATAAATATATCAGTTCTATTTCTCTGGAAAACCACGACTATTACCCACAGGATTGAGGGAGACGTGGTGAAGGAAAAGGACAAATTGGAGAAATGCTGAGGAGATAGATTAGAACAACTCAGTAATCAACTGGACATGGTAGGGAGGGTAAAGATAAGAATCTAATTTCACTTCCAGGCTGTGGAATGGATGCATATTATGAGTGCAATAAAGAACACAGTGATGAAGAGCAGATAACATCCAAGAGCTTGTGAACAGAGTGATCCAGTTCACTGAGCTGGGAATACCTGGGACAACCTGGATGGAAACATTTCTGAATGCAGCAGGCTGGGTGTCCCTCCCAGCAGGCAGCCAGCAGGCAGTAGGATCCATGAGTCTAAAGCATAGGATACAGCTATGAGCCAGAGCAGTTTTAGAAACCAAGTGGAAAGATATTCCCACTTGGGTGATTGACACCAGGAAAACAAATGAAGTCACCTGGGTTTTGTTGAAGCAAAGGTGTGAAGGGAATTTTTGTGAAGGTTATGAATGTGTTAGCTTTAAAATGAGACTTCCACTGACCAGTGAAGAAAATACATGAGTGTAGAGGATCCTGAGCAGACACGGGATAGGTGAGAGTTGAGGGGAGACTAGCTGGCCAGAGGTTTATGGTCAGACCCCAGACCAAGGACCACAAGATTGTGATTTACCTGCTTAGAATTCAGAGAGAACCCCGGCATGATCAGCTTGCATTTGTTCACTTTTTGCTCAGTGCATTTGCATTTTATCAATGTGTCTCATGCTACGGATTAGTCCCCCAATACAAGTGCTTCACCACATTTTACATCTGATTTCACATGTATGCTCCTTCTGGGGACTATTAAGGGAAAGTGCATTTTTTTGTGTTTTGTTCAGGAAGACGTTTTCCAGCCTTTTTGTGGCTGACATCTGGAATAGAGTCACTACAGCTCAAAGGCATCTGCCCCTCTCTAAGTCCCAGGAGCTCTTCACATTTATATCTCTCCCCTACCAGTGGCTGCCTTCAAGTATAATTATTCATTGGTAGGCCATACATGCTTTGCTGCCAGCCTTATTTTATAAATCTCAGCCCTCTCAGAGAGAAGCACAGTTTCCTGCTCACAGTAAGTTACAGGCAGATGCAAAAGCCAGCTTGTGTGGGGCAACACTTGGACTGGCTGCTCACCACCCACTCTCTGTTCTTAGAGAACAGCACATCCTGTTCTCACGGTTACAGTCTTTCGGCCACTATATGGCTGCTCCTTGAAGCTGCCCTCTAGCTATTACTAGTGGGGCTCACCATGGATTAGTGAGGTTCCCCCTCTGTGCCAGAAATTTGAACTGAGAGATTCAAAACTGAGGCAGCTTAATGGCCACATTTCAGAAGCAAGTCAGCTTCTATCTGTGGCTAAAGTATACAAAGCTGCCCTGGTGTTGGCACTTCCTAAAACCAAGTTGTCCAAACCTCCTGTGTCTCATGAGCTTCCCCCCAGCACCTTCTACTGATTTCTTCTTTTTACTTAAACTAGATCAAGTCAGCCTCTATAACCTAGGGGGAAAGTAGTTTCAACATGATCCAGTGTCAGCAGTAAAAGATAGGTCTATTATTAAGGACTTAGAAGTGTCTCATGAAATCCAAGGGCAAGAATGCACCAGGCCTGAGAAATGGTTTGAAACAGGAAGTAGGAACTGTTAGGAACTCGGGACTAAACAGTTTCTTCTACCTCGTGTGTGTGAGTGTGTGTGTGTGTGTGTGTGTGTGTTTTAATTTCACTTGCTTACATACTACAACTTGTCTTTCTCTGTTTCTCTATCAATATAGGAAAAGACCATGTCCTATCACACAGATTCTATATCCCTTGCTTTAACATTAAATCCCAGAGTGAAAAGGGAACCCCTTAGTACCAGTTCCAAGTTCCCTGCAGAAGAAAATCTGATGCCCTCTCTTTGGGCCAGGCACTTACACTGGTCCCGTCAGAGGGGATGAGATCACATGGCATAAACATGGCTGCCAAAAAGCCCGGTGTTTATACAGGGATGGTGAGTTAAGAGAGTCACAGTCAACTAGGCTGGCATCCCAAATGATGAATATAAAAAGAACTAGACTTTAAAATGGTCCAGATTTAATTAGGCCCTAAAATCCAACCTCTAACCACCTACCGACTTCCACCAGAGCAGAGCAAGCCAACTTATCTGTCTTCCAGACATGTGAGACCATCTTATCTGTCTGAGTCATGCCTATTTTCCTCACTGTGGATGTATGGGGAGATAGCCTCATAATTCCCTACCATACCTTGTAACATTCAGCAACAATGGGAGGCTTCTTCTCTGCCAGACATGTGCAAGGAATTTCACTGACTTAACTCACTGGACCATCTCAATAACCCTAAAATGGTTATTGCTAACCATATTTTGTGAAAGATGGAATATGTTCCAGGAAGCTTATCTCTGAAGTTCAGTAACCATTAGTGACAGTGTGGGACTCAAGCTTGAAAGCCCATTTACCCTTTGCACTGGGCCAAGGTTAACTCTTAATAAGGGTGAGTAGAGTTGTTTGCCACAGCCAGAAAGCACAGACTAATGTTTAGGTTGAGAGGTTCAGACATGGTGAGTGTCCTTAATTTCTGAAGTTCTGATGGCTCCCCACAGCCTTAACTCAGCACATAAGTCTCTGGCTCAACCTTCTCCAGTAATATGGTGCTAATAAGGATCAAAGTAACATGATGATTAAAACAAGGCTTGAGAGGATGAGCATTGCCTCTCCCAAGATTTAAAAAATAAGCCAAATTTAAAGCTTAACACCAATAATAGTAGCTCATGTTTATTATGTGCTTACTGTTCCTCACACTGTGCTCAGAACTTCACTTTACCCCACCAAAAGCTACTGTTTCGTAAGAGGAAACAGTAGCTTAGCAACTAACTTTCCAAAGTTCAACAGCAACTAAACATTTGAACCCACACAATTTATCTCCAACAAAAAAGTAATAAATCCGAGATATGGGCTGAAGGTAAGCTTCAGGACCTATCTGGAAAAGTTTAACAAAAGAATTTGTCGTTTCTTAAGAGGGAAGATGAGGCTAAAGAACTGTTTTCTCTGAAGTGGGGAAACCGGCAGAACCAGTAGGCAGCTCTGGGAGTGCGGGTCAGGACACACTCTCCAATTAGGCAGCCAGCCTCCACATCTCTCCAGGAGCCCGAGGTCATCTCTAAATAAAGACTGAGCTGTAGCAGCTGCTGTCCTCTGTTTGCTGGGCAAGAACCCAGGATATGTGAACCCCTTGAGCTCATGCCAAGACTTTCCAAGGGGTTCTGGAGATTCCGGTTTAAGGGACCCATCTGCCATTCTAGATCCTTCGTTTTGAAATTAACTATCTTCTCAATTGACCTCACAGAGAACTCTCTCGTGGTATAGGCATCTCCTTCCGTGCAGCCCTTATCCCTCTACACAAAGATTCAGAGTGGGTGCCAAGTTACCTTTCTTCAGTCAAGAGGAAGAGGAGTATTTCTGAGGCCCCAAGCAGACGTACGACTGAAAATACTGGGTAGGTACTGAGAGAGCCAATAAGGCAAGGGATAGAATTACAAATCCTTTGCATATCAAATGGTTTCCAAGCTTTTGCTTGAAACTAAATTGAGGTAGGGCATAAGTTGAAGTATGATCAATTTGCCGGCTAATACAACACTGAGTATAATTTTGCTCATTTATAAAAAGATTGTTAACATAGAACTCAGAAGGAGCTTTAAAAATTAAGTGATATTGCTTTAATAAAACTTCATCCATTCCTACCTATTTATACAAGCAATATTTGTCAATATTTGCATACAGAGATACCTTCTTGCAATGAATATTAATCATCTACAGCAATATATAAAAAGTTCTATACACCTCAGGAAGAGATGTGTTTCCTATAAAATTACTTTTGAAACTGAATAACTATCAAAATTTGTAATATGCTTATGTTGTTTTGATCATAAATGAATATTTCAGTATACATTTTACACATAACTTTAGTGCTTAGAATATGCATAGACTGTGAAAGGGTGCTTGGAGACATTTTTAAATATAGAAGCACAGTATATTGGGATAAAAATCTGTGGATAAAGTTAATGGAAATTAGTGCAAGTATAAAAAGAATGGGATAAATTTCTGTCTTATTAGAAGAGTTGCTTTCCAAATATTAAAATTGATCATCTACTGTCAATTTGTGATGGTGTGTCAATATCAATGAATTTACTTAAAAGATTGATGTAATAGTTTTATTTTGAAATAGCAATACTTAAGTACATCCTCTGCAACTATTTTTTATTTTATTTTAAAGAGGATAAAATAGAATAAGACCAGTCAAAACAAACCAGTGTAAGAGATATAGGACTTCAAAACATTACAAAATCAACAATAATTATCCTAATACCTTTTGATGTCTTCAAAATAGCTGCAGATAACTTCAGACAAAATAAAAATCAAACAGAACAGAGTAGAATAGAAACAATTAAAAAATGAATGCAATAAAGGATTTCAAAATAAGCCAATAGTAAATCCAAAATGGCTACCATAATATATCTTAATATATCTTGCTATCTTTGAAATAGCTGCTCCTGCCATCGGATTTGACATAATCAAACAAAACAAAAGAGAATAAAACCCAATCCAACAAAACAATGGAAATGATATAGGACTTCCAAAACGAGACCATAGGGAATCAACAATGGCTACCACCCTCAGAAGGAGATCCCCCTCTTAGATGCCACACTGCATACTGCTATCTTCTGAATAGATGATCAGACAACTGACCCTAGATCTGCAAGGTCAGTGAAACACTGAACACCACAAGCATCAAATTGCATTTCACCTCAATGGTTATCAGTGCAGCCTGTGTTTCTCCAGATCAGCTGGTCACTTAGGGGGTTAAGGAGGGGGGGATTGGCTCTTCTTGTTTGCCAGCCCATGCACCAGAAGGGGCTTGGGACTGGCTGTTCCCAGTCCTGCAGCAGCCTGCACATGGCACTGGTTCCCAGACAGGGCTTGCTTGCTGGTGTGGCCTTGTTCTCTCTCCCCCGAATCGGCAAATGGCACTGACTCACAGGAATTGGCTTGGGTCTGGCTGTTCCCCATCCTTTGGTGGCCTGTGCAGGGCACCCTATTTGTTTGTTTTTTGAGATGAGGTTTTGTTATGTTGTCCAGGATGGTTCTGAACTCCTGGGTTTAAGCAAGCCTCTCTGGACCCAACCTCTTGAGTAGCTGGGACCACAGGCACATGCCACAGTACCTGGCTTTCTCTGTAAATGTTTAAATTAATGACTAAATGTTCCCAATGTTGACTAAAATGTGGGAAAAATTAGGTAGCTTTTCAAAATTCTTTTGAAGGATAGGTAAACAAGTTAGAAGACCATAAGTCTAATTCATGGAGCCCAACTTACTAACCCAGGGAAGAGAATTTTAACAGGTGGGAGTTGAGCCAAATGTGATGGCACACACCTGTCATCCCATCTCTCAAGAGGCTGAGGCAAGAAAATTGCCAAGAGTTGGAGGCCAGCCTAAACTACATAGCAAGACTCTGTGTCAAAAAAAGAAAAAAAAAGCAAGTGCTATGGAGGCCACTGTTCCTGCAACAGTTAATCTTGTTTGTCAGTTGTGATTGGATTCAGACACCTAGGCAATTGGAGGGTACAAACTTTATCAATGGATTTGCCCACTGATGGGTTCATACTTGAATGAGCTCATTAGAGGAAGTAGGTCATGAGGACGTGGCTAGGGGCTCTATCTGTTCCCTGGCACCTTCCTCTCTGTCTCTTTCCCTGTTTTATACTTTCTGGCTGCCTATGTGAGCAGTCTTGCTGCTCTGTATCTTTCGGCCATGATGTTTTGTTCTTGCCATAAGCCTGACATCAATGGAGCAGCCAACCATGCACTGAAACCGCTGAAACCATGAGTCAAAATAAAGCTTTCCTCCTTTAAAGCATGAATGTCAGGTAGTTTGTCTCCAAAACAGAAAGGTGACTATTACAGCACCCCAGGGAGGGTCCTGAGATCTGTGCCCTCTAAATCCCAGCCCACTTCTCCCTTCAGGTGACATTACTTTGAAAAAAGACAGATTCTCTTAAAAGTCCATTTCAGTGCCCTGTCTGGGCACCTCTTTTTCCTCCTCTGCAGGTCACCAAGCCTTTGTAGGCATCTTCAAGTCAATGTCAGAGAACTACCGGAGTCAGACCCACCAGAAACAATGCAGTTTCTAAGCTTTCCTTGAACCCATGGAAACAGAGTCTTTGCAGAGTCCAACAGATGGTCCCTAATCCAGGTCAGATGGAATTCTACACTCAGCTGTGTACTTTGCCTTCTTAGTAAAACACCGGGGCATTTTCTAATAAACTTCGAATAGGCTTAAGCCTATTCCCTTTTCTGTGGCAGCTCACCCTGCTCACTGTGATCTTGGGAGGAGCCTAAAGACCTTTAACCCATCTTAACAGGTTTCTGGTAATCTTTAACAATCTTCTCTTATGCTGCTCTCCCTTCCTTCCTTCCTTCCTTCCTTCCTTCCTTCCTTCCTTCCTTCCTTCCTTTCTTTCTCTTTCCTCTGTCTCTCTGTCTTCTTTCTGTGCTAACAATGTCTGAACTAACAATGACTGTGTAAACCAGCACTGTCCAGTAGAAGTAATACTGCAGGATGTGTATATAATTTTAAATTTTCTAGTGGCCATGTTTTTTAAAAGGGAATGTGAAACAGGTGAAATCAATCTTTTTTTTATTTTATCTTGTTTTGAGTCAGGGTCTTGCTGTGTAGTTCACGCTGGCCCTGAACTCACTCCTCAGCCTTCCAAGTGCTTTTTTATTCTTTCTTGAGGAAGGCTAGAGCCCAAGGGGTTGCCAACATGCATCCCCTGGCCTTTGCCCTGGTTACCTTAACCACCTTTTTGGCAGCTTGGAAGGCCACCAAAGACTGGGAAGTGGTCCATCTGACACCTGGGGATGTGTTGATGGTTTTAGAAGTGATAAATGTGTAAATCCCTCCCACCCAGTTCGAGTCAGCAGGGCAGGTGTCTTTGCTATTTTTCACTGTTTTCCACTATGTGGGCAAGACTCAGATGACCTCCTCCACCAGGTAAACCAGGGAACAAGGAGGACCTGGAATAGCAGCTGGCGGCTGTGAAAGTCATGTTGTGGGGCACAGGAAGTACCGCCTCCCCCCAAAGCGTAAGTCCTCACCCCAGAGAGATACCCCTGGTTTTGCATGTGAGGCCTGCTATTCACTAGAAGGTGGAGGTGGAAGAGCTCCTAGCCCAAGGAGAGGGCCCTGGGGAACCTACCTCTGCCCATTACACAACATATACAACCTACACAGCCATGGTGTTACAGGAGCTGGCGGAACAACTGAAACAAAAGGTGGGTGAAACGATGCCCACTTGGCTGCTACAGCTATGGGACAGAGAGGCTGCTAACATGCAGTTAGGTCCACAGATGTCCCAAATAGCGGACATAGCCAGCACCCGCTCTGTGCAACCAGACTTAGATAAACTGGTTAATGGTAGCTGCCTGCCAGGTCTGGGAGAAGGTAGGTGACTTGAAATGGACAACCTACCTAGACTTAGTATCTGTGCTATGGGAAATGGGCTTGTGACAAATGAAGTTTATTGTGCAGTGCTATAGCCTGATGAGGAGCTGCTTATGGCACACGTGAAGGATTTGATCCTGGTGAGCTGGCTGGCTGGCACATTAGGGAGAGTGGCAGCCTCCCACCCCCTTCAATGATCGCTCAGTCCACAATGTTGTGGATGCCTCAGCCCGGTGAGGGGACATGGAGGTAACCTGTAAAACCTGTACCACCGGAAGGAAAAGAGCAAGTGGACTCCAGCCGAGCAGGGGCAAACCCTGTGGACAGACTATGGGACCTGAAGGTCAGTTGGTGTCAAATTTGGACAGATCTGCTGGCTGCCAGCTTAGCCACAGAGAAAATGAGTGGGCAGCCCTTGGACATGTTGCTGACTGTGGTAGCAGTTGTACCCCAAGCAGTAGTACCGGCTGATGGACTCAGAGGTAAAACAGCTCCAGTAAAGCAGAAAGACACAGCGCTAGCTTCCCTTGATCCAGATTAGGAAGCAGGCTGAGGTACCCAGTTAATGGGGACCCTGGAGACCAGAAGACACATGTGGAACTGACCATTTACTGGCCCCCAAACGATGTACAGTGTGTGGTAGCATTGATGGATACTGGAGCCAAATCAATGCTAATATATGGACCATTTCATGGGACCTGCTGCACATATAGAAGGATACAGAGGTGACAATATCATAGTCCAGAGAACCCAGGTGACCCAGGCACTCGGCTCCATGCCCTTATGATGTGTGTTTCTCAGGTTGCTGAATACATACTGGAGGGGACATACTGACTGGTGCTTGGCTCAACACCATGCAGGGAGAACTCTGCTTGCGAATTTGCATGGTAAAAACCATGGTCTGAAGACATTCACATGCCATACCACTGACTCGCCCACAGGTAGTACTGGCTGCCTGAGGCTGCAATAGGGCAAACTATCTTGAAATTGGAAGCGGGGAGTGATACACCTGGCACGTAGCCCTTTCTGCTCCCCTGTATGGCTTGTACAGAAGCTAGATGGGATGTGGAAATAACTGTGGATTTCCAAGAATTGAATAGCCTGACTCCTTCATTGCATGCAGCAGTGCCTAATATTGTGGACTTGGATCATCTCTCCCTCACGCTGGGTCAAAATCATTATGTTGTGGATTTGGTTAATGCCTTTTTCTTCATTGCTATCATGCTTGACAGTCAAGGCCAATTTGCCTTCACTTGGGAGAGTAGGCAATGGACCTTCCAGATGTTGCCACAAGGCTATTTGTACAGCCTGACTCTGTGTCGTAGCCTGGTGGCCCAGGACTAAGCCACCTGGGCCAAGTCACACTCTGTGTCACTATTTGCTGCATCCAGAGCAGCTCTTAAAATTCCCAGGAAAGGAGGACAGTTGAGGATGAAGAAATGAAGATTAGAGCCAGAATACAGAAAGCTGAGGTCAGGTGGAGCCCTCTCTCCTGATGGGAGAAAAGGAACTGCCCAATGGCTGCAGTGCATTTATCTATACAATCAGCAAGAGGTTGATAACAGGTGAAACCCTTCTCCTAGTGGCAGAAAGGACCTGCCTAACAACTTGTTTTTCTGGCTCACCTCAGGCATTCAGTGTTCTTGGACTGGCTTTGCTTTGGCCCTGCATGTGTGATCAATCTCCAGCTCAGCTGGGTCCCACAACCACCATTGTATTGGTGCCATTATGTTAACCTCTGACTGCCTTACATATGTGGAAGCCACTGTGCACAGCATGAAGAAATGTTTGCTGGCTTGGATTAGGCTGTCAACAAAGACAAGGTCCACTTATCTGCCAAATTCTGTTGTTATCTGGTCGAGTAAGACGAAACTGATTCTCAGTGCCATTACTGATAAAAATCTAGGCATATTCCAGACCTCCAACAGTATACCAATTGCAGACATATGTGGGCTTGTGGGGTGGGAGCACCAGGAGTATATCTCAGTGAAAATGCCCTTGGTTCAACTGCCAGTACCCCCTCTCCCAAAAAGAGGTTCTGTGCTCATTCACAAATGAATGAATGAATGATCTGGAGGACAGCCTGTTACGAAAGTCAGTTTGGCTAGGTCGCCCTGACTCTTGCCACACTCTGCCAGCCCTCTGCCAGCAAGAAAATCATCACCAGAGGCAGCCCGTGGATCTTAGTCCAGAGTGAACCAAAAAAATCTCCTTTCCCATAAAATTTACTCAGTGATTGGTATTTTTAGAAAGAGAAAACACAAGGAAGAGTACCTACAGTCCAATAAGGGTCATTAACTTGGTAATCAGAAAGCAGCTATACCACAGCAAACCATGGCATCTCATTATAGGTGTCAGGAGGGAAGTTCGCTGGGCTTGGGGCACACAGGACAGACTCGATGGAGCGCAGCCAAGTAGGAGCTGAAGGGAAGTGAGTGGCCAGGAAGCCAGGAAGTTTAGCAGCTGCCTTTCTTGGGGATTTCTGGGGGGAGGGGTAGCGGAAACAAGGGTGTCATTGGTAAGAAAGTGATAATTCAAAAAGAAAGAGGCCACAGCCCCTTAGAAACACCATTTCAAATTCTGTTAGAAACATTAAGTCTGACTACTAGCAAAGTTAGGACCTGAACTCAGGACCATCCTCTCTGACAACCACAAGAACCAGCCGGGTGTGGAATGTTGCACCCCAAATCTGCCATCAAAATCTCTGCATCTAGATTGGAAACTGGAATTGCTCTGTGTACAGTGACCTGCATAGCTCAGAACTTTCTGGCAAGAACAGGATGTTCCATTCCCATGGGGAAAATTTCAACTAACAAGATTTGTGATCTATGGATTTTAGAGGAGACAGTTTCTCAGCACTATGTGGTTGAGAATTTAGGACTGAAAGGTATAATACATAAAGCACCTGACATAATAATAAGTACCCCATAAATGTCAGCTACTCTTATGAGTATTACTGTGAGCATTAGTGTAATTTTGCCAGGTTTCCTGTAAAGTCATCGCTTCCCTTCTGTGGTGTGGTGACAGGCAGTTACGAAGATCTGGTTTTCTGTGGCACACAAGCCACATCTCAGCCCACATAGGATTGCTCAAGAAGAAATGTCACAGAGGATCCTGTTCTGGGACTCCATCAGCACTTGCTGGTTTCCTTAGTTCTTACTCCTCAGGCCCTCTCTCCTAGACTTCACTTCCCATGTGCAAGCTGCTTAAAGCTTCCTTGGGGACGGGGACTTGCCTGTCAGGATCCAAGAGCTCGTCTTAAACCCCCTGCACCAGATTAGAGCCATCAGCCCAAGTGCACACACGCAGCCCAGCGTCAAAAGAACCACCCCCAGGTCCTGCCAGCCTCAGGTTCCCCCGATGCAGTGTACACACCTCCACCCTCTTCACACTTGAAGAAACAAAGTACCGTGCTTTTCACAGCGTCCTCCCTGAACCTGTCCACTGAACACAAGTGCCCCGGCAGACAGGTTCCACCAGCGTGGAGATCTTTCCTGTGTGGCTGGCCCTCTTGCTTTCCAATACTAGGATTTCTAACATAAACATTTGCTCACTGAGTAGCTAAATTGCTTTTATTTTTCTATACTCATCTCACAGGAAAAAAGCAGACTAAGCAGATGAGCAAGCAGACTATTGACAACTCCCGTAAGTTCACCCCCAGGGTTGCTGCCAGCCTGTTTACTTCCTGCCAGCTTTCTTCCTAGGCTAAGGTCTTCTCATCAAAATTAGGATCAGCCTACTGATAGTATTGTAACTTTTTTTTTCAACACAAGTGATTGAATCCAGGGCCTTCACACTGAGCTACATCCTCACCCCTTCTTTACTCTTGATCCTTTATTTTGAGACAGGATCTCATGAAATTGCCCAGGCTGAACTGAAACTTGCAACCTTCCTGCCTCAGCCTTCTGGGAGGCGAGAATCCTACCATTGAACCACCAATGCTCTTGCCTCAGCCTTCTGAATAGCTGGGATTACAGGCATATGAGGCTGAGCCTGGCTGTAACTTTTTTTTCTCACTTAGCAGCACTATACCACAGATACCTAACTCAAAGGCATTTGACATCATGACCTAAGTAGTGCACAGCTTTAGGAGTCCAACTTGTGATACTACTAATGTCCTAATCAGTCTTTTGTAACAGTGGTGTTTCAACACCAGCAAAGCAACATTGAGTGAATGTGGGCGGGAGAATGTTTTGAAGATGACAGTCACACATCTTGGCACAAGAGCTGTCTGACTCTGTCCCTATAAACAAGGGTGTCAAGCATATTAGGCAAGTGCTCTGTCACTGAGCTATATCCCCAAACCAAGATAAGCTCTTTTTGAAAAGATAAGCCACCATAACTCTATCTTTCAAATTATCTAATATAGAAAATTTTGAAAGTTCCCAAACACAAAGAAATGATAAATGTTTGAGTTGTGGATACACCAGTTATCCTGACCTGATCATTGTGCATTGAAGTGTCACACTGATTTCCATAAACATGCGCAATTACAAGCCTGTCCCCTGTCTCTCCTCTCTGTTTCTCTGTCTCTCTCTCTGTATCTCTGTCTCTCTGTGTCCCTGTGTCTGTCTGCCTCTCTCTCGCTCCCTCTCTCTCTCCCATCAGTGCTAGGATTTGAACCCTAGCCTCAAGCACACTAGGTAAGCTCTCGCCCATAAAGCCATATCTCTAGCCTTTGATTTTTTTTTTTTTTTTTTTTTTTTTACTAGGAATCTAACTCGGGACCTTGCACTTGCCAGAAACTGTACTGCTGAGCTATATCGCCGGCGGTAGTCTTTGATTTTTTTAAATGCAATAACCCACCAGAACAAACATGGATACTATCCAAGCAAAAGTTTTGGACAAATTTATCTTGTGGTTAACCTATTCTTCCTAGTGTCTAAAACTGTTTAAGTATGATTGGTCTCATGCTA
Organism: Hydrochoerus hydrochaeris; assembly: GCA_004027455.1. NCBI lineage: Eukaryota > Metazoa > Chordata > Mammalia > Rodentia > Hydrochaeridae > Hydrochoerus > Hydrochoerus hydrochaeris. Next base: position 81,641 of record PVLA01001990.1, read on the forward strand.
CAACAACTACTAACACTTCATATATACTACTGGATTTTTTTCATAAACCAAGATATTTTCCTGTCATTGAATATAATTTCAACATCTATTTTTACAAAATCATTCAATGTTGGTGGGGTTGGACAGGTTGTCCCAGGGCATCTATTTAGATTATTTCTACCCCTTCTACCCCTGGCCTCCAGCAAGCCGTGCAGGGCTCCCCCTGAGATGCTGGCTGAGGGGTGCTGGGAACAGCTGGGGCTGAGGAGAAGCAGCTATGGCCAACAAGCGAACATGCAACCTGCTCTGGGCACTTGGACCCTTCTGGCTATGTGATTCTCTTGAACTGATTTGATATAGGACTGGGTAACAAAGTGGAAAAAAACTGGTCATTTACACAGAGGACAAATTGAACTGATATAACAGAAAACAGCCCCTGAAGCCAGTATACTTCAGTTTCTTAGTTGCTCAGGTAACAGTTCCTGTTTTAGTGCCAGTTGCTTCTGTCTCTTAGATACAGCTGGTCACTGTGATGCATAACTGGTTGCTATGAAGAACCAATCCCCAACTGACAAGCCATTCTGCCCCTGTACTTCCTGCTTGTTTATTCCATATAAGCACAAGGCTGCCAGAGATTAGGGCCTGCTATTTTGGGAATGATCCCAATCAGTGACTGTTGACGTAAATAAATTTGCCCCCAAATCCTGTGTCATGTCCGTGTTTCTGCTTGCCATAGTACTATAGGTTTTGTATTCTCCTTCTTTCCTTTTTTACTGTAGTATTTCAAAACCAAAACAATGAACCTCTTGTATTTGGTTAAAAATTTTGCATTGCTAACAATGCGAAATTGGAAAATTTCACCTAAAACACTGAATGTTGGGACTTCTTTAGTAGCATATAGAGGAGACCTGCTGGCCATGTGGTGAGCAGGGTGATCACTCCCCTCCCGCTCACCCTGCTACTTGCTCCTCACCCCTCCAGTCTGGCCCTAAGGCCATCTGAGCTCAAGACCCTAGATCTGGAGCAGTGGTGGTGAACCTATGGCACACGAGCCACAGCCACTGCTTACATCTTTGATAACTCTGAAAGGTTGACCATCACTGGTTTAGACCCACTGAGTGTCAGCACATCATCTAGTCCAGAGGGTTCCAAGCTATGGCCCTCAACCCGTTGGTGACTCTTGAGATCTTTGTAGTGATTCTCATCAGTACTTAATTTTTAATGGAACAGAAGAGAGGAAAAGACAAAAAAGAAGTAGAGTGGGGGAAGAGAAGCTACTTGGCCAAACAGCCAGGGCAGAGGACACCTGGCCACCCCCACAGTCCTGGTTGCCTAGATTCATGTGTTCACAGGCAGAGTCTGGCCTGAAATGTCACTCCTCCAAGGCCCCACCCTTCTGGAGCTGAACATCGATTTTTGTCCTATTGTTTCCAGACCCAGGCAGAGGAAGGACCAGTACCTTGGCTGTGACAGCTGCAGGGTGGGTCACCAACAAAGGCCAGGAGGCAGCTCCCCACTGCCCACCCACAACCCAGCACTGATGACAAAGCCACGTTAGTCCCACACATGGCCTCAACTATGGGATACTTTTCAGAGAAAACTCTCTTTACTGAAAGCATTCAGATTTGGGTGAATGCCGCTGATTATGAGTAAATGGGTACAAATCATTTAACTTACTCTGCACATCACCTTGTTTGTTTTTGGCACAAGGGGCTGAACTGAGCTACATCTTCAGTCCTTCTTTATTTGTCACAGAGTCTTGATAAGTTTCTCAGACTGGACTTGAACTTTCCATTCTCCTGCCTCATCCACCCAGAGTGTTGTGACATCACTCTGGTATTATTCCCAAGTGACACAGGAGAAACTCAGGCTGCAAACAGGGACAGACCCAGTACATGTAACCACCAGAACAGGTCATTTCTTTTTGAACAGGTCATTTCTTGACACCATCCTCTTCCATACCACAAAATTATTTTCAGCAATAACTATGAAAAATGAAACAAATAATAAAAATGGCCGAAGTGACCCATCCCCGCACTCACCCATCCACACACAAGGGTGCAACTGCCCACCAACTCCAAGCCAGATCTACATTATGCCTCCCTTTGGCACAGGGGAGAAGTCACAAGTAACCGATGGACCTGCCCAGAGAGAGAAGGGGGGAACCACACCCCCACAACTGTCAACACTAAGCCCAACAATCCACTCAAACACTTTCCACATGGGCTACATTCAGCAGAGACCAGAGGGCTGATCGTGTTCCCCACCCACCACCAGAACAAGGACATGCCTTGGCTTGACAGTAACCACAGCCTGGGGAAAACAAATGGAGGGGCCCCTGGTACCTCAAAAGCCCATAGTCCTAAAACTAGGCAAGGAAGTCAGGACTGGACAGATCCCAAGACCACGGACCTTGGAAGGAAACTACTCATGGAATTTTTTCTTTCATTCAATCTTTTTCTGATTTTTCTATTTTCAAATTATTTTTATCCTTCTTTCATTAGGTTTTCTGGAGAGTGGGGATTTTTCTCCCCACTTTTTCCCCTCTGTAAGTTTCTTTTCTCTTCTCTTCCCTTCTCCTTTTTCAACTTTTTTTCTCTTTCTTTTTATTTTCTGTATCTTGGTCTCTGTTTATCTTTTTTCTTCTTTTGCTTGTTCATTCTTTCCTGCAACAGTTCTCTATCACTATTAATTTCCTTTTACACTTCATTAGAACCTCCTATTTATTTGTCTCTCTGCTTTCTCATAGTCCATAAATTTTTCAAATTCTGCTTTTTTCATTCTTTGGTTCCCTGCCACCTCCACCTTTACTAGTGTAATAGCTAAGATTTATGAATCTCTAGATAGTTAATTCACTTTATATTCTTGCTATTGAATACTGTTCTATGGTTAGTAGAAATAAAGTTGTTCTATTTAGTAGATATTTACTGTGGATCAATACTAGGTCAATATTTAGTTTGTTTCAGTGTTCACACTATAATAATAGTTATTTTATGATGAGGGTGGTACATTATTGGTCCTTAAGGCTTGTCAATATTCAGTTTGTATTTGACACTATAATTATGCTGGCTTTATTACTATAGCCATGCTGACGTAGTTGTTGCTATTAATTTGTTTTCTTGAGATGCCAATATCCAGATTGCCTTGGGGTCAATAATACGCTGGGCTATTCCTGTACCACTAGGTACTGGGTGAAATATGCTGCAATGCCTCATCCTAACTAAACAAAAGTGGTTGAATCCTGGGACAGAGGTAAAGGCCAATAGTTATGCAGACCCAGAAGATAACATTGAGAAGTGGTCATGAACTAAAGAGGTCACCATGCTAGCAACAAGGCTTTCCAATACATTCAACACACAAAAAGCAAACACACAAAAAATAAATAAATAAATAAATAAATAAATAAAGCAAGAGAAAACAAGTCAACCAAGCCCTCCTAAAACCCCAACTCTCCCAAATGTGATCCATGGAGCATCAAAGGAGAATGAAACCAAAGCTACACATTTGAGTTATTCAGACTGATTTCTGGTACAATAGCAAGACAGATCAATAAGGCAGATGGCAAGATCATAGTAGAGATAAGTAAATAGATTTTAGGTCAATAAAGTGATCAGTGAATCTTAGAAGACACTAATAAAAAGCTAGCAAAGCTAGGCAAAATGATGCAAAATATGAATGACCAGCATAGTGAAGAATTCTAAAATTCATAAAAAGGTTACACATAGAAATTCAGAAGAAAGGCTGGATGTGGTGGTGCACACCTGTAATCCCACCTCTCAGGAGGCTGAGGAAGAAGGATTGCCACAAGTTTGAGGCCAGCCAGGGCTGCAAAGTGATTTCAAGACCAGCCTGAACTGTGTAGTGGAATCCTGCCTCAAAAGAAAAATAAAAAAAATAAAAAGACACTCAAGTGATAAGAAATTCTACCAAAAGTGTGGGTGACAGAAATGACCAATGTGAGTACAGTGTCAGAATTAGAAGACAGCACTGTTGTTGGTGACTAATTAATGAGAGATACCTTAAAAACAAAAAAAACGAACTTTAAAAACGTATCTAACACCTATTAGATGATGCAAAAAAGACTCAACTAAGATTAATGTGAATTAGTGAAAAATCAGAAGACAGCACAAATGGCATTTTTAAAAAAACCCTGTTTACTGAAATAATAACAGAAAACTTTCCAAATGAGGAAAAAGAATTTAATATACAGATAATCTTTTATACAGATAAGTGAAGCATATAGAACCCAAAATAGCCATAATCAGGAAAGAACCTCAATGACACATCATAGTCCAAATACCAGAAATCTGACACAACAACAGACTCTTAAAGGGAGATAAAGAAATGCACCAAATCACTTATAAAAATAAGCTCACAAAAATTACAGCAAATGTCTAACACAAACCTTAAAGGCCAGGAGAGATTTAAGCATTTCAAACCCTAAAAGAAGACAACTTCCAGCCCAGGGTGTGTGATACATCCTGTAAAGCTAACATTCAAAATTGATAAAGAAACTAAGATATTTTCATGATAAAGAGCACTTAAAGAAATTCGTGAGTAGCTAAAGATGGCTGATCAGTGAGCAACGAAATACAAAGCCTCCCAGGAGAAACAACTCATATGCCAGAATAAAACACCCTGGAGAGACCCAGACAGAGGGAGATGGATCCTCTTGACACAGGAAGAAATTAAAATGGAAAAAAGCTCATCAAACATGTAGGGAGTACAACTGGAACAGCTGAAGACTGCGGGACACAGCATTTTCACTGCGACCTTCCAAGTTTGCGCCAGCCTGAGTTTGCCCTGGCTTGGGTCCGCACTGGCCTGCAGAACTGCCCAAACTTGTTCCTGCCGCCACTCACAGGAACCACAGCAGCACTGAAGTTGGGGGTTGGTGAGCCCAATGGAGAGCAGAGCCAGTGAAGGGACCTCCATTAATCCACGGTCAGTGCTGGGAATGAGACCCCCACACACACAGGAAGGGTGTCACCAAGTGGGTGACATGTTGGAATAGGGCAGGAGGAGCCTGAACTGGGAGTGACAGTGACTTCAGATGGTTTCTCACTCCCCAGAGCAGATTCATGGGATTTGCTTGGACTGGGCTGCACCCCTGGCTGGGACCCAATGAGCCATCCCAAATCGATTCCCTGTGCCTAGCACACACTAACCAGGTGAAGGCCCCTGAAATTTGGCTGGCCCAGTGGGGAAGGGCAGGCAGGAGAGGGTGGAGTTCCCTCGCCAGCGTGTTTCTGAGGAACCGTGGCCAACAGGGAAGGGGGCTGGGACCTGCACTGTACACCTGTGTGGAGGAACCTGGGACCATGACAGGAGAAAGAGGCAAGAGGAGGCCCCCAGCCCAGAACCCTGAGAGCACTGATCCAGGAGAGGGAAAAACAAGGGAGACTGAGGGCGGCAAACGCCCAATATCAGACATGGCTTCAATGGACATTAAGAGATATCTTCAGAACCTTGTAGACAAGCTCAAAACTGAAATATTAAATCAGGTAAAGCAAGATATGAATGGAGTAATAAAAGAAATGCTCTCAGGAAGCATCTCTCAGGAAGATACAGATGGAAGAAAAGAGGAACACAAAAAAAGAAGAGAAACATTTGATAAAGAATATAAAGAAAATATAGACTACATGAAGCAGATTCAAAGAGACTACCAGGAAATTAAAAACTCCATTGAAAGCTAGCAATACTCCTTTAAAGAAACTAAGGATAGATTATCAAAATTTGAAGACAAGTTTGCAATGTGTGATCATGAAAGGAAAGATCTCTTAAAAATAACAAGGAAACAGGCACTAATGATACAAAGGCTAGAAGATGACAAGAGAATCTACAATTTAAGAATAAGAAATGTGAATGAAGAAGCAGGAATACATACAGGTGAATTACAAAGGCTATTCATGGAAATAATTAAAGAAAACTTCCCAAGCATGAGAAAAGAAAATGACATTCCATTATGTGAGGCATACCGAACTCCAGCCACCTACAACCAAAACAGAGCTACACCCAGACATATAATAATCAAGATACCAGAAATTCAATATAAAAACAGAATATTAAAAGGCATAAGAGAAAAGAAACAGTTTACCTATAAAGGTAAGCCCATCAGGATCATGGCTGACTTCTCAACACAGACCATCAGATCAAGAGGAGCTTGGAGTGAAGTATTCCAAGCCCTGAAAAAAAATAACCTCCACCCCAGATTGATGTACCCTGCAAAACTGTCACTAGAAATTAATGGAGCAACAAGATGCTTTCATGACAAACTTCCATCTGGGGGAGTTTGTGATCACCAGTCCAACCCTACTGAAGGACATTTTAGAGAGAGAAAAAAAATACCAGGATTTTAGGAACAGTGGCAGAAAGTCCTCAATGAGTGGGGCAGGCAGTAGAATGAAGGAGAAAAGTAGACAAACAAAGGCAGAAAAATAGCATAGTAGAAATGAGGCAGAGAAGGATGGCTAGAATCTCTAACATAAATGGCCTTGATACACTATATTGTTAATAGTGCACTAGGATTTAAAACCCACATTACTCACACTACTCTGCTTAGCTGTATTATATTCTGTTCCAGTCATTCTACCCATACTAGATTTGAGGTCACAGACAGTAATCCTGAAAATAACAGGATATAGCACAGTAATCATCCCTAATTTCCTATTAACTTAATCTATAGCTCTGTAAAACCTACACTGTTTTACCATGACTGATCATAATTGAATCTGGTTTGTTAGATTGCTGTTTTGTATTGATAGATTTATTCAAAGCTGTTATGATTGATAGTATCAAGTCTGAGACTATAGGCAACTGCACTGAAGATGACAAGATCCACTAGAATATCCACCATGGTTTGATTATTACCTGCCTTTGAAGTTTTATACTGTCTGCAATGTTTTATTTTTACTGATATTGCTATGTACTACTATATTCAATTATACTGCTATATTCAATTATGCCTGATGATATAGACAATTCTATTGAAGATAATAAGAAACAGCACAGTAATCATTGTAGATCACCTTGTACTGTGGTTTTATACAAATTTTTGGTTTCATGTTTTTATAGGAATTTGTTTTGTTTTGTCTTGCTATGTTTTGTTTTTCCCTCTAATACAGAAAGGATAGAAATACATGTAGAGACTCATGCATGTGTAGCTGTTTATAGTCTCGTTGTTTGACTATCTACTTTGTATGCTTTAATTTTGTAACTTGAACAACTATTTCTAAGAGGACAATATGTAATTTATTAACTAGTGATTTCTTATTGTTTATCTCTTTTTGAAATTCTGTATTATATCTACCCTTTACATGCTTTTGTTTCTCTTTAAATAAAATATTAAAAAATAAAAAAAAAATTCGTGGCCACCAACCAGCACCCCAACATATTCTCAAGAATATCCTATAAAGATACCATGACAAAAGGGCTGATAGAACAAATGCACCAGGTGGGGTGAGTAATCAGACAAAGAGGAAAGGTATGAAATCAGCACCAGGAATATAAAGCAATGACAGAAACAAGTCAATACCTATCAGTTACTCTTAATGTAAATGGTTTCAGTTCCTCAATCTAAAGATATAGACTGGCACATTCGAGCAAGAAACAAAATTCAGTGATATGCTATAAACAAGAAACATATTTAACCTGAAAAAGAAACTCATAGACTAAGCATCATGGTATGGAAAACAATATTCCACATAATGGGAATCCCTCAAAAAAGTGGATGTAGCTATTCTATATTCAGACAAACTGAACTACAAGCCAAAATTGATCAAAAGAAGCCAAAGTTTGGGGGGCAGGGTTTCATACATATTGGCAATAAGAATGCTCAAACAGGAAGAGATAACAGCTATTAATGTATATACAGCAAACAGCAGCACACCCAACTTCATAAAACAACTACTACTGGAAATAAAAGGCCAGATAAAGATAAACACAATTCTACTGGGAGACCTCAATATCCCAATAACACAAACAAATAAAAAATTAATATAGAAATATCTGAGTTGAACAAAACCTTGGAACAAATGGACTTAATAAATATATACAGTGTTCCACCCAGCTCATGAAACTTTGTCCAAAATAGACGATATACTAATCAATAAAACAAGCTTAAGTAAGTGTAAAATAATTTAAATTATGCCATTCATATTATCAGACCATAGCACAGTAAAACTAGAAATCAACAACAAATCACAGAAAATATTTGGGTGCACAGAAACTAAACAATACTCCTAAACAATCAGTTACAGGAGAAATCAAGGAACAAATAAGACAGTGTCTAGAACTCCCAGTACAACACATCAGAATTTATGTGACACAATGAAAGTAGTCCTAAGAAGGAAGTTTATAACTATAAATATCCACATCAGAAAAACAGACAGAGCCCAAATGAGCAACCTAACAATGCATCTTGAAGTTCTAGAAAAACAAGAACAATCCTAATCCAAAGCTAGTAGAAGGAAGGAAATTATAAAGATCAGAGTAGAAATCAATGAAATTGAGACCAAAAAAATAAAAATAAAAAAATACAAAGAATCAGTGAGTTGAACAGTTGGGTCTTTGAAAGAATACAATAGACAAACCCTTAGCCAATCTAAACAAAATAAGGAAACAAGAGACCCAAGTCAATGTAATTAGAAGTGAAAAATGTGAAGTCGCCCTCCCATGAACCCTGGCATCCTGGCAGACCACCCCACAGGACCCAGGAACTCCATGCAGCCACACATGCAGGGCAGGCCAGACCCAGGCCCCTCTCGCAACCCCCACTGTCCCTGAAAACCACCTTGTCTCTGAAGACCACCCAGGAACTCCAGCCAGGTGCGTGCTGGGCCGGGCCAGACCTGGGCCCCTCCTATGACCCCTGCCATCCAGGTAGACCACCCCACAGGATCCAAGAACTCCAGCCAGCACGCACGCCCCTGCAGTCCCACTGCTGCCATTGCAGACCCCCACACACACCTTCTAGACCTACTATTGCTGTTGATCTTTGGCTCCCACACCTCCCCCAGAACCTTGGACTGCCGTGGATTAACCATGCAGTATCAAAGAGAGACTCAGTAACCCCTCATACAAACAGAACTCAGCAGGCTTCCATCAGTGAGGTGAGTTTGCCCCTAAAATAGGAATAGAGTTTGCCACCTTCAGTGGGTAAACAGGAGCAATAGCGAAGCCCCCTCCAGAAGTCGGCCATTGGCGAGCTTGGTAGGAGGGTGAGTGAGTCTTTCCTCCACACAGAGAACATAAGGTAGGTTGAGGAGTGTGCCAATAAGGCTTCCCCAAACCTGGAGAAAATTAAAAGGGCCTATGAGACACCCAGAGACACAGTAGGGTCCCACCCAAGACAAACACTATAAATAAAGGAGATCTGGTGACCCTGAACAACTTGAAGACATAACAGCAGGAACTAAGGGTTGGTTTCCATCAATACTCCTAGGCTTTTCAGATTAGGAAGAACATAGGACTCACCCAATAGGCCCTACAGGGGGGAATTCAGGTGAATGGCCCACCTCTTCATTGTGGGAGCTAGCAATTGGACAAACATCAACCTTACAGTAGGACTCTAAGATACACACTACCAACAATTGACACTGGTGGAATTGAGGGACCAAATATTAACCTGAAAGGGGGAAATGGTAAAATGAGAAAGCAAAATGCAATCTCAAACATCTAGATCATCAGGAACAAGAACAGGAGACATTGAAATAGAGGACTTCAAAAGTAACACACCAGAAATCTCTGTAAAGATGGCAAGTGAAATAAAAAAAACAACTCCATGAGGCTATAGAGGAAATCAAATTAGAAGTAATCTCTCATCTAAAGACAGAAATAACAACCTTAGTAAAGGAGTTGCTTGGAGCAGTTAGAGAAGAAATAGATAAAAATAAAGTACAGGAGCATGGGAAACAGTTTGAAACCTTGAATGAACAATATAGAAAACAAGCAGAATTCATGAAACAAACTCAAAGAGACATCCAAGGAACAAAAAATTCTATTGAAAGCTGGCAAAACTGTTTAAATGAAGCTGAGGATAGAATTTCGGATCTTGCGGACAGGATCACAATTAGCAATGATGAAAGGTTAGAACTTCTAAAAATACAAAGCAGCATGAAATGACAATCCAGCAGCTTCAAGATGATGCCAAGAGAAACAATATAAGACCAATAGGCATCAGTGAAGATGCAAAAGTCAATGCAAATGACATAACTAAACTATTCACAGAAGCAATAGCAGAAAATGTCCCAAACATGGGGGAAAAAATCTGATATACAGATAAGTGAGGCATATAGAACACCAAACAGTCACAACCAATGTAAATCTACATCCAGACATATAATAATTTAGATCTCAGACATGCAGCATAAAAACAGAATTCTAAAAGCTGTTAGAGAAAATACACAACTCACCTATCAAGGAAAGCCAGTTACAATCATGGCAGACTTTTCAGCACAAACCTTCAAGTTAAGACAAGTTTGGAGTGAGGTATTTCAAGCCCTAAAAGAAAACAACTTTCATCCCAGACTGACGTACCCAGCAAAACTTTCATTCAAATTTAATGGAGAAACAAAATACTTCCATGACAAAGAACAACTGAAGATATTCATGTCCACCAAACAAACCCTAGAAAGAGTACTGAAAGACATACTAGATAGAGACAAAAATGACTACAATCTCCAGAACAACAGCAGAAAGAAACCACCAGGCAGGACAAGCAATTAAACAAGTGGGAAAAACAGAAAGCAAGCAACTGGCACATAACATGGCAAAGTTGAGCCAGCACATATCAGTGATATCCATAAATGTAAATGGCCTCAATTCACCTATCAAAAGAAACAGGTTGACAGAATGGATCAAGAAACAGGATCCCACAATATGCTGTATACCAGAAACACATCTGACCCAAAAGGAAACTCATAAATTAAAAGTCAAAGGATGGAAAATAGTATTCCATGCAACAGGAATCCAGAAAAAAGCATGGATATCTATTCTATTTGCAGACAATGTAAACTTCAAACCTAAAATGATTAAAAGAGATAAAGAAGGTCACTACATACTCGTTAGTGGAAAACTTCAAGAGGGAGAACTAGCAATTATAAATATTTATGCACCAAATACAGGAGCACCCAACTATATAAGACAAATACTAATGGACATGAAAAACCAAATACACAAGAATACAATTATAACAGGGGACCTTAATACCCCAAGGTCACAAAGAGATAGATCAACTAGAAAAAAAGTCAGCAAAGAAATAATAGAACTGAATCATATCTGTGAGCAAATGGACTTAGTAGATATTTACAGAGTATTCCACCCGACCACATCAGAATACACATTCTTCTCAGCTGTGCATGGGACATTCTCCAAAATAGACCATATATTAACCCATAAAACATTCTTAAGTAAATGCAAAGGTATTGAAATTATCCCATGCATTATATCAGACCATAGCACACTAAAATTGGAAATTAATGGCAAAAGAAATTACAAAACTTGCACAAATACATGGAACTTAAATAACAACCTTCTGAACAACCAGTGGGCTACAGATGAAATTAAAGAAATAAAGCAATTCCTACAATTCAATGAAAATGTAGAAACAATATACTGTAATCTGTGGGATGCAATGAAAGAGGTCTTAAGACGGAAATATATAGCAATGAATTGTCATATTAAAAAAAGACCGAGCACAAATAAACAATCTAATGCTTCATCTCAAGCTTCTAGCTCCTAAAATTCATGTGGAAACAGAAGAAACCTACAATAGCAAAGGCAATTCTGGGCAACAAAGGCAAGGCAGGAGGCATCTCAATTCCTGACTTGAAACAAAGCTACAGTGATAAAATCAGCATAGTACTGGCAAAGAATTAGACCTGAGGATCAATGGAACAGATTAGAAGATGCAAACACAACTACAAAGACATTCAGCCACCTGATGTTTGACAAAGGGAGCTAAACATGTTCACTGGAAGAAGGACAGCCTCTTTAATAAATGGTGTTGGAAAAATTGGCTCTCCACATGCCAAAGACTGAAACTAGACCCATGTCTATCACCATACACTAAACTAAAGTCAAAATGGATCAAAGATCTAAATACTAAAACAGAAACACTAAATCTACTGGAAGACAAGGTAGGCAGAAGCCTTGGAAATATAGGGGTAGGCAGAGAATTTATGAACAAAATGCAAACCGCATGGAAAACACTTCAAAGAATCAACAACTGGGATCTCATATTTTTAAAAGTTTTTGCACTTCAAAAGAAATCACCACCAGAGTGAAAAGAAAACCCACAGAATGGGAAAGAATTTTAGCCAGCAATCCCTCAGACAAAGGACTTATATCCAGAACATATAAAGAATTGAAAAACATCAAGCCCCCCAAATTCAAAGACCCTCTCCAAAAATAGGCATCTGTGATGAACACACATTTCTCAGATAAAGATATACAAATGGCAAATAAATACATGAAGAAATGTTCACCATCACTGGTCATTTGAGAAATGCAAATTAAAACAGCATTGAGATTTCATCACACTCCAGAAAGAATAGCTGCCATCAAGAAATCAACTGATAACAAACATTGGTGAGGCTGCAAGGAAAAAGGAACATTGCTCCACTGTTGGTGCAACCACTATGGAAATCACTGTGGTATTCAGAATTTAGAAGAAATGGATAGATTGCTAGAGACATACAAATCAACAAAACTGAGCAAGGGTCCAGGGATTTAGTTCAGTGGCTCAAGTACTTGCCTGGTAAGTATGAGATAATGAGTTTGGCCCCTAGAAATTAAAAAAAGAAAAAAACTGAACAAAAAAATTTTAAAGGCCCTGAACAATATTTACAGAAAAGGATGAAGTCAAATTATCATTATTTGCATTATTAATAACCAAATTCAGCAGTGCATCAGGATACAAAACCAACACTCAAAAATCAATGGTGTTCCTATACACTAATAGTAAACTCACTGAGAAAGATTAGGAAAGTAATACTTTACCACTCACAATAGCATCAAGAAAAATAAAAATACTTCAGAGTCAACCTAACCAAGAAAGTGAAAGACCTCTGCAACCAAATTTACATCATTCTTCAAAAAGCAATCAAAAAGCACATCAGAAAATGGAAAGATAGGCAGAAACAATGTAGCCAAAATGGCCATCCTTGCAAAACTGAAGTATAAGTTTAATACAATCCCAATATGTGAAATAAATCACACACTCAAGCTCAACTATCACATGGTTTCTCTTATATGAGAAACCCAAACTATAAATAAAGAACAAAATAAAAGGTAATATAAAATAAGGAGATAGATCTTTCTTAAATCAGAAAGATCAAGACCTGGACAGAAGGGAGAGGCAGGGAAGGGAAAGTAAATTTTTTTTAAAAAGGGAATTTTTTAAAATAATAAAATAAATAAAAATAACTAGAAAAGAAACATATGCAAGAAGTTTTTTTGCCATGACTTGTATAGACAATCATCCCTGTAAATTTTAAGATAGATTTAAAATATTACATTACTGAAACACAGAACAAATACAAATTAAATCATTTTAATTACTGTTTATGAAAGGTGAAGTTAAGAATGAAAAACTGTTTCCAAAAGAGAAAATACCCCAGGTCAGGGTGCAATGAGCACAGAGCGAAAGAACTAATAAAGTACCTTGCATTTTGTGTCAGCTGTAACTCCCATATTGTGAGGTGTTGTCATTAATGGCAGTGTGTCTTTCACTGTGATACATTTTTTAAAATTCAAACTTGCATTGTATATTTCTATCACAGCTCCTATGAATAGCTCTTCAGGTGTCACACAAGTGGCAAATCTGAGGCCTCTCTATATTGTATTAATTTGCCGCAGCAATTGCAGCAACTTTTTAGTCGCCGGTAACTTGACTGCAGAGTTCTCTCAGGGAAGTGTACTTCACCGCTGCCATGGGTCAGATTTGCTGGCACGTGGTGACATTAAAAGGCAGTGAGTTCTGCTACTGTTTCTGAATTTCCTTGCCATTGCATGTACCTGTATGTACCCCCAAAGCCTCATGCATTCATAGGTGGCTTTTTGGAGGTAGCTGTCCTAGGGTGTGTGAATGCAGATTAGGGATGCTGAATATAGATTAAGAGTGTGATAACTAAATTAGTCTACTGACTGGTCTATTATAGTGCTGGATATGGATAATGGGAAGGCTGCCCTGGGTGTGGGTGGAAACAACCAAAAGCCAGGTAGCCTGGATGGAATAAAGGGGAAACCTTGTTGCTTCATTCTTCCTGCCTGCCCTGCCATAGGACTTTGCCCCTCTGCCCTGCCCCTTTGCCCTGCCATCCTGCCTTGGAGCCAGCCGACTATGGACTGAAACCTCTACAGACTGTGGCTAAATTAAACCTTTCCTCCTTTAACTTGTAGGAGTCCGGTATTTTGTCTCAGAGATGAGAAAAGTAGCTAAGATAGCCCTACTTTTGCACTCACTCTTATTTCCTACAGGGATCCCGTGTCCCCTGTCCCTGTTGGGAACACCAGGTGTAGAAGTTTCAAGTCTGGTGCCTGCTTTGCCTCATTCCAGCCGTGAGGTTGAGGCCTGATTGGGTCTACTTACTGTCAAAACTTCCTGCACAACCAGCTGTGGTGACCCACAGCTATAGTCTCAGCACTTGGGAGATTGAGGCAAGAGGATTGCAACTTTGAAGCCAGCCTGGGCTACATAGCAAGACCCTACCCCACTGCTGCCCCTGAAGAAAACTTCCTGCCCAGAAGATGATTCCAGTCCATCTGCTCCCACACACACACACATCCTTTGCTTCCCCACCTTTCCACCTAGAGGTCATAGTTCTCCTCCCACAGGCCAGCCCTCCACAACTCCTGGCCTCTCCCTCTTGTCCTGTGTTGTGCTATGAAGAAAGCTATTTGACTGTCTCTCAACCTGGCTGCCCTTTTCCCTGACTGGCCTCCTTCTCTCTCTTTTTCTCTTTCTCTCTCTCCCTCCCTCCCTCCTACCCCACCCCCTGTTTCTTTCCCTTTCTGCTCAGCTCCATAGGAATTTTCATGTCATCCTCAAGTTTGTTTGCAAAACCAGAATCCTGAATCCTCATCCAGGGGGAGTCATTGCAAGGTTAAAAAAAAAAAAAACTACAGTCACCACACAGTGCCAGGAACAAATGGGTTGCTTGCCACCCACAGGACGTTTACTGAGTGAGTGCCTCCTGTACACCAAGCACTTCTTGGTCCTTGGTACTCCCCTCCCCACCTCCACTGGACCACACTAGTCCCAGTAGTGGGATGGGGTATGTGGGGACACAAACCTGTCCCTTTCTAGAGGTTTTGTTCTAGGTGACCAAGGAACAGAGGGATGACCAGGATAGACCAGCAGATGCTCATGGCTCCTTCCCCAGCAGACTGCCAGACCAGCTACTCAAAGGAGCCCACCACCATAGTAGAGAAGACCAATAGTTAAACAGGCAGCCAGAGTGCTAGTTTTACAGTCTAATAGTTAATGAAATCTATATGTGTCTGTTGAGCTTATTAATGCTACTGATTTTTTGAGCATCTACCATGTGAAAGTCACAGCTACACCCCTAAGTACAAACTGCCACCTTTCCCTCTTATGTACCCTGTGCCTAGACTCCAGAAGGATGTGCTGTCTCGTACACCCTATTATGGTTTGTGTTTAAATATCCCCCAAAACCTCATACGGTCATAGAAAGCAGGACTTTCCAAGGTGGCTGAGTCTAGCATTTGTGATTAGTTCCTTGTCTAACACTGGGATTGGTGGTGTGAGCCAGGGGCAGGCAGTTGGCATACAATAAAAGGGAAGGAAGGAGGCATGCTTTTCCCCTTTTTACCCTGTTGGGTCTTGTCGCTTGTAGATGCCATGAACAGTTACCCCTTAGCCACGCCACTCTGCCTTGGAGCCAGCTGAGTATAGACTGAAACCTCCAAAAACTGTAATCTAAACAAACCTTTCCTTCCTTAATATTGGGCACAAAGTATTTTGCCTTAGCAATGACAGAAAGTTAACCAAGACACAACTGCACACTGGAAAGAAGTCTGGGCCACAGGAAAGAATATTATTCCCAAAGACCCAGCACACAGCTCTCAACACAGCATGTTCAAATCGCCTGGGGATCCACATGCCCACATTCAACTTCCACCTAATTTAGCAACACTAAATTTACTGAGAGGTCAGAGACAGACAGAGACAGACAGACAGACAGACAGACAGACAGACAGACAGAGAGAAATTTGAAAGAAAGTGGAGTAATGTTGACATCATGACTTTGGCCATGAACTCTAGGGTATGTATCTCCCCAACATAAAGACACTCTCCTATATAACCACATCCCTACTATCACATGCAAAAAATTTAACCATTGCTCCTCAATAGTGCCTCATATCATACTCATGGTCAAATTTCTCCAATGGTCATATTTAAATTTCCCTAACCAGGAAGAGAAAAAGTCAACATCTCCCAAGAACCAGTCATGCTGGAACTTGGGGGGCCAACCAAGAAAGCAATGAGCCATCCTTCCTGGTAAGCAGTGCGATCGAGCCATGGACATGCCAGGGAGAGAATAAGTTAGTGTCTCCCATGAGCCCCCCAGCCAATCAACCCTCACCTCTTAGCAACTGGATGATTTTGAGGTCAACCAGAGTTGATAACAACTAAGGTACCTAAAGCAACTAAATGCTTGTATTATTTGGTTGATTATGCTGACCTGGGGCCAGAGGTCTGAGCATCTTTTAGGAGGATGATAGTATGCAATTTAGCAAATATGGGGAATTTCCTTCTGTCTTGTCTTTGAAGGCCAATATTGCCTTCACTGTTTTGCTTTGTTTTGATTAATTGTTTTTTGCTCTATTCAATATTCTGTTTTGATTGGTTTTATAGTGTCCTGTTTTTGGTTTGATTTTGCTATACCTGATTGAATGGACAACTAATGTGAAGATAACGAGATATACTGTCACTTATTATTGTTGTCCCAGTATCCTGCTCTGAAGTTCTGTACCAATTTCATTGCCTTGTCTTGATTAGCTTTGTTCTGTCTTATTTTGTTGTATTTTACTATCTTTAAAATAAAAATAAATAAATAAATAAATAAATAAATAAATTTCCCTAACTGCCCACACACTGCCCTCTAGAACTGCCTCTCTGTCCCACCCAGCAGTCATCTCCCAAGGCTTGCACGCTGCACTGGACCACTGATGTCCCTTCATCTGCCATCACTACTGCTCCCATGAGAAGGAAAAGTACAAGGGTTTGGGGTGCCCATACATAGGTCACAGCGTGCCTTCCTTATTTGTCTTGACTGCTGTGTATTCCTAAAATATTAAACCCACTGACATTTCAATGAATGCCCAAATTGTTTTCTGGGAAACCAATATAAAGACCTTGGGGGTTTTCTAAGATTTTGCATTTATCTCTCTAAGAAATCTGGCCCTTAGCTAAGCTCTGCCCCTAACTTGCAATGTGACCTTGGCAAGTCCTTGGTGCTGTTCAGTAAACACTGGCTGGGTGGATGGATGAATAGGTGGGTGAGCAAACTAAAGAATGTGTTTCGTAGTGGGCAGAGAGAATCAGGAGAAGACCCACCTCTGCCTGCTGGGCGCCATCGCCAGAAGGCCCTTTCCTTCGCACGCCCAGTGGGACTAAGGAGACAGATAGAGATTCACCTCTGCCCAGTGTGTGCTGCCACCAAAAGCCCATGTCCTACAGGTGGCCAGTGTGGGCAGAGAGAGTCAGCAGTTCCGCCTTCACTCTCAGAGAGTGGCCACTGGAAGGCTCCTTCCTGCAGGCAACCAGCAGGAGCAGGGACACACAGCCAGGTAAGCCCTGTGCATCCATAGGCCATTATTTGAGGCCCTTGGTTATCTCAAACAGCCATCATCCACTAGCAGAATCAGACAAACTCACCCCTGTGTGTCTGCCACCATCACGGGAGTCCCGGTGTAGACACACGGGCTGAGACAAGCAGCCCCACCCACATGTACCCTTGATCATCAGTGAAGCCCCATTGTAGCACATAGTTCTAGAGAAGCCTGCTCCACACCCTGCTGTATCCCTGTAAATCTGAAATTAGAGGAACCCAGATGCCTGTCCCATCCCCATCCCCCTACACTGCTTAGGGGCAGCCAGCATGGGAAGTGCCTGGGACTCCACAACCAGCTTGTTGGGAGGAACTCAGGAGAATGTCAAGACCAAGGAGTAAAAGGCAAACTCAGACCTCCAGCCCACACAAAATAAGTCTGGGAGATACAGTCATGGTAGAAAATGGAAGTCACACACCTGAAATCTCTGAGAGGATAGCAACCGAAGTAAGGAACAACTTCATGAGATTGTAAAAGCAGTCACATCAGAAATAATGTCTCAGGTAAAAGAAGAAATCACAAACATACCGAAAGAATTGTTCAGCAGGTCTAAAAATAAAGAAACAATAAACAGGAGCATAGGAAAATGATAAAAACCTTGAATGAATGTAGAAAGGAATTACAATGCATGAAATGAATTCAAAGAGAGATGCAGGAAATTAAAAATTCAATAGAAAGCTAGCAAAACCACTTGAAAGAGACTGAAGATAGACTTTCAAACCTTGAAACAGGATTGCAGCTAGTGATCATGAAAGGAAAGAGTGCCTAAAAATAACATGGAATCAGGAAATAACCCAGCAGCTGCAGGATGATGCAAAGAAGCATAACTTAAGAGTGATAGGTGTTGGTGAAGAAGCAGGAGTCAACACAAATGAAATTAAAAGGATATTCACAGAAGTAATAGAAGAAAACTTCCCAAACATGGGAAATGGATCTGGCATGCAGATAAGTGAGGCATATAGGACTCCAACTAGCCATAACCAAAGTAAATCTACACCCAGACATATAATAATCAAGATCCCAGAAATTCAGCACAAAAATAGAATATTAAAAGCTGTTAGAGAAAAGAGACAGATCACCTATACAGGAAAACCCATCAGAATCACTTATCAACACAAACCATCAAGTAAAAAAGAGTTTGGAGAAGTGTTTCAAACCCTGAAAGAAAACAACTTCTAACCCAGATTGATCTACCCCGCAAAACTATCTTTCAAAATTGATGGAAAAATAAGATACTTCCATGATAAAGAACAAATGAAGGCAAGCACGAGGTCATGAGTTCAATCCCCAGTAAAAAAAAAAAAAAAAAAGCAAATAAAGGAATTCATGACCACCAAACCAAACCTACAGAGAGTGCTAAAGGATATTCTAAAGAGAGATAAGGCTGATCATAGTTCCAGGAACAGCAGCAGAGGAGGATTGCCAAATGAAACAGGCAATTGAATGAAGGGGAAAAGTGGAGGGCCAACAACAGGAGGATAGCAGTGGAGAAATAAACCAATGTATGCTGGTTATAACCATAATGTAGATGGCCTCGGGTCAGCAATAAAAAGAAACACAGGGAGAGTGGATCAAGAAACAAGATCCATCAATACACTGTACACAAGAAACACATTTAACTGGAAAGGAAATTCATTGACTGAAAATCAAAGGAGAGAAAACAATTGTTTCACGTGACAGGAGACCAAAGAAAAAAAAAAGCAAAAGATGTGGTATTTTCATACAGTGAAAAGCCACCCAGCTATAAAGTAGAATAGTCTCTAGACTCCTGCAGGTAAATGGACGTAACTGGAGATCATGTTCATGGCCAAAACAGTTCAAACTCATATGTGTGAACCCTACCATAAGAAGCGGAAGGAGTTAATGGGCTCCAAAAGCAAAATAGTTAATATAAGAGCAAAGGGGAGGAAATATCTGGGAGGGAAAGGTGGAAACTATTGTCGATTTCTTACTGTCTTATCTTACACAATTTTGTTAGGTTTGGCTTTGTTCGGTCTTGTTTTTGTTAGATTCTATGCTGTCAGATGGTAGGGCAGCTATTTTGAATATAATGGGATATATTATAGTAATCATTGTTTCCTATTATATTGCTTTGCAGTCTTATAATGCTTTCATTCATTTGATTGGTTTTATTCTGTTTTGCTTGATTTTATTATGTGTAATGGTATGAATAGCTATTTTGAAGAAAACAAGACATTATGGTAGCCATTGCTGATTTATTATCAGCCACGCTGATATTATTAAGATGTTGCTTTGAAGTTCTACCGTGCTTTTGTTCTTCTGTTTTGATTGGTTCTATCCTGTTGTGGTTTATTTGATTTTATTATGTGTGATGGTATAGACAATTTTTTTGAGGAAAATGAGATATAGTAACCATTGTTCATTTCCTGTTATTTGGTTTTGAAGTCCTTTACTGCTTTCATTCTTTTGAATGGCTTTATAGTATTTTGTTATGTTTGATATTAATTTGTGTGAAGGTATGCTCAACGATTTTGAAGAAAAGTGACATTATGGTAGCTACTGTTGATGACGGGTTGTCTTGTTGTGAAGTGCTGTGTTGCTTGCATTGTTCTATTCTGATTTGCTTTGTTCTGTTTTCTTTTGTGTTATTCTCTTTAAAATAAAAAAATTTTTAAAAAGAATGTGTTTTGTGCTTCTGGATTGATTACACACACACACACGTCAAGTCAGCATACTTCTGTAGCCCACGTTCGTTTTGTTGCTTTGATTTTTTATAAAGTTCTGGGACCTAGGAGACATACACAAATCATCGGCCACAAGCCACTCATCTGTGACCCCCTTCCCTGCCTTTGTTCACGGGGTCTTCTGCAATGGGTAGCAGGACAGGCGAGCTGAACTCCGTGCTGTGTGCTTATTGCGCCACCTGCTGGACGATTCGAGCAGTACTCTACTGGTCTCCCCCGGAGGCAACTGACGCTGAGGCCTCAGATGCTAGAAAGCTCTCCTGTCTTCTGAAACCAGCGCTTCCCTTCCTTTCTAGGTCCATTTTCTGTGCGTAATAACCCCTTGACGAACCTCGACCCAAGGTTGCTAACCTTCACCAGAGTTTTTACTTTAATATGATAGAGTCATGAGCCTGAGCGAGAAACCAACCAAACACAGCAAATAACAGAGCTGGGCAGGAAAATGAAATAAACACACGGACATCCACTGGGCAGGACTGGCGGCAGCATAGGAAAAATAAACACACGGACATCCACTGGGCAGGACTGGCGGCAGCATAGGAAAAATAAACACACGGACATCCACTGGGCAGGACTGGCGGCAGCATAGGAAAGCATCCTATCCCGGGTGCGCGGGCCTGCAGGAGGAAGCAGCCGGGCTGGGAAACGGTCCCGCTCTCCTGTGGTCGGGCAGAGATCTGAAACACCGGGGAATTGTGAGAGAACAGATACAACAGGGCTACAGGCCTGAGAAAAAGAATATACATACTTTTGAGATAGACATATTTAAAATCATATAGTAAGTTGCTGGAGCCGTTCAAGCTGATTACAAAGTGCAGAGCTGTGGTGTGGCCCGGGCGTGGCTGAACTGAGGAGAAAGAGACATCTCAGGGCCGCAGCTGAGGCCACCAGGAGACGGTCTCCTAGGATAGTTTTCCTCGATTAGCATCATCCTTGAACCCCTCCCGAGATCCTGCTCAGGTTTCCTGCGTTTTCCACTTCAACCCTTTCCTTGTTTTAAATAAATAGGGGCTGCCCAGAGACAGTCTGTCTCAGCTATCAGAGTTATGAACTCTGCAGAGGATTCTGGTCCTCCTGGAGCCCTAGAGATCACTGGGCCCTGTCCCTGCGCTCATTTGGGAGATTGGAGATCTAGGCACAGACCCCAACAGTAAGTCTTGAAGAAACCTACACAAATTTCAAAGAATCCTTGTTATTCAGACTATATTATTTGATCGCAAAATAATACGACTAGGCATTTATAACAAAAGTAGGGGACTTTTTAGAATTTCACAACAAACTGGGTAAAAATCTGTGAAATTTTGAGGATTAAAAAAATGACTTAAATTCTTTTAGAAAAATTTAGGCAGTCACTAAAAGAATGAAAATACGTCTAGTGACTTCTAGACAAGGAAAAAAATAGTGATTTTAGAAAATTTGTAATTTTTCATTCCAAAACAAGGTAGAAAAGGTAAAAAGGGAAGAACATTGAAGCAATAACACAAAATGAGATGGCAGAAATAAGCCCAGATTGATTCAGAATTATAAGGATGCACATATTTAGCTCAGATAATAAAGGATACAATTTGTCAGACCAAATCAAAGCCCTAGAAATCCAACAAAACCACAATAAAATCTTGAAAATAAAGTGATGAAATCTGGCTGAGTGATATAACATGGTCAAACAAAATTAATGACATGGTAAAAAAATCAAAAGAGGATGAAGAAATTTCCATATAAAAAGAACATTTCACCAAGAAAATATAACAATCATAAATGTAGGTTTCAAAATACACACACAAATTCTTTAGTCCTCCTCCCTTCAAAAGTGAAGTCAAACTCCCTACCCTTAAATGTAGGCTGAATTAGCGATTCCTTTCTCCTCCTCCTCCTTCTCCTTTTCCTCCTCCTCCTCCTCCTCTTCCTCCTCCTCTTCCTCCTCTTCCTCCTTATTTTCCAGTACCAGGGACTGAACTGAGCTATATCCCCAGCCCTTTTCTTATTTTTTATGTGGAGACAGGGTCTAGCTGATTTGTTAAATTGCCCACACAGGGCTCATACTTGGGACGCTCCTGCCTCTGCCTCCCAGAGTGCTGGGGATGGTGTCTACATAACACCACGCTTGGCGCTATTCAACAGATTGTGGTAAAGCCTGTGTCTTCCAAAGCTCCAGCAAAACCACAGCACCTCTTTTCGCCTGTACACTCTTTGTCCACTTCCTCTAGGGAAAGCGGGGTAGGACACTGAAGCAGCCAGAGAGAAGCCCCAAAGGGGAAAAAACCTGCTTCCCAACAGAGGAAGCAGCTCTCCTGCCCCAGCCAGGGCACTGTGGCCTCCTGAGACACCCAACCCAGGAGCCCAAACTAAGCTATTTCTGAATCCCAGACTTCTAGGAACAGTGCCGTAATAAATGTTTAGTGTGTGTGTGTGTGTGTGTGTATACACAAGATAGATACTGTACTACCAGTCTTTGTAAGTTCATCAAGATCAGTTTGTGCTCACATTGTTTGATTGTTTGATCATTTTTTCATGCCCAAAACTTGTAACCTGAACAACTACTTCTAAAATGACAATATGCAACATATTAACTAGGATTAATTTCCTATTTTTTAAAAACTCTGTATCATTTTTATATTTTGTTTTTAAAATATAAAAAACCAGCAAAACTGGACAACTGAAATGAATAAACACTTCACAGAAATACAAATGACCAATAAATACAAGGAGAATGTTCGACGTTGCTGGCCATTAGAGAACTGCAAATTAAAACAACACTGAGATTCCTTCCATCTTACCCCAGAAAGAATGGCCATCACTAAGAAACCAAATAATAACAAATGCTGGTGAGACTGCGGGAAGCCTTCTACACTGTTTGCACTGGTGGGAGACTCAGCATGGCCACCGTGAGGACCACTATCGAGAGTCCATAGAAAATTAAAACTAAAATCCCAGCTGTCCCCTTCTAGGTATCTTCCTAGAAGGAAGAGTTAAACTCATCACATTACAGTGATCCATGTGTACCCATATTTATGGCAGCACGAATCATAATGGCTAAATCTTGGAAGAGGCCTATTATGTCATCAGTAGGTGACTAGATGAAAAAGATGTGGTATTTATACACAGTGAAGTACTACTCTGCCCTAAAGAAGGTTAAACTTTAGTCACGTGTAGGAAAATAGATGCACCTTAAGACTATAATGTTAAGTGAAATAAATCAGACACACGGGCTTAAATGTGGTGCAGCTTCTTTTGTATGAGAAACCCAAAATATAAATAAAAAGCAAAATCAAAGGTAGATAATAGGAAAGAGGGAGATACAGCTTTTGCAAAAGGGAAAGGGACCAAGAGATGTGAGACAGGATGAGAAAAGCATCGAGCTGTGCTCTGCATGTGGACCAACTTCCCTGGAGGAATGTAAGCATGTAAGCATGGCGTACTGCAAAATGGAAAGAAATACATCAAAACGAGGTCACAAAAAGAGAGCTAGTGTGTCAGGCACTTAGGGTTTCATGTGTGCAGTACCCCATTAGCTCAGGTGGAGCTGGCGATTCCCCTCCTCCCCACCCCCTCCCCAGCTCTAGAAAATTTTAAATGGGAAGCAAGCATTATAAATATTGACCAGTTATAAGATTGCAAAAGAAATTTCAATGTATTTTAAATAATGCATATTATATTAATCACTGTCACTACTAAACACAATGCAATTAAATTAAAACCAATAGTCAAAAGTATTTTAATCCATATTTGAAAACTTTACAACTTACTGCCAAATAAATCATGGTTAAAGGAGAAATCACACTTACTTAGAACTAAACAGTGGAAATGCTACTGATTATATTTGATGAGGTGAAGTTAAACAGATATTTAGAGGAAAATTTGTAGAATTAATACATTTAAAGTGTTTATTGAAGAAGAAGAAGTAAAAATAAGTAAGTTGCCATTATGGTGGTACATACCTGTCATCCCAGCACTCTGGAGGCTGAGACAGGAGAACACCTTGAGCCCAGGCGTTCAAGACAAGAATAGGCAACATGTTGGAGCCCTGACTTTTAAAACAGACAAACAAAAATAAACAGGATGAATTTTATCATATTTCATATGTATGTTAATAAACCTAACTAAAATGAGTAACTATTAAACTACACAAACCTTTGTGACATTAGAGAGAGTCACAAATAAACACTGTTAAGAATTTAGAAACATAAATAGGGACATGATTACAGCTAACAAATCTTTAAAAATCAAAATAATACTTTGAGCTACTTTATACCAATTTGAACTTGAAAAATACATTACAAATCTTGGCATGGTGGCGCATACCTATAATCTCAGCATTCAGAAGGCTGAGATAAGAGCACTGCTGCAAGTTTGAGGCCAGCTTGGGCCAGCCTGAACTACATGGTAAGACCCTGACTCAAAAAAACCAGAAAATTTTAAAAAGAAAAATACATTAAAATATCCAATTTTATGCGTCATTTCCCAAATTATCTTTTTTTTTATTTTAAAGAGAAAGAAAAACAATAGAAACAATGATACAGAATTTCAAAACAGGATAATAGGAAATTAACAAGGGTTAATGTATTGCATATTATCTTCAAACTATTCACTCAGATTAGAAGATATAGTCATGGAAAATGGATCAAATTATATAAGCATAAACTGTTCTTTCCAATGAACTAACAGAAATTAGTAGTATAATTATCTTAGCTATCATTTTTTTCTTTTTTTTTAATTTTAAAATTAAATACAACAAAACAGAACATAAGTAGAAATCTGGCCATGGGTTCTCTGTATGGGAGACATACAGTACAGGATATGGAGATGTTAAAGCCACTGAGATGTTCGAGCCATTAACTTTGGGAATGTCGTCAGACTGGGTCGAGGCTCAAGGTAAAGAGGCCATGACTCCCCAGGGCACACACAAACAAGAGTTTTCACATAATCAGAGACCAAGGCAACAGCCTCTCAAACCCATTCAGTGGCTGGCCTTAGGATTGGCTGGTTGGCTACATTAATCAGATTCTGTAAATTGATCCTTCTGCCTGCCTATCTTGATCTCTGCAATTTACAGAGATGGCATTCTGCCACCTGGCTGGCCAGCTCAAATTACTCACATAATAATTCTGTCACTCAGCTGGGCGTGGTGACTCACGCCTGTAATCCCAGCACTCGGGAGGCTGAGGCAGGAGGATCATTGCGATTTCGAGACCAGCCTCGGCTACAAAGTAAGCTCAAGGCCAGCCTGAACTGCATAGTGAGACCCTGTCTCAAAAAAGACAAAAAATAACAATAATAATAATAATTCTGTCACTCACTCATCCCTCAGCCAGCCAGCCAGCCAGCCAGCTAGCTAGCTAGCCTGCAACCCCTACCATACCCTCACAAGAATCAGACTCAAGAGCCTTTGGCTTCCCTTAAACTTGGAATAAATATGGTTTGGTGCCTTTATTAAAAAAAAAGAAAGAAAGAAAGCAATGTAAGAGACATAAATTTCAAAGCAAGACAACCAGATATCTTCACTATCTATCATATTGTCTCTTGTTTTCTTCCAAATAGTTGTCTATATCTTCGCATACAGTGAATTCATACAAAATAACATAGTATAAAACTGATCAGAACAGGATGATGAAGGCATTTTAGGTCTTCAAGACCAGACAATAAGGAAGTCAACAATGGCTGCCATAGTGTCTCTCATTCTCTTCAAAATAGCTGTCCATACCTTCACGTATGTTGAAATTAAACAAAACAAAACAGACTAAAATCACTCTGAACAAAGAATAATAGTATTGCTGGATTTCACATCATGACACTACAGAATCAGCACTGGGTACTACAGTATCTCTTTTTTTTCAAAGTACTTGTTCTTTTCATCATGTGATATATAATCAGTTCTCATAAACTGTTTATTAGTTCTATGCAGGCATGAGTCTCTACATGTATTTCTCTCCTTTCTGTATTAGAGGGAAAGAAAAACACAAAGCAAGACAAAACAAACCAAATTCCTGGAAAAACATGAAACAAAAAAGTCATATAAAACCACAATACAAGGTGATCTACAATGGTTACTGTGTTGTCTCTTGTTATCTTCAATAGAATTGTCTATATCATCAGGCATAGTGTAATTGTATATGGCGGTGCATAACAATATTAATAAAAACAAAACATTGGAGACAGTATAAGACTTCAAAAGCAGGTAACAGTCAAACCAGAATAGGTATCCTAGTGAATCTTGTCATCTTAAGTGCAGTTGCCTATACTCTCAGACTTGATACTATCAATCATAACAGCTTTGAATAAAATCTATCAATACAAAACAGCGATCTAACAAACCAGATTCAATTACAATCAGTCATGGTAAAACAGTGTAGGTTTTACAGAGCTTTAGATTAAGTTAATAGGAAATTAAGGATGATTACTGTACTATATCCTATTATTTTTGGGATCACTGTTTGTGCCCTCAAATCTAGTACAGGTAGAATGACTGGAACAGAATATAATACATCTAAGCAGAGTAGTGTGAGTAATGTGGGTTTTAAATCCTAGTGCCCTATTAACAATATAGTGTATGAAGGCCATTTATGTTAGAGATTCTAGCCATCTTTCTCTGCCTCATTTCTGCTATGTTATTTTTCTGCCTTACTTTGTCTAGATTTCTCCTTCATTCTACTGCCTGCCCCACTCATTGAGGCCTTTCTGCCACTGTTCCTAAAATCCTGGTATTTTTTTCTCTCTCTCTCTAAAATGTCCTTCAGGATTCTCTGTAGGGTTGGATTGGTGGTCACAAACTCCCCCAGTTCCTCTTTGTCATGAAAGCATCTTGTTTCTCCATTAATTTCTAGTGACAGTTTTGCAGGGTACATCAATCTGGGCTGGAGGTTATTTTCTTTTAGGGCTTGGAAGACTTCTCTCCAAGCTTTTCTTGATCTGATGATCTGTGTCGAGAAGTCAGCCATGATCCTGATCGGCTTTCCTTTATACGTAATCTGTTTCTTTTCTCTGATAGCTTTTAATATTCTGTTTTTATATTGAATTTCTGGTATCTTGATTATTATATGTCTGGGTGTAGCTCTGTTTTGGTTGTATGTGGCTGGAGTTCTGTAGGCCTCACATAACTGAATGTCATTTTCTTTCCCATGCTTGGGAAGTTTTCCTTAATTATTTCCATGAATAGCCTTTGTAATTCACCCATTTATATTCCTGCTTCTTTGTTCACATTTCTTATTCTTAAATTGTAGATTCTCTTGTCACCTTCTAGCCTTTGTATTGTTACTGCCTGTTTCCTTGTTATTTTTAAGAGATCTTTCCTTTCATGATCACACATTGCAAACTTGTCTTCAAGTTTTGATAGTCTATCCTTAGTTTCTTTTAAGGATTATTGCCAGCTTTCAATGGAGTTTTTAATTTCCTGGTAGTCTCTTTGAATCTGCTTCATGTCTATATTTCTTTATATTCTTTGTCAAATGTTTCTCTCATTTTTTTGTGTTCCTCCCTTCTTCCATCTGTACCTTCCTGAGAGATGCTT
The DNA here is from genome assembly GCA_004027455.1 of Hydrochoerus hydrochaeris. Taxonomy (NCBI): domain Eukaryota; kingdom Metazoa; phylum Chordata; class Mammalia; order Rodentia; family Hydrochaeridae; genus Hydrochoerus; species Hydrochoerus hydrochaeris. The sequence continues at coordinate 109,682 of PVLA01001990.1, forward strand.
CCTGAGAGCATTTCTTTTATTACTCTACTCATATCTTGCTGTACCTGATTTAATATTTCAGTTTTGAGCTCATCTACAAGGTCCCAAAGATATCTCTTAATGTCCATTGAAGCCATGTCTGATGTTGCATGTTTGCCACTCTCAGTCTCCTTTGTTTTTCCCTCTCTTGGATCAGTGCTCCCAGGGTTCTGGGCTGGGGGCCTCCTCTTGCCTCTCTCTCATGTCATGGTCCCAGCTTCCTCCACACAGGTGTACAGTGCAGGTCCCAGCCCCCTTCCCTGTTGGCTATGGTTCCTCTGAAGCATGCTGGTGAGGGACCTCCACCCTCTCTTGCCTGCCCCTCCCCACCGGGCCAGCCAAACTTCCGGGGCCTTCACCCAGTTAGTGCGTGCTAGGCACAGGGAATTGATTTGGGATGGCTCACTGGGTCCCAGCCAGGGGCCCGGCCCAGTCCAAGCAAATCCCACGAATCTGCTCTGGGGAGGAAGCAACCAACTGAAGTCACTGTCGTGCCCAGTTCAGGCTTCTTCTGCCCAATTCCAACATGTCACCCATTTGATCACACCCTTCCCGTGGTGGGGGGGTCTCATTCCCAGCACTGATCATGGGTTAATGAAGGTCCCTTCGCTGGCTCCACTCTCCTTTGGGCTCACCAATCCCTGACTTCAGCGCTGCTGTGGTTCCTGTGAGTGGCGGCGGGAATGAGTTTGGGCGGCTCTGCAGGTGGGCGCAGACCCAAGCCAGTGCAAACTCAGGATGGCGCAAACTTGGCAGGTCGCAGTGAAAACACTGTGTCCCACAATCTTCAGCTGTTCCATTTGTAGTCCCTACATGTTTGATGAGCTTTTTTACATTTTAATTTCTTCCTGTGTCAAGAGGATCCATCTCCCTCTGTCTGGTGCTCTCCAGGATGTTTTATTCTGGCATATGAGTTGTTTCTCCCAGGAGGCTTTGTATTTTGTGGCTCACTGATCGGCCATCTTGACTCCCACCCTTCAGTATTTTTTGTAGGGTTGGTTTGGTGGTCATGAACTCCCCCATTCCCTCTTTGTCATGGAAGCATCTTGTTTCTCCATTAATTTTGAGAGACAGTTTTGCAGGGTACATCATTCTGGGTTGGAGGTTATTTTCTTGCCGGGCTTAGAATACTTTGTTCCAAGCTCTTCTTGATTTGATGGTTTGTGTTGAGAAGTCTGTCATGATTTTGATGGGTTTTCCTTTATAAGTGATCTGTTTCTTTTCTCTGATGACTTTTAATATTCTGTTCTTGTGATGAATTTCTGGGATCTTGATGATTATATGTCTGGGTCTAGTTCTGTTTTAGTTGTAGATGGCTGGAGTTCTGTATGCCTCATACATCTAAATATCATTTTCTTTTCCTATGCTTGGGAAGTTTTCATTAATTATTTCTGTGAATAGCCTTTGTATTTCCTTTGTGTTTATTCCTGCTTCTTCACTCACTTTTTTTATTCTTAAGTTATAGATCCTCTTGTTGTCTTCTAGCCTTCGTATTGTTAATGCCCGTTTCCTTGTTATTTTTAAGAGATCTTTCCCTTCACAATCAGTCATTGCAAACCTATCTTCAAGTTTTGTTAATCTATCTCTAGTTTCTGTGAGGCAGTTTTTCCAGCTTTTGATGGAGTTTTTAATTTCCTGGTAATCTCTTTGAATTTGTTTCATGTATTCCAGGTTTTTTTTATATTCTTCATCTAATGTTTCCTTTTTTTGTGTTCCTCCATTCTTCTGTCTGTGTCTTCTTGAGAGGTGCTTAGCATGTCTTTTATTAATCTTCTTATATCTTACTTTACTTGTATTAATATTTCAGTTTTGAATTTGTCTATGATGTCATCTCTTTATGTCAACTGATGCCATGTCAGATATTGCATGTTTGCTGCCCTCAATTTCTTCTGTATTTATCCCTCCTGGACAATATTCCCTGGGTGGGGGGCTGGAGGCTTTTTGTTATTTCTTTCTCTTATCATGTTTCTGGTTTCTTCCATACATGTGTATGGTGGAGGTCCCAGCCCCTTTCCTTGTTGGTTATGGTTCTTCTGAAGCACACTGGCTAGGGATTTCTACCCTCTCCAGTTTGCTGTTGGTCATTGAGGTACAAGCAGGGGCAGTGTAGGCTGGTCTCTCCCCTCCAAGCCAGTCAACCAGCAGGGGCCTTCACCACGTTAATGTGTGCCGTGCAGATGGAACTGGTTTGGGACAACTTCAGGAACAATTTCGCCCCTGGCTATTGGGTCCTGGCCAGAGGCATGACCCAGCCCAAGCAGATCCCACCAATCTGGGCAGGGAGCAACCAACTGAAGTTACTGCAGTTCCTTGTTCAGGCCCATCCTGCCAGATTCCAATATGTCATCCAGTTGGCCACCCCTATCCCACGGGAGGGTCAAATTCCAAGCACTCATCAAGGGTTACTGCAGGTCTCCACCCCAGCTCTATTCCCTGTTGGGCTCACTGACCCTTGACTTTAGCGTGACTGTGGCTCTGGTGATGAGAATGCAGCAACCACAAGTCTGAGTGACTCCAGTGAGAGCCCTGTGGCCGCAAATTTGAGTGGCTCCAACAGTAGCACCATGACCTCAAGTCTGACTGGCTCCTTTCCCTTTAGTTTCTTCCTGGGTCAAGAGGATCCATCTCCCTCCATCTGGTCTTCTCCAGGATGTTTTATTCCAGCATCTGAGCTGTTTCTCTCAGGGAGGCTCCATATTTTGCTGCTTATGATCCGCCATCTTTAACTCCATTTCTATTTTTTTTCTTTTCTTTTCCTTCTTTTCTCCTTTCCCCCTCCAAGTTGCTCTATCTTTTTGATCAGTTTCTTTCCTTTTCACAATATCTGTTGTATAGTTTGGATCTTATTTACTCTTTCAGTTTCTTACACTAGGGAGACCATATGATATTTATACATGAGAGTTTTATTTCCAAATTCCAATCAATAATCATTCATTAAATTGTACACATAACCACAAGTTTCTCTCTCCCATCCAAAGATACCAGGCTCATTTGCTTGTATAGGTTAATTTTATCAAAAGGTTAAGAAATCACCAAACTCTATGATCTGTTTCACAGAATTAAAACAGAAGAGCCATATTGTATGAAGTTAGTGTTACTCTGATAGTGAAGAAGGACAAGAAAAGAAAATATGTCATGTTCTCATGTGCACCTAAATGTCTAAATAAAATACAGTATTTTAGAACACGCAACACGGGTTGATTCTCATAAGTAGAATTCCATATCGGGGACCTGGCCTAGATCCCCAATCTCCCAAACAAGTGTACAGCAAAGGCTTAAATAAATGGGACAAGTGTTATGGTTTTAGGGCTCCAGGAGGATCAAAACCCTCTACAGAGTTCGGGGACGCAGGTGATTAAGACAGGGGATGTCTCTGAGTAGCCTGTATTTATTTAAGGGGTTACATTGGAAAACACTGGAAATTGAACAGTCCTTGGGAATGGTTCAAGGACTTTTCTAAGTAACAAATTATGTTAACAAGGAGAAGTATCTTGGGAGAAGATCTCCATGTTGCATTTCACTACAGGGGTGAAACGCCTGCAGCTACAGTCTTTATTTAGTTAATTGGAGTTGGAGCTGGTGTCCTCAGCCGTTCCCTTATCTTGCCCCAGCCATGCAGCAGCTCTGCACATGTATTCAACTTCCAGCTTCAACTGCTCCCAACACTTCCACAAGAATCTAACAACAAACTCATCAATATTCAAAATAATACAATACAGTAATATATTAAAGGAGACACATTATGTCTCTATGTGCACATGGTGATCTTCACACTGAGTTATATCCCTGACCTTTTTTTCTTTCTGAGAAAGTCTCCCTGAATTGCCAGTTTACTGGACTCAGTTTTGTGGACCATCCTGCTTCAGCCTCATAGAGAACTGGGATTATATGTATTCACTCTCATGCCTGATTTAAAACAATTTATTTTTAAAAAAACAAGCTAGGCATAGAGGCACATACCTGTCATTCCAACACTCATGAGGCCGAGGCAGGAGAATTGCCACAAGTTCCAGGTCAACCTAGGCTACACAGTGAGTTCAAGGCCAACCTGAGCAATATAGTGAGACCCTGTCTCAAAAAAACCCAAAAGAAACCCCCCAACCCCCGCCCAAAGTCCTAGGTATTTAAATTTTACTATCCACATGGTGTGAAATTCTCATTAAAATAGCATACAACCAAGTTTTTTTTTTTTACAACCAAGTTTTATATACCCTATCCTTATCCTTCAGCTAACCAGGTCCCCTCCTACTGTTTAGAAATTTCTTATATGTCCCTCCAGAAATGGGTTTGTTACACTTAATTTTTCTTAGAAAATATCACTGGACAGCACCTACATTACTGCCCAATTCTTTCTTTTTTCCTCCAGTACTGGAGGATGAACCCAAGGCCTTAGCATTTAGCTGCATTCCCAGCCCTTTCTAAAATTTTTTATCTTAAGATAATTTTAGCTAAATCACTCAGTACCCCAGGCTGGGCTCAAACTTGTGATCCTGCTTCAGCCTTCCAGAGTACTGAGATTATAAGCACATACCACCTGCCTGACTCCAAATTCTTTTTAACAGCTATATAGTATATCATCATTCAGATGCGGGCGTGGCTTTTGTCATTATTTTTAATGCTATCATAAACAATCTTGCACTGGGTACCCTTGTAAATACATCACTGCATATACACATCCTTCAGATATTTTGCAGTGAAGCTTCTAGGCCAACGCTTTTAACCATTCAATCTGGGAACCTCCCTGTCTCGGACTCAGCTCTCCTGAGGCTGTACTACAGTACCTCTTCTGAAAGTCCTTGCTCTTTTTTCTCTACCTTCAACTTTAAAAAAAAAAAAATAGGTACCAGGGATTGAATCCCAGGGCAAGTGCTCTCCCACTGAGCTACATCCCAAGCCCGTGTGCATTTCTTTTTTAATTTTGAGGTCTTGCTAAATTGTTCTGGCCTTGAACCTTCCACCCTTCCCTCAGCCATCTGAGTAGCTGGGATGACGAGACACCCAGCCACACAAACCATCCCAGGCACCGTCAGCGATTCTGTATGGACCAGCCTCTCTCCAGATATGTTTTCTCAAGTTCCTTAAAATTTCTTCACTGAGAAGATGGTGCTTGGACTTTGTGTGCCATGTCATCAACATCTCTGCATAAGCAGGGCTTGAAATACCCTAAATGCTCCTATCCCATTCTTAAATTCTTCTCTTCATGTATTATCTGGTGTGTCAGTCTCTTCTGTGTCTGGGGTGGGGGCGCCCCAGAGAACCAGCTGTCTTACTGATGCTTGGCGTTTCCTCTAAAATCTCCCCATACACAGCAGTAACACCGTATTCAGCCCATGGATTCTCCCTGAGTCTTTCTTGACCTTTCCGTAGTTAGTAGACTATCATGTGATTCTCTTAAAACTCTGCTCTGACCCCAGGGATTTAGCTCCATGGCTCAGTGCCTGCCTGGCAAGCGTGAGGCCCTGAGTTCAATTCCTAGTACCAAAAAACTTTGCTCTGCTTTCCAAGATACAATTTCCCAAATTCCATGTGTTAATTTATTAAATATTTATGAAGCACCTACAATGTTGCCAAGCCCGGGTTCCAGCCTGTCACTGATTTATGTGTAAGCAGGCGCTTAGCACACAGTGTATGTGTGACCACCGCAGCAGGAAGGGCAGGGGGTAAAGGAGTCCTGGATCCCTCTCGGTGTAGCCCACCTGCATCACCTCATCTGTTGCTGACCCAGTAATGCTCCCTGGGATCCTTCCTCCCCATTGCCTGCTTCCATTTACACACTTCCTTCTACCCGTCTCAGCCACTCCAAAGTAACAAATATCTCCACACAAGTGACTGCTAAGCGAACATTTCCATGTTCTGAATATTTAATGTGCTCCTATTCCCCACCCCCCAAAATGCTGCTTTTGTTCAGCATTTGTCGCTTCTCACTTGAATTCATGAAATGGTGACTTTCTGATTCTTGTTCAACAACTTGCTCAAGTGTGGTGACACACACCTGTAATCCCCGCACTCTGGAGGCGGAGACAGGAAGATTCCCTCACGTTCAAAGCCAGCCTGGGTAACACAGTGAGTTCAAAACCAGCCTGAACTACCCAGCAAGACCCAGGCTTATTTCCTGCTATTCTCCCAATCTGGACATTGGTTCAGCCACTCAAAAGTTGACAAGTCACTGCGCCACCTGCTCACACGTACATCCACACCTTTGACATATTTCTCTACCGGAGCGTGAGTCACAGGCCAGCACCATGAGGTCAGGTCATCTTGGTTCTGTGGCGCCCAGTAGGGCATTCTGTGTTCCAAAGGATCTCAGGAAAGGGATTTATCTGACTGTTCCTTCCCATCTGCAGGAGATGAAGCAGTGCAGGCCAGTAGTCCCGTTCTCCACCAGGCATGGGTCACCACCAGCTCTCATCCTGATGGCTGTCAAATATGTTAGCTGTATGGTTGCAAAAAAGGCATTTTGCTACAAACTAAACTCTGATTCATGATTAGCAACGTTCAGCACACCAGGAACTGAGAGAAGCTTCTTACTGTGGGCTGATGCCCACGTGCCCACAGACATGCAGACGGGCTTTCTGGGTCCTAGTTACTTCAAGGGGGAATTGCAGCCCTCCGTCAGGCAGCAGCGAGGGGATTGTCACAGAGGTTGCCTTGTGCTAACCTTCCAGAGGTTCAGCACACACAGGCTATGGTTTTATTCTGGCCTAGGGGCATCAGCAAGTGAGAGCCAATCTACCCTTGGATCTTTTAATAATCTCATTGGTTTGCAGTGCTTGGCATTTATTATTTCTATTTCATAGGTTTGCTGAGTTGTCTTCCTACTTTTGATGGTGGCTGGATGGGTCCCCTGCACATCTGCAGGCAGCGAGCTTTGTGGTTGGGTGCCAGCTCATTCTGGCCATCTTCACCGAGCAAATGGCTCTGCCCTGTGCCTCCCACATGGCTGGGCACACTCTTGCGATCATGGTAGGGGTTCCCGTGACTGGTTTCATATAACAGATATTACAAAGGATGCAGAGGTGGAGCTGCATGGGACAGGGGCATGGGAAGGGATTCAAGTGTCTCTGTCCTCTCCAGGTGTGCCTCCTCCAGTCAGCTCCACACCGAAGCTCTGAATGTCTTCATATTTTTCAGCTCCACACCAAAGCTCTGAATGTCTTCATATTTTCCATCTAGGAGGTGGCTCTGGTTTGTAAACCCCTGTCTGCTGTCCCATCTCCATACCAAGAGCAGGTCTTATGACCTTGTAGGATGCCTTTTACCTACAGGACATTTCAAGCCTTTCACCACCTTCCTTTCCAACCCCACCTAACACCCATGGGCTCCCCCTATCACACTGCAAGGGTCCCACTCTGTTAGCTATGCAGCGAGAGCCATGAATGGGACCCTCAGGGCTCACATGTGCCCAGCCCCCAGCCCAGACTGGTACTTTGCAGATATTCAGTGGAGTCTGTGGTAGGTTGAATTAGGTCCCTGTCCCTATGCATGGTCAAGTTCTACCCTCCTACCCTTCCCTATGAATGAGGCTTTGCTTGGAAGTAGGATTTCTACAAGTGTAATCATCGTTTGAGATGAGGTCATACTGGATGGGTGGAGCCTACTCCAGTGACTTCATTTCTTACAGGAAGATGAAATTTGGGCCAAGAGATAAATTGGGAAGAAGGTGATGTGATATTGGAGACAAAGAAGGGAGGGAGGCAGCATTACACAAACCAATGACCAGGACTGTAGGCAGCCACCAGCCAGGGGAGGTGAGGAGAGACCCTCCCCAGAGCTTTCAGGGGCAGCCTGGCCCGCGAACACCTTGGATTTGGACTTCTGAGCTTCCAGAACTGTCAGGCATAAATGTCTATTGTGTTAAGCAACCCAGTTAGTGGTGATTAATTACAGCATCCCTGGAAAGTGAGCAGAGGCCAAACAGGATCTAATTTCTCCTAGATGCTAGGCCTAGGCCCCTGCTCCCCCAAATCCTGCAGCTGCATCTCAACTTTCTGGATCTGGTCATTCTCACCCGGCCTGAGCCTCCCCTTGGTGACACTAGATGGTGCCAGCGGGTTGAGCCATCCCAGCTTTGTGGCAGCTGGGTCTGGCTAAGGGGACTCCTGGTGAGTCACCCACTAGCTGAGACCCTAAATCCAAGATCCTATATGTTCAACTCCTTTCTATTCTCCTCGACAAAGTGGCTTTTGTCTTGTTAGAGAGAGGCTCCCTCAATGGAGTTACTGTCCCGGGCACTTTCCCTGGGTCTCCTGCGCAGGAGCTGGTGGCTGCCCAGGGTGGGGGAAGCAGCAGGCCACATGACAAGAAGCTGAACTCCAAGGCCTACAGAGGTGGGAGGTTCCCCCCTGGACTCTGGGCTGAGCCAGGCAGGGCTTTCTGGGTGCGAGGACAGCACTGCAGGGAAGGGCTGTGGAGAAGGAAGACAGGCAGCGGGGGCTCCTCCGACCCTCTTCTTGGACTCCATGTGTTCAGCCTCTTCTCTAGTCTCCTCCATCTCAAAGAACCCACCCCAGAGGCTCAGAGACCTTCCTGTTAGCCTTTGTTTCCCTACATCCTCTCCACTGCCAAGTTCTAGTTTAAAAGAACGCCTGGCATTGGTCGGCTTCAACCCATTACCCCTCCAACCTGGCTCCAGACCATCGTCATTGCTCCAGGAGACACAGCCCTTGCTCCTCCAGATCTTTGGGCCAGAAACACACACTGGCCACACCAGGGAGCTGTCGGAAATGCAGACTCTCAGGTCCGCCGAGACCTGCTGAATCGTGGCCTACTTTTAACAAACTCCCTGCATAAATCGAGTGATGTGAGCATCCTCAGGGCATGGCCCACCCCTCCCTGCACACACCCCTGCCCCCTCCTCCATTTTTAGTACAGTGATGAGAACCTTTGGAAGAGGTCTAGATGACCTACCTCCCTTTCCTGCTAAAGTCTTCTGTGGCTCCCCAGGGCGTGTAGGCAATGCCCATCATGACCCACCAGCACCAACTCACTGCACTCTTCTCCTTCCCGCCCATGACCCTCCTACTCGGAGTGTCTTTGTGCTGTACTCTCTGTTTGGACACTCCTGCTAGACAACACCTCGGTACTTCTCAGCCTCAACCATTGCTTCCTCAGGGTGGCCAGTCCTGATAGCTGCCCATCCAGTTCTCAGACAGGCACCGTGTCAGTCTTGTTCCCTCCTGTGGTCCTCATGCCCCACAGAGCTTGGCACATAGGCCCTTGATACTCATTTAATCATACCCTTGTTAATTGCTGTGTGTCAGAGCAGACTTGAGGGGGCTTAAGTGTGTGTGTTTCCAAGGATATCATGACTTTGTATCCCAGACCTGTTACATGCTGCGTCCCCACAGATCAGGCCATGAGGAGTAATAGGGGAATTTCTGTCATGAGCGCTGCCTCTCTGGCTCTGCCCTCCCAGGTGCGCTGTTCTCTGCTCCTGCAAGTTCCCTGCATCCTCCCGTGCAAAGCCCACCACATCAATCTCACCAAAAACAGGCTCTGGTCCTCCCCGCTGAACAGCGCAATGAGCCCTTCCCCAGGTCCTGATCTCAGCCCCCTGCACGCTCCTTTCCAAAGCCCTTCATCTGTTTCTCTGTGTTCCTCCTTCCTTTTTGCTTTACAGATCCAATCATTTTGACTTTTTTTTGCCTGTGTATTAATCACTTCCCCCTTGCTGGTACAAAATGTCAGACACCTACAATTAAAGGAGGAGAGGCTCATTTTGGCTCACAGTTTCAAAGGGTTCTGACAACAGTGCTTCTGCTGGCTCCAAGGCAGCAAGAGCACAGTGGAAGGACACACAGAAGAAAACTGCTTGCCATCTGCGGTGGTGCAAAACTGTAATCTCAGCAATCAGGAGGCTGAGGCAGGAGGATTGCTGAGTTCGAGGCCAGCCTGGGCTACAAAGTGTGTTCAAGGTCAGCCTGAATTGCACAATGAGACCCTGTCTCAAAAGTGTTTTGAAAAGGAGAAGGGAGAGGAGGAGGAGGAAGAAAGCTGCTCGGCCCATTGCTGTCAGGAAGTAGAGAGAAAAGGGAGAAGCAGAGGCGAGAACACACCCTGCCAGGTCACACCGTGACCCCCCACTTCCTCCAGCCAGGTTCCACACTTGTTCCACTCCAGTGATTAATGCACTGATCAGTACAGGGTCCCATGACCCCGTCACCTTCCAAAACCCCACTTTTGCACACATGCGGCTCTCAGGGACATTTTAGATCTAAACCATGACAGTCTCTCTATGGCACAATCTGAGGGACTGAATACAGGACTCTAATGTATGAATGGGAGCCAGAGGACACAGGCCCACAGAATCCAGTCTGTAACACCAAAGATCTCAACGAATAACTTTTCTTTTCTCAAACAAGGTGGATGAAAATAACAGGTACTAGGTATTGATCTTGAACACACACAGGAGCTGTGTGTCCCCTCCCTCTTAAAAAAAGATCACATAAATTTTCCATATTCATTGTGAATATTCCTTCTGTCTATGTAGGGCACATTTCCTGCCATATAATATATATATAATTTTAATTTAATTATTTCTTGAACAGGTTACATTCACTTGCTTCAAAATTTCAAAGTATGAAAGTGGAAGATGACTCTCCCTCCCTCCCATACTGCTCCAAGCTCTAGCGTTTGTTCCTCCTCTGTCTGCAGCCCCCCTTCTGCGCCTGGCTTTTTTCATGCAGCAGTGTATCCTGCAGATTGGTCCCAAGCTATTTTATCCTTTTTCTTGCCCATGTCCATCTTATGTTTAGAAGTATCTTGCATGTTCAACCAGCCCATCCTGATGATGATTTTCATTACCTTTTGCTTTATTAAACAAGAAACAGTTTGTAACATATGAGTAAAGATTCATTTTATTAATTATAATGAATAACTTATAGCTGTAGGAAAATTTCCTTCAAGTAAAATGCTATGATTTGAGTGTGTGCATCCCTCCAAATCTCCCATGGGGAACTTCTGATGCCTCAGGGGTGGCATCAGAAGGTGGACTCTTTGAGCTGTAAGGGTTGCACCCTCATGGGTGGGAGTCACACGCTTGTAAAGTGAGGCCCCATTAGACCTCCGGTGTCTCCTGCTATGGAGGAGATGAGATTTGTCTGTCTCGCAGCTTGCACCACGCTGCCACATGAGGACGCAGCAAGAGGTGCGGAGTCTGGGACTTCATCGGACACTGCTGTGCCACGGCCGTGCCCTTGGACTTGCCAGCCTCCAGATTGTGGGAAGTAAATTTCTGTTGTTGACAAAGTACCCAGTCCAAGATGCTGTGTTACAGCAGCAAGAATGGACTGAGACACAGAATTTCCAGGTCCAGAATATATTGCAGTATTTTTTAATGAAGTGAATCACTTTACTTACAAACAATAAACTTACACAAAGTTTCCTGACCCTTGAAGAGTATTTTGCCCAATCTGCTCTAAATATTTTAATGTTTCCAACATGCAAAGACATTCTCTTACATAACCACAATATATCTATCAAGTCATTTGATATACTATGCCCATCTAACTTTAACCCATTCAGGTTTTGCCCCAGTAACAAATATCTTTTATGGCAAAGGAATCTGGTCCAGAATCATAGTTATGTTTCTCTTTATTTCTAGCTTTGGATTCCTTTAGTATGGAGCAATTCTTCAGTCTTTTTTTGATTTTCATGACCTTGACAGTTTGGAGATTACAAACCAGTTTTTCTGTAAAATATCACTCAGCTTGGGTTTGACTCATTTTTTGTGTGTGAGTAGATTTGGGTTGCATTTCCACAGAAATATCATGAAAACAGTGTTGGGTTCTCTCAGTGCATCCTGCTATGTGGTTCACAGTGTTGATTCGTCCCCGTGATTAAATGATGTCTACCAGCTTCTTCACTGTGAAGTTTACCTGCACGAATTCACAGTTTCCTGCATTTTTCAGTGGATTTTAACATCGTTCGTGTTATTTTGATGATCACATTGTCCCTGGTGTGGCCAGCAGAAGACCTTCTGAGTAGGAGTTCTTTGGACACACGGCCATTGTTCCATGGGGACTTTCTGATACAAGACATTCCAGGCACATTTTCTTGGCACCCTACCTCAGTTCTGAGATAAGTCATTCTCCAAGGAGCTCTGGCTTCTTTTAGTGGACCACGGTACCTAAAATGACAATCTGAATGCTGTGTACTTGCTGCTCTCTGGTGTTGTGCTTTCAAGCCTGCTAGGAGGAGGCTAGGACTGTCTGCAAATGCATGTGTGTGTACTGCTATATTTATTTCTGCATCAATTTATCTATACTGAAACTCATGGGTCATGCTCCTGATTCCAATCTGACAGTGCAGGGTTCATTCTATTTGTTCTGGAGGATTCAATTTGGGTTTTTCCCCTTTCTGAATTTGTTAAGTCTCCTCTCTGCTCCCATCTAGTGTCACCTTGGAAATTAATTGTTCAGTAAAATGAAGGGAAGAGGGTGAGGAAGTGCCGTGTGCCTTTGATGGTTACTGCCAAGTTGCTCTCCATAAAGAAGTTACAGTTTACACTTCCACCAATTTTAAGGCTTTTCTTTTGCCAATCTGATAGGTGGAAAATACTATTTCTGATGTTTCAATGTCTACAATTATAAAATAGCTTGAATGCCTCTGTGAAAAATAGAAACACTTGACAGGGAAAGAATGTTGTAGTTGGCTGTAACTGCTCTTCCTCATGAAAAGGGTCACTTCATAACGCTGCGACAGCTGCTTGCCTGTTGTCTGTTGCAAGCAGCGGGAACAGTCGTCTGCCCCATAGAGCAAGTTACTTGGCCTGGACTGGAGACCTGAGCAAGTCCTAAGATTTCTGATGACGTTCTCTGCAGTCACGAGGCAGGTGCTGGCCAGTTGTGACAACAGAAAGAACCACACTCAGTGCTATTTTGGTGGAGAATAGACTCCCCAACAGGAAGATCCTTTGCTCTTGAGAATCCAGAAGTTTCTTTCCTAGGATTAAAATTATTGAGTACAGTGTTACCCAAAGAAAGGCATTCCTAGTTTGACCAGATCTTAAAATTATGCATTGGGTTGAAATTGCCCATAATTGGCCTTAAAAACATTTTTTTTTTTTTTTTTTTTTTGCAAAAGTGGCAGTTTCTTAGGGCTTCTAGTTTTAGATGTTGCCACTTTTGCTTCTGTGGTTTCTGTACCTGGAAAAGTCCTCTTTTTCCAACTTTGCCCCACAGGCCCTGGTTCACTTCTTTAACAGTGGTACTGAAGCACAATTCACCCTTTTAAGACCCAAAGCAAACGGCACCTTTCCTAAGGAAACTTTGTTCACTCCCAAAAGAAATTTAACTCCTTTTCTTCACTCCCCAGTTACTTGGTTGTCATTATACCTTTTTGTTTTTCATTTTTTAAAGCTCTGCATTAAGTCTTAGGTAACTGTTGATCTTTTTCCCTATTAGACTGCAAATGCTTTGAAGGAAGACTGAATTTTAGCTCCAGGCTTTGTGCTTTTTGTAATCTCAGATGGATGGTTTGTGAAATGAATTGATGAAAAAGGAAATGACTGATGCAGGAGTGGGGAATGGTCATTCCTGGAGAGGGTACAGCACCCAAACTCCCACAAGGCCTTTGGAGCTTAACTGCACAAGGACCTCAAGGTACCAGCCTTGTGCCTGCTCTATGTGCCTGTGTTGTTACATCCTTCCTACCACGTTCCAGCTCCCTGCTCCAGGCTCATCTGCAAATCGGCTGCTTTTGCTGGAGGCTGAGCTCCTGCTCCCCCAGCGCAGCATCATTGTGGGGATGTCCTCACTTGCCAAACCCCCTCTGAGCCCAGCCAAGTTGAAAACCATAGAATCATCTGCTGGCCCCGACACAGCAAGTCTAGGCAGTGTAGACAGGAAGCTCAGGACAAGTCTACGTTGGGAAATATCCTCTCCTGGGGACACTGGGGAACCAGGGAAGTCCAAAACATCAAGCAGGAAGTCCACCATCCTGGATGTGGGGTGAGATGTTCATTGTGATGTTCCTGTCACAGACAGCTTGGGAAGGTGTCATGTCTCACCCCAGATTCAGAGTCTGATGAAACTCGGTGTAGCAGCTGAGAAGAAAACCTGACAAGTCCTCCAGCTGCAGATCCTGAGGGAAGGCAGGAAGACCTGGGAATGCAGAGCACCCTCCAGTGTGAGTCCTCACTTCCAAGTGAAGCCCAAAAAGTCACAGGAGCTGCCTCTGTCTCTGTTCTCTGAACTTGCCAGGGCCCAGAACCCATCCTGAGCTGGGGCTCAGCTAGGCACCCAGGACTAGGGAGGTGCTCTAAATGGGTTTGCGTCCCTACTTTGGCATTCCTGGGAGGGATTCTTGGGCAGAACAGTAGGGTGGGACAGGGTCAGGCACTGGGGAAGAAACTTGCAGCAGTAGGGATCAGAAAGCCAAGGAAGAAAGGTAGGGCATACAAGAGTTGAACTAAAGAGCAAGGGAGAGTCAGAAGTTCAGGGCAGCATGCCGGATTTGAAGTCCAGCTTGGGTGACTGTGCATCACCTATGTTATGTGGTCTAGGGCTACACCGGAACCACTCTGAGTTTTCACCACCTATAAAATGGAGTGAGATGGGGGATATTTGTCTTTCAGATTGGCTGAGTTCACTCTGGAGGCTGAGGCAAGAGGATCACTGTGAGTTCAAGGCCAGCCTGAGTTGCATAGTAAAACCCTGTCTCAAAGACAACAACACAAGAATGGCTGATTTGATTGAATAAAGGCATCTTTATCTTAAAGACACCTTACCCAGTCCAAGAGCCTTGTAGGCAAGTATCAGGGAAGGACAGAAAAATGGAAGATCGTGGCAAATGCCCTGAGACAGCTCAGACCCTTACACTACCCTCCTAGGTCACTGTCCCTACTGGGGCACAACTGCACCAGTGATGTTGCCTCTTATTCTGAGACAGACTTGAGACTCATGGGAGGTAGGGCTTCCTGGCTGTGTGGGCCAGACTGCTAACCTAACCCTGGGCCTTCCTAGAAGGTAGGTGGCCAGTTCCTGCTATGGGCTGGGCCACCCAGAATCTCCATCTAGCCTCTCTTCTCAGTCCATGGCAAGAGGAAACAGAGGACACTTCCTTCCAGCTGGTTTGGCACACCTGGAGTGCTGGTTCTCTAGCCCTGACTCTGGCTACCAAGGCAGAAGCCGCAGTAATCCTGCCCTCTTGGAGCAGCAGAATCTGACACTTGAAACAGAGTCAGTCTGCCCCTCTCCCTAGCAGCTCTCTCCACTCGGGCCCTCCTCTCCCTAACACAGGCTGCAGGTAAGCCATAGCTCCCCACCAGAGAGCTATCTGGGAAGAGAGAAGCATCATGATCAAAGTACTGCTCAGGTACTGGACTCTCTAGGCCTGCTCTCTCCATGCCAGGGCTCTTCTTGTGACCTGCCTGGGCCCTTATCTGGGCAACCAGCAGAGAATGGAGTAGCTGAGCATCAGGGGTAGTCTGGAGTCTCTGCTGAGAGTGGCTCTTGGAACTCACCCAAGGAATCAACCTAGAGCAGCCTTCCAGCCCTTCCATCCTCCCAGAACAGTGGACAGCACAGGAGGCACTCAGGATGCAGAAAGAAGCTGAATCAGAAAGCCAAGTGGAAGAGTGGACTTGCTGAGGGTGCGGGGCACACACCAAGCCTGGACAAGTGGACCAGAGTTCCAGCCCAGCTCCGCCTCTAAGTGGCTCCATGGCCTTTGACAATCAGCACGTAGCCATGCACACCAGAGTTCTCTGTCAAAGTGGGCGCTCTATAAGTGATGACCGGAGATATGTGGCTGATTATCTTTCCTGCTCTGAACTTGAGACTCAGGTACATTCCGTGGAAGAAAACGAAGTCCTGGAAGTCACTGGAGAGAGCTAGCCATGGGCTGGGCACTGTAGTTTCTCCTGCCGGCTTTTGTTCTTGCATCATGAGGAAGCTGGCATAGTGTGGGCAGTGTTCTCTGAAACAGCTGTTAAGACACTGGTCTAGGAGACAGTCACGGCTGAATCCCAGTTTCCATCATTTCCAAGCTGTGCGGCCTATGACCCAGCTGTGGTTCATGGTTTTTAAGCCTATTTCTTCATCTACAAAACTGGAGTTAGTCATAACCCCCATAGCACAGCTGCCAGGACTGGAGTAGTTACTCCAGGCCAGCGGCAGGCCGGGGAGAAGCCTGCCTCCTAAGGCTCAGCAGACTCCCTTGCTTCTGGCTTCCCTGAAAGCATCTGCATCCTGTCTCGGGTCCTGCTCGCCTGTCTCTCCTGCGCACTGAATGGCCTGCAGCATCTACTGCTGCTACAGCGGCTCCCAGGAGTAGCAGAATCCTGCCCTCATTTTAACTTAGCAGTTTCACCGTGTTCTTCCCCAAGCCCTCAGTGTTTGGGGAGCCATCACCACAGCGCTCTCTCTTCTCCCTCCTGCTCAGTCTGCTCTTTCCAGGACTATCATTCAAAGCGCCACTCCCATGAGCACAAATGCCCATGGCACTGAGGCCTGAGTGGCATCTGGCCACTTTGTCTCTTTCTTGTTCGTTTCCTCACCCAAGCAACTCTCCACTCCCACACACCCTGCTAAGCTTTGGGGACATCCTCTGTTTTTCTAAAGCCAAACCCCAACCTCAGGTAATTTCCCCCGAAGATCTTTCTCAAGATGGTATCAATGCCTTCCTAACACCAAAGTCCAAAACATGCTTTCCCTGCACTGAGCAGAAGCGAAAACCTGTCAGGAAAATTTTGTTAGTGATCAGAAACGGTCTCAAGACTGAGGGGTAACAGCTTCCTGATTCTCGGAAGCTTATAATTTTTGCAGAGACATACACAGGTGACTGATGTCACTGAGAAGGGCTGGCACTCAGCTGTGGGGTGTGTGTGTGTATGAACGTGTATGCTTTGAACTAGAAAGGAGAATCATACTTCTCTTTTCATCTCAAACTTGGGACTTCTTCATAATACTCAAGATGTCTTTGTTATGAAGAAGAACCAAACATTTAAAAAACTTCAAGAGAAATGGAAAAAAAAAAGTTAATTAAAACCATACTGGTGCTGGTGGCTGTGAGCAAATGAAGCCTCTGCCTGGCTCACTCTCAGCTGCTCCCCTCAGCCCGCAGATCCACTACTTTCAGACTGGGGGCTTCACACAGAGTTAAATCTCTTTTCCAAAGCAGCTGAGTCACTAAACTGCCCAGGCTGGCCTCAGACTTTTGATTCTCTTGCCTTGGCTGCCCAGAGAGTTGGGACTGCAGGCATACACTACACCACCACACGCCTGCTTCCTTCAGCTTGAAAACGTGTTTTCTGCTCTCTTTGCACCTAACGTGGGTGGTGCCCCACCACTGACCCTGCTTCCTGCCCCTTCACACTGCAGCTTCAAAGCCATTTCATCCCAGAGGCATCCTACCCTTGTACCTCACCCAACCCGGATCAATCGATCAGATCAATCACCACACCTCGCCTGCCTCAGCACTTGCCTACCCGCCCAGCACCTCTGACATTCTCACCAGGCCCAAACCATAGCGCCTACCTCACAGTGGCTGCCACTCTGAGAGTTTTTTGTTAGTGATCAGAAACAGTCTCAAGACTGAGGGGTAACAGCTTCCTGATTCTCGGAAGCTTATACCAAGCAGAGATAAAGATTTTCCATGACCGCTCCTTTTCTTTTTTGTTTCTTGTCTTTTTGAGACAGGGCTTTACTATGCAGTTAAAGCTGCCCTTGAACTGGCAGCTGTCCTCCTGTCTCGGCTTCCCAAGTGCTGCAATTACAGGATGCACCACCACACCTGGCTCGGACCCACTTTTCAACCCAGGGTTTATGCAAAAACATTTTGAAAGGATCACAGCTCCCACAACTACCTTCATAAGAATTTTTTATTATTATTATTTAGAAATGCAGTTATATACATAGAACAATTAAAATTAAATTAAACTTTGTACAAATATTAAAATACTATCTTCACACCCACTGCAATGTACAGGATACCAAAAAATATATATATATAAAATAAAGCAAACCCAAACTGATCTGAGTGACATCCTGTACAGAGTCAATTACACATGTGTTGTTATAAACCATTACATGAGTACCATTCTGCAGAAGATCCCATAGTGGTGTGACAACCTTAAGAAGCCAGGGCAGATGTGGGTGCTGTTATGCGACCCCAGACCATTTCTCCTCCCCACTTGGCAATTCAACTCGAGCACTTTGCCCCCTGTACCCCCTCCACTAGCCAGGCTGCTTGGCAGAAGGTTCAACACTGGAGGCTTTGTTCAAAATTCTACTAGAGTTTCAAGAAAATTAAGAGACACTTCCCAGCAAAGCTGAGCCTGCCACCATCCCCTCTCCAGGGAACTAGCTACTGCAAGATTCAGCCCAAACATCTGCCAAGAAAAATATTCTCCAAGCCCTGCAGGAGACCTAGCCGGCCCCACAAGAGAAGCTCCCAGCTCGCTGTCCTTGGCAAGCACATCTGGACTTCCTGTAAGTCCGTGACGGCTGTGGGCCACTTTCTTCCTAGTCCCTTTTTGCTCTTCGAGAAGGGAAAGGAAAAGGGAGGGAGAAGTCAGGATGGAAATGTTTGCAGCATATTCCTTTCTCTATGCAAGAACGTTCCACAAATGGAGGTAACGACGCTATGCAGTAAGCAAGTGGTCTGGGAGGAAAGGGGCTGGGAACCACCTACCCTCGCGTCACTACTCATGAAGCAGGAAAAATATACCTTTGTCTGTCTTGCTACCTGGCTTCTCCACAGAATTTTAAAGCTGAGGATGGGAAGAGGAGGGCAAGATGAATGGGGAAGATAATAGTTTTAAGTTCTCTTTGCAAATGGAGTGCTTGTAGAATGTACACTGAAATGTCGTAAAACCAAACAAACTCACAGTGGCCAGGACTTAGCCATT
>PVLA01001990.1:128649-303626 GCA_004027455.1 Hydrochoerus hydrochaeris
GGGGGGGGAGGGGAAGGGAAAGGGAGGGGAGGGGAGGGGAGGAGAACAAAGAGAAAAGAACAAGGAAAATAATCCTTTCTACAAGTCCTTTGGTGTTGACCACCTCTGGGCAGGTCTGCAGGGCAGGCAGCCCTTGGAGATGAACCTGGCTCCAGGCTCTGGACAGGATCCTTCCTAACAGCCTGCCATGCGCCATCTGTCCTGTCTCTATAGCCACGCCCCACCTCAAGGCAGCTGTGGGGCACTCGTTCCAACTGCTTATTTTCCTAACAGGTAGGTAGGCCGGGGCTTGTGACCCCCAGAGCAGTGTGAATGTGTGGTGAGATGGAAGGAGGTATCAGGAGAATAAACCTGAAACAGAAAGTGCAGCCTCTGAGTGGGCAAAAACCCAGGGTAACTACACAGAAGAGAGTGGGCTCTTCTATTTAAACAAATATTCTAGAACAGAATTCAGGTTTTAGAAGAACGGAAAATAAAAGCTAAAGGCTCAGCAGTAAGACTTCAGCCCCGCCTCCCCATTTCTCACATTCCCTTTCCTGGAGGGAGACAAGGACATCGCTGCTGTACACCTTAAAGAGGGTCTGCATGTTAAAGCAGCTGGGGTTTAGGACCCCTCTACTAGGTGGCCGTCCCAGTAACTGCTGAGATATGAGTCACTCCTCTCTTCTCCCTCCAGCTTCAGTCTTCCAGTTCTGGCACCTTCTCCAACCCATTCCCTCCCTTTGACTTTGCTTGCCTGGATTATCAGCACAACAGATGGGCTTCTGGGTGGATGGGGGACATGTGGGAGTGGCCAGCAGGCACAGTGGGCACTTCCCTTACCCTGAGAGGAAAGAAGATGAGGGGCAGCAGGAGGTCAGGCATGACCAGGGAGTAAAGTGCGTTGTGAGAGCAGAGGCAGAGAGTGGCAATTTGGGAGAAGCCCATTCCCCCAGCTTCAGGCCACCCGTGCCTAGAGCTAACCCTGTTAGGTCAGGTCCTGAACTGGGCTTTTTATTACTTTTACCACACCAGCGATGCTCAGGAGGAGCAGAAGTGCAGCAGAGTGAGCATCGAGGTTTCCCAGCCCTAGTGCTTCAGGAAAAGAAAAAAAAAAAAAAGCAAAGCAAAAGCAAACATTCCTTAATGCCACGTCTGGTCTGTCGTCTGAAGAAGGTAGCAGCCTGGTGGAGCTTGTTGGCCCAGCCTTCCTACATTCACCATGGGGCCATGGGGCCTGGGAGAGGCACCCAGAGTGCTGCCATTACTCTGGCTCCCTCCTGCGGCCACGCTCCAGGCTTTTGTCTAGAGACCTGGGAGCCAGGCTGCCAGGCACCCAGTAGCCCACTTCAGCAGTAAGGCAAAGGGTGCTGTGGGCCATTTCTCAGCTCCTCCCCCAGAGGCCAGGGAAGACACAAACGGCTTGTCAGCCACAAAGTGTGCAGGGGCACCGGAAAGGGCAGAAGTAGGGAGAGCAGAGGTGCAGTAGGCAGCAGGCCACTTCCTGGGCACAGTTACTAAGGCACATGACCGCGGCGAGGAGGATCCTCAGAACCAGGCTGGAGCTGCCTGCAGCTGCCCAGGGACTTGGTCTATGCCTCTCGGCCTCCCCTCCGTCACCACAACCCCAGAAAGTGGCAACTTGCCCAGACTGCCAGTGACCAGGTGAGTGTTGGATGGCATCTTAGAACTCCTGGGATGATGTGCCTCAGGCCCTGTGAGCAGCAAAGAAGCCAGAGATGCCTGGGATGAAGCCCAGGAGACAGCATGCAACTCCCTTTATCCAGGGAACAGAAAAAACCAAGGCCAAGGTGCAATGCTGGAAGCAGGAAGTGAGAGCTTGCATATTAGGAAGACAGTCATTACCAGACACCTTCTTTCCCTCCCTCAGGATCTTCTGAATGCTTCTTGGAAACTCTCCACAGGGCCAGGAGCCTGCACCTGAGCTGGACGGCCAGGTGCTGGGATGGCTTTGGCATGATTTTCCAAATTCTCTATTCTCGGCCAAGGAAGTGTGCCACCATGTCAACCCAGGGACCCAGAGTCTGCCCCAACAAAAACCACTTGTGCCTCAGAGGCGCTCACTCTTGGCTCTGCTCTTGTGAGGGGAGGTGAGGCCAGCCACAGACCCGGCTCCGCATGCAGGGGCAGTAGCCTGTGGACAGCAACACGCCCACATGGCAGGGAAACTAGATGAGTTGGGGGAAGGCACAAGTAAACACAGCAGTGCTTGGCCCCACGCAGGCTGTGGGGCTGCCACCACAGAGCTGGCTGGAAAGGACTCAGAGGCTCAGGGAAAGGGAGGGTTCGATCCAGCACGTTCAAATAAATCCCAACAGATGGGAAGGCTGGGCCAGGCAGACAACCAGCTGCTCCAGCTGTCCAGGCAGATGGCGAGAATCTTCCTTGAGTTTCCAGTGAGGTGGCCTGCAGGCCCTCAGAGAACACTGATACACAGGTGGCAGCTCGGGTATCCAGGTGGGGTGGCTGGAGTACAGGGTCCTCAAACCCACAGGGAGCGGGCGGGAGGGCAGAGAAGACCCTCGCAGAGAAGAGAGGCCGGCAGCAGCCTTCATGCTTCTTTCAACAGCGGGATATCTGTGGAAGACGGGCAGGGCGAACACAGCGGTTATCCAGAGGGGCCTCCCCAGCACCCCAGGTCCTGCTGCAGGCCCTCGTGCACAGAACAACGCCCTACTCATACAAATGCAGAGTCAAAAACTGCCTGCCTGTTTTAGGCCTTTCTAGCTCATCTCTCCCGATCTGTGGGATAAGATCTGAACACTCTGTCTGGTATTCACAGCTTTTCTGGCCCCATCAACACACAACCCCTCTCTCTTCACTCTGCTGGCCTGGCCACCTCCATTTCTCTCCTAACTCCTCCCTATGTGGCCACAAAGCCCCCCTTAAGTCTCATCTTCTTCTCAAACTCATCTGCCAGCTGTGTGACACTGGATAAATCACTTTTACTCTCTGGGTTTCAGTCTTCTTCTATGTCCAGAAGCGTTTAGACATATGCCACACTCTCCTGACCTCCTCTCACGGTCCCCGTCAGCTCCGGTCTGGCCTGCCACAAACTCACTGGATCACATGTACTGCTTTCTAGGCCCCTTATTTTATTTATTTATTTATTTAGTGTTTTTGAAACAAGGTTTCACTATGTAATTCAGGCTGACCTTAAAATCATTTTGCAGCCCAGGCTGGCCTCAAACTCAGTGATCCTCCTGTCTCTGCCTCCTGAGTTCTGGGATTACAGTCGTGCACCATCATGCCAGATTTGGACCCCTTAATTATATTTATTTATATTTACATATATATATATATATATATATATATATATATATATATATATATATTTTTTTTTTTTTTTTTTTTTTTAAGCTTTTATAGGGTCTCACTATACAGTTCAGACTGGCCTTGAGCTCACTTTGTAGCCTGGGCTGGTCTCAAACTCGTAACAATCTTCCTGCCTCAGCCTCCTGAGTGCTGGGATTACAGGGGTATGCCACCATGCCCAGCTGGGCCCCTTATTTTAACGTGAGTGCCACAATTGCTACTTTCATTAGTGTTTCTCCAGTGTGGGTCCCATCATCCTCTTCAGGTGACTGACAGTTCGTGGAGCAGAGAATCCCTTTCCTGTTTTTTGCATCACTTCAGAAACTTCCCTCAGCTGCAGCACAGGCTGGGCTCTCACAGGTGCCCACTCAACATAAGGGCAAAGCAAGGCGCTCAGGAAGAGTGGGCACACCTCCTTACAGGGGGCCAGGGCTGCTAATTGCCCCTAAACATGTAAGAAACAGCATTATTTCAGGGGTCACTGGTTTCCACCCAACCTGGGGCAATTATTCAGTCCTCCTGCCATCGCTCTAGCCAACCAAGAAAAAGAAGGCAAATCATGGTCCGTATTTATGAATTTTCATCCTGGGTGCCCAGGATACCCAGGAGGTAGGATGTTCCTTCTGAGACTTTTAGGAGGCTGAGTGCAGAAGGCATCACTGTCAAAAGGGAAGCTCCTAGGTTTAGTCTGTACCCTGAACTGCACTGAAATTTCACTTCAAGATATTTTTTAAAGTGACAGAGCCAGGCCCAAGGTTAAACTCTCCAGACACCAGCAAGGGCAGAAGTATCACGAGGCAGAAACATTATTCTATGGCCACTTTACAACACATGAACTGGAGCCATCCAGGAGGCAGCACAGCACTTGAAGTCCCAGCTCAATTACTTACCAGTGGGCAAGTGACTCACCATCTTGGGGCCTCAGTTTCCCTAAATGGGGGCAATAATAAATAGCTACCATTCAGGATCACTGTGAGGCTAAACTGAGACAGAACACGGAAACTACTGAGTATACTATCTGGCACAGCCCTGATGCTCTGGAGGAGATGCAGATCCTATTCTCTGTGTAATACACCCCAGGTCTCCTTGTCATTCTTGACCTTCTAGGAACATAAAAACTGTAAGTATAGGACAGCCCAACCCCTACTTGACTGTTGGTCTTTTACTTACCACTGCCCTGTGGCCGTGTACACTGTCCAAGACTTCAAACCATCAACATTCACCAACAGTGAAAAGTCTCTCTATTGAAAGCCCAAGGCCCTACTTGTGCTCTGAAGGTGAAACCCTATTCCATAGGCTAATATCTCAGGTATTATCTTTCTTCACCAAAAGCACACCAACTGCTAGAAAGGCCCACCATCCTTCCTTACTCCCAGCAAGCATTTCAGACACCCAACAATTCCTGTTCATCACAGACCACCTACCATCTGTGTATTCCTCTGATGTGAGAGATAAAAGGCTTTGTATGTCACTGTTCTCCGAATCTGTGGCTTCTTTGTGCACCGGCCGGCTGCTCCCTGAGCCAGCCACCCAGGAAGAGGTGGTTGCCTGATGCACCATCACAGTCTCTGAGCCCCGGGAGCCCCAGGCTTCACACAGTCCCGACTGGCCCGGGGCCTCCTCCTCACCACCCACAGAAGAGTAGGCCCCTTGGCCCTGCTGCTCCCTTGACAGGCTCCGTCCACTGGGCCCAGCCCCTTCAGACAGCACGATGGGCACTCTGGGGTCTGCAGGTGGCATGCAATGACCGGAACTGCCGTACACAGCCTCCTCATATGAAGGTAGTGCAACCTGCACCCCATCCACCATGATGGCGACCTGGTCCCCAGAAACCCCTTGGTCACGCCTGGATGGGAGAAGACAAACAATCAGAGTGAACATACAGATAACACCATTTTACCAAAAAAAGCCACTCTTTCTTTTCCACCTTTAGGACTGAGGTTGAACCCACGTCCTTTGCACATGCCCAGCCCTTTTTTTATTTTAAGAATGGCCTACACTGCTAAACTGCCCAGACTGGCTCAAACTTGTGATCCTCCTGCCTAGGCCTCCTGGGTGCTGAGAATACAGGCATGTGCCACCACCCCCAGCTAAGAGTCATTATTGGAGCACTTAGCTATGTGCCAGGCTCTAGCCAACCAAGAAAAAGAAGGCAAATCACGGTCTGTGCTTTAAACACTTTGCCACACTGAATCCTCACTTGACCCCTTTCAGATAGGGAGGGATTCACCAAGCATACAGATGAGGCCCAAAAGTTAAGGAACTTGCCACAGTCAGAGAGCTGGTAAGCGATGGATGATCTAGGACTTGAATCCAGTTCCCACTCCCAGAGACTATGCCCTTAACCAGTGGGTACACAGGAACTTCTGTGCAAAAGCTAAGAGCCTAGAGACCTAGAAATGGAACCATCTATTTAGTTCAGCTAGGGCAAGAAGAGAAGAGTGGTGGAGGCATGTATCACGAATATGCTAAAAACCGTTTCACTGTACACTTTCAATGGGAACTCTTTGAGGTTTATGTATTGCATCCCCACAGACTGTTAGGCAGATAGAGGAGCAGGCACACTATGGTCTTGAAACAGGATTCTGAACTGGAAGTCAGAAGAATTTTTTCTTTTGACTCGACCACTTTGCTTAAAGCTTCATAAACTTTAAAAACAAAACAGTATGTGAATTATTACACACACACAATCAGGAATACATAAACAAATCAACATAGAGCTCCTTGGTTTGCTCCAACAGTGACACTGGTGTAACACTCCTACCCAAGCTAGCACCTCATGCTGCTACACGCTGACGCCACCTTGCGTCTGTCCTGTCACTCACACTCCTCATTACCACAAGTGACCACTATGCTGAGCTGCATGGAAACCACTCCTCCTGCTTTGTAGTCTTAACAGTTTAACTGCCTAAACATGAAACCTTTTATGCCACAGTTTAGTCCTGCACATTTCTGAGCCACATATATGAATAAGATATAAAATAAATATATGTGTAGATATAGTAGAAAGTTCTGCTTCTTTTCCTCATTTTGTAAAGTTTATTCCTACAGACACCTTTTGGGAGGGCCATTTCTGTTACACACACACACACACACACACACCACCCTTTCTTCATGAGCCATGTGAAAGTAAAGTTAAGATATTATATAGATGCTCCTCCTCAGCACTTCTACTCCTATGTAACTTCAGTCTCATTACATCCCAGAAACGTAATGTTATGATCATATAATACAAGTTTCCAAAACCATCCCAACACTGTATTCATTTCATTGTAGTCTTTGTTTTCATCCAAAATCCAATAAAGACCATGCAATGTATTTAGCTGTCCAGTCCCTTTCATCTCTGTTCATCTGAAACAGTCCACTCAGTTTTCTTTTATGACACTAGCATTTTTAGAAGACTCCAGGCCAGGTGTGAGATGACCCACAACTGGATGCACTTAATTATCTTTTCAGGATAGGAGTCAGGTCAATTTTTGCCAAGAATGATACAGAGGTGATGGTGTCCTTTCAGCTCATGCCATCAGGGTACACACCAGTCTACCATCAAATCATACTGATAATAGTTCTTGGTGGGCATAGTGGCACATGCCTCTAATCCCAGCACTTAGGAGGCTGAGGCAAGAGGAGTGCAGGAATTCAAGGCCAGCTGGACTACACAGCAAGACCCTATCTCCAAAAACAAACAAAAAAAGAGCTCTCCAGTTCCTACCTGTACTTGAAGAAAAAAAAAAAAATCTGTACTTACTGTGTGGGAGAGAGAGTGATACCCTTAAACAGTGTTTAGAGGTTTTGGGAAGGAAGGGAAACTTTGACAAAGCAGCAAAGAAAGCAGTGTAAATACTGGCATGTGCTTACTTTCTGTCATTCAAACAAATTTGTGTTGCCATTTAAAAAGAAATATCTATATGCTAGGCACAAATTTTAAGTGGGGTCCATAATGAAAACCAATTTCTCTTCTTCTCAAGCTAGCTGCTTACTTTTGATAAACTTATTAGCTACCTTCAAGGGAAATAAAACTTCTTAATCTAGATGAAATACAGATTTCAATGGTCTGACTTCAGGTGGAAAGAGCTAGTTCTTGTCCTAATTTTTTTTTGCACCAGGAATCAAACTCAGGACCTTGTGCTTGCCAGGCAGGCACTTATGCCGCTGAGTTATATCCCCAGTAAGAGCTAGTTCTTTAAATAAACAAATCCCATAAAATTTCTCTATTCTATTAACAACCTTTAAAAACAACTACACCAGGACAGGGATTTAGCTCAGTGGCATAAGCGCCTGCCTGGCAAGCGTGAGGTCATGAGTTTGATCCCCAGTATCCCCCCAAAACAGACACACACACACACACACACACACCCCACTATACCCCATATCCAAACAAAACCAAAGAAAGAAATACAAATCACACATACTATAGTTAGTGATGAACCTAGGGCACGTGTGCCACAGCTGGCTGTTTATTATCACTGAAGCTCTAAAAGGTTCACCATCACTCATATAGAGAGATTAAATTTAAGCTAGCTCTTGCCTGTAAGTTCCAATCCTGGGACATTTTACAGAATTTGGGTAGGGTTTTTTTCCCCACCTTCCATGCATTCATGTGTGTGCACTGGCATCACCTGAAGGTGCTTGGGAGCTCCACCACTGGGCCTCAGCCCGAGCTTCATGTGGTCTGAAGTGAGAGCTGGAAATACACATTCCTAACAATTCCCAGGGATGCTGATACTGCTGGAACTATAATTTGAGAAGCACTGATGAGAGGGAAATGACATGACTTTGCAATTGAACAGATCTGGGTTCTAATGTCAGTTCTGCTAATATATGCAAAGCAAACTAGCACTGTACTAGGCACAGCCACAAGTTTAGCACGTGGCAGGGCTCTCCCTTCCCCTTCCCTAGGATGCACAGACAGAAAAAGCTACAGACCACCGATTTCTCCTAGGCAGGCAAAAATGAGCCCCATAGTAATGCCCACTGCCTGCCCAAAGACAGCAGGGCTCTTGGCTTACCTGCTGTGGTGGAAAGACTTCAGCTTTGGCTGCAGCAGCACAAACAGCACCACAAGGAGGAGAATGAGTGCCACGGAGCTGGCAGTGGAAGCCACTATGGACAGTGTGGGGACTCCAAGTGATGTGTGGGTTTCTTTGTCTATGGAAACAAGCTTTCTTTAGAAGAATTTGAGACCCAGACATACAAAACACAGGCTCCACAACTGATGAAGTCAAATGCCCCCCCTGCTTGGTGCTACACAGAGAGACATCCTACAGCAGGGCCTTTTCAGGGAAGCAGCACACAGCAGCCTACATACACACAGTGCTCCAGGAAGAGACCATTTCCCTCTCCTGTTTCTTAAATAAAAATTTACCCTCATCTACGGCCTTTGAGGTCCATCTGATCTCTAACTCATTAACCCAGATCATACCACTATAAACTATTGTGATCCCACCCTCAATAATAGGCTGGTGAATATCAACCATTACAATGAACACATCATTCCACCATCTTGAGTCCACACGTTTTTCCCCATGTGGCTGGACAATCCTAAAATCCTGCATCTGTGGTTGTAGATTTCAGATTGGTTCCTACTCTTCTCTGCCATGTCACTGGTTAAACCTGCTCAGGTCTTGAAGCCCAAGAATGCAAAAATGACCACATGACACATACTTCCCCCTTCAGGCAGCTAGATCTTCCAGTCATGCTAGACAGGAGGAGGCAGGAGGGAAGAAGGGGCTTCTGTCCAGCTGGACTGTAGCTCCATAACAAAATGCACTGTACTAGGCACAGCCACAAGTTTAGCACGTGGCAGGGCTCTCCCTTCCCCTTCCCTAGGATGCACAGACAGAAAAAGCTACAGACCACCGATTTCTCCTAGACAGGCAAAAACGAAATGAATGAGACACTACAGAAGGTGTCAGCGTTATGTAAGTTCATTGTGCTTGCAGAACAGTGAAAGGGTCATCAGCACTTGGCTAGGCCAACGAGATCCTGAACATCAAAGGGACTTGACACCGCAAAGCAGATGCCTCAGTGAAGACATGGGAGCCCGCGCAGTGACTCAGTGGAACACCAGCAACACCAGTGTCTTTCACAAAGACCAAAATCCCAAAGGGAAGCTGCAGGGCAAACAGGGCTGCACACAGCACAGCCGAGGGCACTCTGCAGGCACCACTTCCTAGGAACTGACAAAAAGCAAAACCCCCAGCAACCTCTTTGGCTTTGCAGACTGACCCTCATTGAGATGGCAGCTGATCTCCATGGCTGGCTTCCACTCGCCGTTCTTACACGTCAGGTATTTGTAGTCCCCCTTCAACATGTAGCCTTCCGCACATAGGTATTCGATGACACTGCCTGCTGTCAGGGGGTCTCTGCAGGGTCGGGGGTGGCAGATGTAGCCACCATTTTCTGGCTCCGGGGGCAGGGGACACACTGAAAAGACAGAGAAGACAGTGGTACCACAGTGAAACCTTCAATGTCGCTGCTTGACAACACTGTTAAAGGACCTGACAGGAACACATGGGCAGCAAAGAGCCAACTCTTAGAAAGGCCATTGACCAGGCAAGCCCCAGAATTCAAGTTGTCACTGACAGAAGGGGAACTCTTTCAAGGGGAAAAATGGTAACTGTCTCAGAGTTGTACGAGCCACTCACGCCATTTCCCCTTTCCCTCCCTCACTGCACCTGAGGAGAGAGGGCTGCATATTAAACAAGAGACTCTACACCATCTTAAACCTCTGCAACTAAGACGTGATTCTAATAAAACCTCCTAACAGTCAGAGAGAGAGAAAATAGTGCCACACAATGAAAAGCAAATATCAGGCTTGTTTTTGACATCAATGCCAGAAGGAATGTCACAGTATAATAAAAATTTGAGTTCCTGGCCTCAGGGGGGATTTCCAATGACTTCTGGGCACTTTGCATTCTCTGACTGGCAGTGGCATCACTCATCTCTACCCCATAGTGAATCCCACACTTTACAACTAGGCAGGATGACCTAGCTTTAAAAGCACCTTCACCTCTTGTTTATTTGTTCCTAAAACTCTGAGACAGCTAGTATTTCTCCCCTTTAAAGACAAGGACACAGAGGCCTACAACAGCAAAGTGACTTAGGCAAGCTTCAGACAGAAAGAAGGCAGACTCGGGACCAGTGGGACAGTCAGGTCACTGGATTCTAAACCTAGATTCTTTCCACCAGCAGGTGCCACTCCTATGCTATGACCTGAGTGGTTTACAAGGGATGAACTATTGTTATGGTTGATAACATTGTGTCAACTTGAGAAGTTTAGAAATTTAACAGACTCAGCAGGGAGCCAGAATCCTTACTTTGTAAATACCCTTATCCAGTGCCAGAGCAGGGCAGAGTTTTGTGGGGGCTGGATCTGGGGGCAGGGGGTGTGGCCTGCATCCACTGTAAGGGAGAAAAAGAGGCTTGCTCTGCCCTCCCTTTTGCTCTGACTGCAGCCTTGAAATGTTGCCCCAGTGCCAGGCCACCCTGCCTTGGAGCCAACTGATTATGGACTGAAACCTCCAAAAATTGTAAGCTAAAAAAACCTTTCCTTCCTTAATTTTGGATATTAGGTATTTTGTGCCAGCAATGAGAGAAAAGTAACCACATGTGTCAAGGTCACATCCCCGCACCCCTTCAGACTGGTCAGCTGGAGATACAGCAAACAGACAACGAGGTAGGGCAGGGCTGTAGAGGAAGGCAGGTTGGGCAGGTTCCTAAGAACTTTGACTTTCCAATCACTATTCAAAGGTAAGACAGACCAAGTTTTCCAGAGGAGATTCAGCTTTACTGATCACACCCAACTCATCACCCTGAGTATCACAAAGACATCTATCTGTAGGGGAATCAAAACGGTCATTTTTTGCTTCTTACTTCCTCTAACAGGCCCAGAGTGACTAGAAGTCCAAGCTAAGGCACTGGCTCACTCTCATCCGCAGGCCTCACTGACCATGCTTGGTCAGATGTGCCCTTAAGTCCTCTCTCCAGCACTGTCTTCTCCAATCTAGAAGGCTACAAAGCAGCTGGGTAGACACTAGGTGAACAGAAAGGTGAAGAATCCCAGCCCTGGCATGCATATCACTAGAGATGAGGAGACAAGATATCATTTTCATTTCATTTAATCTTATTTGATGGTGCTGGGGATGAAAACCAGGGCATCACACATGCCAAACACATGTTCTGCCACTGAGCTACCAGCCCTACCATTTTTAAAAAGCTGTTAACAAGACAGGTGTGGTGGTGTATTTCTATAAACCCAACACCCAGGATACTGGGATACCATGGCAGGAGGATCCTGAGTTCAAGGCCAGCCTGGGCTATGCAATGAGCTCAAGGCCAGCCCAAAGTGTACAGCCAGACCCTGTCTCAAAACACAAAATGCTGCTAACAACCAAGCTCGGTGCTGAGGCATCTGAAAAAGAAGTTTAGCAGCTTCTCTAAAACTAGATAAGGAACCCAAATAAGGCCCTGCCCTTCCTTGTCTTCCCAAAGGACAGAGCTCTGACCTGGGCACTTGGCTTAGAGTCCCACACCAGAGACACACAAGGCAAACACACCTGGTGCTCTCAAGGTTGTGGCCAAATTGTTCAGACAGCTGGTCAGCAAACTGCTTTACACCTTCATGTTCCCTCTTTTGTTCAAGGCAGCAAGCCTGCCACAGACCTCAACACGGTCTGTCTGTGTCTAATGGGTTTACCACCCAGGCACGACATGTGCCAGGCCCTACAGAGCAGCTCCCGAAGGCAGGCAGAAGCGGCACGCGGGGCCAGTGTGCTGGGAAAAAGGCTCTCAGGGGAGGAAGAGCTGCTGATCGTAAGGCCACTCCTGCTCTGCTGCACATTTCTGCCTGTAAAACCCACAAATAGACAGAATCTCAGAAGAAGACCTCAGAGGTCACCTAGCCTTCATTTTCTAAGTGGAGAAATTTTCTAAGTCTACAAAGAAATGACTTGCAATTCAATTTAATTTTGCTTTAACTGATTTTTATTGATTACTGTGTATAGGGTCATGGTGTGATAGCTCTAAAGAAGGATAAAAAAGTAAGTACTTTAGGCACTTGTAGCCAAATAGGGGTATGATAAGCACATACATACATCTAAAAAATCATTTTCTTTATGGTGTCTGGGTTTTCAGTTTTGTTTAAGGACACTTTCCTTCCTTAGAAGTTATAAGCATACTCTGTAATATTCTCTTGCAATGTTTTATAGACTGAGTTTTTCTTAGTTAAATACTTTTACTAGAAAAATTTCACAGAAAATGAATATAGGTGGTTTTAAAAATTCAAAAAGGATGCAGAATGAAAAGCAAACCTCTTTCCTATGTTTCAGCCACTCAGCTGTATTCTCCAAAGGCACTGCCCTGGCTTCTTCCATATCCCTTCAAAAAATTCTGCATGCAGATTATTCCAATACATGTCAAAGAATGTGATTTGTGCTGCAAGAGAGGATGTCGACAGCGGGAGAGACATCAATCTTTTGTGGGGGAGATTCAGGAGGCCTGGGAGGAAATGGCATCTCAGATGCAGCTTCATTTCATCAGGAAGGGAAGTGGCAGTTTGAAGCAAATGCACTGAAGTAGGA
The DNA here is from genome assembly GCA_004027455.1 of Hydrochoerus hydrochaeris. Taxonomy (NCBI): domain Eukaryota; kingdom Metazoa; phylum Chordata; class Mammalia; order Rodentia; family Hydrochaeridae; genus Hydrochoerus; species Hydrochoerus hydrochaeris. The sequence continues at coordinate 141,546 of PVLA01001990.1, forward strand.
AAATGTAGGTTAAGCCCAGAGAATACCAAGTAGTCCAGTGTAGCTGAGATCATTCATAAGGAAAATTTGTCCCCCCAAAATTAAAAACTTGAACAGTGATGAAACATTTTATAGAGTGCCTTGACTGCAACGAGAGCTGTTCCCACTACATTCAAAGGGAAAAAGGAGCTGCTGAAGGTTCCTAAGAAAGTCAGCATTACAAGTGGAGCTGAATTTGACTTAAGATGGACCAGAGGTAGAGATTATGTCAGCAGTGCAGCAACCCTAGTATGGTAAAATAAACTCAAGGCAAAAATTCTTCACATTTATTCAAGGTCACACAAAGGAAAAAACTACAGTATGTCAGGTTCAGCATCACAAACTGCCTTCCCAGATTCAAGGAGGAAAATAAAGAGCCTCAGAAGAAAGGATCAAAAAGAAAAAGAAGAAAGATCGTTTTCAGACCTTCTTTCCTTAAAAGCAGCATGAGGAGTTTGGCTGCAGGCTGATGGAAGGTGAGTCCTCTCTATGCCTGAGAATATAAAAGATGAGCAAGACACACACAGCAAATAAATCACCCAGGAACTTCCAGAAGGCCTGTCCTGGGCAGGAGGCTGACAATCTGCACAGCAAGCTCTCTGACAACTCCAAGTCCTCAGAGAAAATCTCAAGCTCTGATCTTAATCCCAGAAAGATAAAGAAGCATGTGACTTGACAATTATACATAATCTTTGAAAGAAAGAAAGACTAGGCAGTTAACTTCACTGGAAAAAAAAAAATTCTAGCTCCTCTTTGCAATGCACTGTCTCCCACCCCCACAGGCACTTGGGCCGGCAGAGAGCACAGGGGCAGAGAGCACAGGAGCTGGAAGGGACTCTTTGTGGGGGAGGCACTGAGGAGAGTCCAGCCAGCTGTGACAGCTTGGCAGGCTCCCACCTCTAGCACAGCAGCCTAACACACCCCTCAAAAGCCAACCAGAACCCTTACTGGCTCTCTTCTGTTTACATTTTGTTGTTCTAGAGTGTAGCCATTCAGGAGGAAAAGGTAAATTAAAACAAAACCAATTTTTATAACATTCTATAAGGAGCACAGTAAAACAAGCCCCAGGAAAGGCCCCCAAGGTCTAAGTACCCAGTTTAACAAAGAAAAAAATATTCAATTCCCTTCAAAATAAGGTGTGGGGAGTCAGGGGCTGCATGCCTTGAGCTTTTGAGGGGTCAGAGTTGAGCAGAGAAGGCAGAAGACATTTAAACACCCTATGTACTTTCTCCAAACACTATTTCCAATTGCAGAAACTGAGGGCTTGAGAAACTCACAGGTTTGAAATAATATAGTTTTACACTAAGATGTGTTAATATCTGGGACCCAAGAGGATGAAAAGAAATAGGTGCTTAAAGAAAAGATAGCCAAGAGAAGTTTCCCAGAAATCCACCCACCACATCAGCTATCAACTACAGCATGGTTGCTGCTACATGTCCAATGGGGCCCTCCTCACTCGCCAGCCCCTGGGAGGGCTACGGGTCAATGTGGCAGGACCACACTCTCAAAGAGCTTTTGACCACGAGGGGACACAGACACACAAGCTGCCAACTTTAAGTCAATCAAGGAGATGATACTAGCTGCTCAAAGGCAAGTTTTTCTATTAGCCTGGGTGCCTTGAAAAGAGACAAGCTCATTCATCTGGCAACTGTACAGAGAGAGGCTGGAGCAAAGAAGAAAAACTAAGGGCAGTGGGGTAGAAGGGGTGGAGGTAATCACAGACTAGTACAGCGCTGTCCACAGAAATATAATGCGGCCACAGAGGTAATTTTAAATTATCCTTTAAAACTGTGAAGGCAAATGGGTAAATTTAATTTAAACAATATATTTTATTTAACCCAACATAGGGTGATAGCCCAGTAAATCTACTGCAAGTTGAAAATATTAAGTCACAGGGGAAAGCACAGCAGTTTCTCTAAAAACTAAAAATGGGAGGACCATGTGATCCAGTGATCTCACTACTAGATACACATACAAAAGGAATAAAATTGTTGTGTCAGAGACACTGGAACTCTCATAATAACTGCAGTGCCACTTACAGTAGCCAAGAAATGAAAACAGTCTAAGTGCCTACCAACTTGACAAATGATTAAAGATAATGTGGTACATATGCATAATGGAATACTACTCCACCATAAAAGTGATGAAACCCTGTAATCTGCAATAACATGGACAGGGAAGGAAGGTACTATATTAAGTGAAATAAGCCAAGCACTAAAAGACAAACACCACACGATCCCACTCTTACAGACTCTACAACAGCTGATCTCAAAGAAGGTGAAAACAGAATAGTAGTGACTAGAGGCTGTGCAGGCGGGAGCTTGGTCAACATCTAACAGTGGCCACTATTTTGGGAGCTGTCCCTTGCAAAGTCACTTTGCCCCCTTTTGCCCACCATGCTAAATTCTGAACAGGAGGCAGCAATGCCTGAATGATTAAGTCAGTAACTGATAATCTTTCTTTAGATTTATAAACCCAGAACATCTGGTGACCTTCAGATTGTATCGGAATATGTAATGCCCCTCCTTGGGTATTAACTAGCAGAAAACATATACACTGCTCAGAGGCTTAACTTCCAGGACAGTGACATGTCCATCTAAAGCACTACAGGAACTAGCCCCCAGGAGGTCAAGGTCCACTGCAACATTCCAGGCAGGACAGAGGCAGAAATAGGGGGAGGGAAAAAAGAGGGAGACAGACTCATCACCCCCTGGGCCTACATGAAAGTAGTCATAATTCAGTACTATCTAACTCAAAGAGAAATGATTCTCCCAAACTGGAAATTTAGGCAAATCTAGGTAAATTGGAATTAAAGCATTTGAGACAAATACAAAGAGTGAGAAAAACTGACCATTTGATGAGGTGAGAAGGTGTCTTCTGAGGCCTCCTTTCAGAAACTCAGTTGATACAGACCCACCACGTTTCAGGTTCTATTCTAAGCATTTCACATGTATGATTCCTTTCAACCTCTCTCTCTCTCACATACACACACACACACACACACACACACTGGGCATGTAAGAATCTGGGCATGGTGGCTCATGCCTCTAATCTCGGTACTCAGAAGGCTGAGACAGGAGTATCTGGAGTGCTAGGCCAGCATTGGCTACAGAATTCTCAGGCTAGCCTGGACTACATAGGAAGATCTTTCCTCCAAGAACTGAAAAGAAACTGAGAGAAAAGTACACTTACATTATCAACAAAGCAAACAGAGTAGGCGAGGTGAAGACATGCATTCTAGGTGACACCCCAGGTGAGTTGGCACACATAGGACTTGAACCCAGGAAGGCCAACTCCATGATTCCAGGACACTGGGCACATCTGTGTCTTGGAATCTGATTTCTCCTCCCACAACCATAACCTGCCAAGGGAGCCTCAGTGGGCAGAGTCTGGTCACAGGACAATCTGAGTACTGTCTGTGGACAGTGGTTTTCCTGGGGCTCAGTGTCATACATGAAGGCAATGAACAGACCTTTTTCACAGCTGGCTGGTGTCTGGTTTCATCACCTCTTGGGTTCACTCATAAATCTCCAAAAGCCATGCGGCTGAAGCCAAGCACAGGGCAGGAGGGTGGGAGAAGCCTCAGGTCCACCTACAGGCTCCCTAATCAGAGCAGGTTCTTGCTGTCGGTCTGCTGGGAACAGTAAAATGGGCAGGAGTCCGTTGACTAAAGAGATATCCAGGGCTCCGGCCATGGCTCTCCAGGTCTTCTGCCTTGCTGATCCCTAAGTCAATGGTCAAAAATCTAAGACAAGTTGCAGTGAGGGAAGAGAGATGATTTCTCATGTCTTTTGCAACCTTCTCATGTGGGACAAACCTCAGCTGCCAGACAGGAAGCCCATTGTCCAGCCAGGATCCCTTTGAGAATTCCCACACACTGGGGGAGGGTCAGCTGCCTTCCCTCAAGCCTTTCCAGGGTGAGGCATCCCATGCTGGGCTGGGAGAACACAGGAAGAAACACACCCTCCACTGCCCTTGCCTCCCTCAGGATTAAGCCTGGCCCCATCCCTGCTGTTACCCTAAAAGGTCCAGCCAGCTTGTTTTAGTCCCCCTACTCTCCATCTCACAGCCAGCCTGTCGGGAGTCCAACAGAGAAGGCCTCACCCCACTCCCACCCTGTATGGGAGATCAACAAGGACACTCTACCACTCTTCAGCCCCAGTCCTTTTCAGTGTTGTTTTGTTCAGCTAAGGGTCTAGCTAAAGTGTCAACATGGAATTTGAACCTGTAATTCTCCTAACTTCAGTCTCCCTAAATCCTGGGATTCTAGGCATGGATCGCTACATACAGAAGACTATATTCTTTACTGCCCCAAACTTGAATGCTGCTGTCACCTGAAAAGAGTCACAAAAGCCCTTAGTCATTCAGAGAAAATGCCATTCCTTTCCAAGGGCCTGGGACTCCTGACCTGAAAGCACACAGAGTAAACTGGAACCCCGCCCTTCTCCACCCCTAAGCTCCAAGGCCACTACTCCAGGACACTTCCCCAGGCTTGGTCGGAGAGCACTAATGAGCAGCACAAGGTATAAAATTAGATGCCTGGGTCATGTGCTACTCTCACAATTACCCACACTGCAACCTTGGGCAGACCTGTGCCTCAGTTTCCTCATTTGTAGGAGGCCACTAAAATTACCTACTTCACATGGTTGCTGTGCAGATTATTCAGGATTACATAGGACAAGTATTTGGCACTTTTATTACACACAGTGTCCGATAAACAGCAGCTTTATTATTCTGTGTGTTTCCATAACATCTTTACTCCTCTCCTTAAACTGCCACCATACTGCCGCCTCTGTGATCATTTTCTCATGCCCTTTACATACCAACCCACACTACAGGGCAGGGCATTTTTCTCATTTTTGTATCTTCCACACTTAACCTAGAATCTAGCAGATAGTAAACATTTAGCAGAAAACTGCCATGACCTGGAAAATTTTGCCCACTCATTTTTAACTACAATAGGCTCCAATAGCTTCTGATCTGTGTTAACAAGCAAAGAGAATCCCTCTCCAGGTACATCTCATATTCTCTATATTGGTATCTTACCAGGAAAACATACTCCCTACCTAACAAGCTCAGGTCACACAGAATCAAACAGATTAATCTGGCCTTGACATAGAGACCTACTTTGCAGCTTGCCAACGATCCTGTCAGAGCTTTACTCCTCAACAGCAATAGCCAACCCTTGGGGTTTCTGAAAAGACTAATGAGACTTGTGTAAGTGAAAGTGTTTTGTATCGTGTCTGGTACATGATGGGCACTAATAAATCATATACAGCAAACCAAACCCTTATCTCAGATTTTTTGCAGTGGGGCAGGACAAAGGTTTTAGCAAACCAAAGAGAAAGGACTGTTTCAGAAATTCCTGGTTATCTGGAGAGAGGACAGGATGAGTACTTCTGAGAGGCTGTTTTTTGGGCTTGTTGTTTTGTTTTGTTTTTTCTTTCTCTTTGCCTCAGCTCAGCAATAAGCCAATTCCATTTCCCGTTACCCTTCTCAGTTGTACAGCCAGGCAGCTCTGGGGTGACAAAAGTCCTCTATATGGCCTGTTACTTTTTCACCTTTCCCTGTGCTCACAGCTCAAGGACTCAGGACCTGCATGCTGGGGCTGGGCCTCCTGCCTGAGAACTATTATGACTGCTAAAAGAAGAGGCAAGCAGGAGGAGGTCCTCTAGGTCCGTGCCTACAACAGTCAGTGCTAATGCTACTGCCCATCTAGTAGTACAATTCTACAGAGCAAAGCTGGTCCCTACTTCCACCCGCAGGATGGCAGGACTACTGCAGAGCTATGGAGCTACACTATTCTACAGGTTGATAAATGTTATGGTGTTTGACCTGAGAATGGAAGAGAAGGGTTAAGAGAAAACAGGAATTTTATATTTCTCTCATCAGCGATGGATACCTGGTCTCATCTGCTTCACTCTGTCATCTACCTAAGCTGCCTTATTCTGGCCAAGCTCCCCACCTGCAGCAGAAGACAGGTTGGTTCTCTCCAGGAGGGCTAAAATCAGCTGTTGAGGCATGGTCCAACCTCTGGGGCAACTATGAGCTAGTGATAATTAACTGAGAGTTTACAGTTCGAAACAGTTGATGCCTGAATACAAAGGTCAAAGTTTTAGCTTCATTTCCAATTCTACCAGTAATTCCTAATGTCAGATCCAGCTCTAAGCCAACAACATGCCCTCAAGAAGCACACATTCCAATTTCAAGCAAATAATATGACCTCGTTCTCCACCAGGATGGAAGTAAGGAGGAAAATTAACATTTATCTCTGGGTATTACACTGCAATCTCACAATTCTCCCACCCTAGAAGAAAGGGAGTATAATAGTTTGTTCAGATGAAGAAACCAAGGTTCCGATAAATTTAGTAATGGTCTGAGGTCACAAAGCTACCAAGTACTACACGGATTACAAATCTGGTTTTCCCTCCTCCCTATTACATTACAGGGAAGCTGCTTGACTACAGACACCACCAGAAAAATCTTACCCAAGACCTGCAAAGTGAAATGAGGGCAGAGGACATGGGCAAAAGCTGCTGTAACTACTGAATGGGGAAGAATAAGAACTGGAGAGTTTACTTATACACAGAGGTTTGTATCTCAGTGGGCTACATTTTCTCAGAGAAGTGAAAAGGTCAGAGAAAAGGTCAGTTTCTTCACTAATATCTGTGTACTACAAAGAATGGAGCAATTTAAAGATCACAGGCACCAAGGGTGCAATTAGAAAAAGATACAGGAGCAATGAGCTAGACATTCTCCCTTCTCCATCTTATGAGGGGTGGGTTTTCTAAATACTCCAAGGCAGTTTGTCTTGATTTGTTTCCCAAAGGGTAAGGGGAGCTTTTTACCAGCTGAGTGTGGGCAGGAAGGAGTAGGGTTTCCCCAGGTGTTCTGTCTGTCTGTTTGTTTGTTTTGTTTTCTTCCCTTCCATCCACCAAGCTGAAGCCATAAAGGTAGATCAAGGCTGCTAAGCACACAGTACTCCCAGCAAATGCTTTTACTCCTTCCACACTCTTTCAAAACTATGAACCTTCCCTTGCTTTTTCTCTGAGAAAGTCACACATGGCCTCTTTAAGGATCTGTTAAAGAGACAGGAACCCTAAATTGCTGCAATGTCCAAGCAAGGCAGCTGGCCTTCAAAGTTTAGGATTGTCCTGTAACATTAGTTTGTATTTATCAACTTGTCTCTAGCATATTGTCTTGGCTCTGTGATTATTACAGAAACAACTCCCAAAGTAAAGACTTGTAAGCCTTGGGCCTAGACAGAGTCTCAAATATGTTTTATTTATCAGGCTGAGGATTATGCTCTGTTACCTTTTGTGGCCTCTCTTGGTCTTCTGACCCTTGATCATGGCCTCTTTCTTTAGACAGGATCTCAAGATGTTTCCCAGGTAGACTCGAACTCACGATTCTCCTGACTCAGCCTGATGGGCAGCTGGGATTATGGATGTTCGCCACTCTGCCCGGCTTTTGACAAGCCATGGTGCTAGTCAGCAGACAGTATCTGCCATAGCCTCTACAGATTCAGCATTCTGTAGATAACCATGCTCAAATGTCACATCAGTGAACAGAAATACCTTTCCATCTTTACCCTCCAAAATTTTCACCCAAAAGACAGTTTTTTACAATTATTAACCTGTCTCAGGTTTTCACTTTCAGAACAGAAATTCTTTTCATTAATTTAGCATGCATCTGTTAGTACCTACTATGTGTCAGGGTGGTACTAGAAATATAAGAGGAAATAACAGAGGGTCCATCCTTGAGGAAACACCACTCTCTCCAGGATAAAGATAAGGTGCTCTGACCACATTATAATATTAATAACTACCTTGTTTATCTCTCAGAGTTCACATAAGGATTACATTTCTCCATTTATTGATTTTATTAACTACCAAAGCACTGTGACAGGCAATGGAGGTCGGCAGGAAGAAAGATGAAAAAGATTCTGGCCCTGCTTTCTGGGAGCCTCCTAATAAGTGACCACAATGGAAATCAATACAGGGCACAGCAGGTACTGAAGGAGGATTAATTCAACAGGGAAGAGACTGCAGGACAAAAGAAATGGTATTAGGGCACCAACTTGACAGGAAGTAGGACTGCAACCCAGGATAAAGGGTGGTGACCAAGACAAAGGAGAGTGGGAGGAACACACTAGGGAAGAATAAGGGAACAAAGGCAGAGAAAGAACAAGTTGTATGTGTGTGAGAAGCAGCAGACAGACATTCTCAAAACTCAAACTGGCACCAGAGAAGGTGTTACAAGCACAGGTAAAGAATGTAAACTCTTGGATTCCTCTTCCACATGATGATATTTTTAAGGACACTTCTGGCCCTAAAATCCAAAGCTATAATATTTCTAATAAAATTAAAGCTTGCCCAGTAGTATTAATTCTGCTGAAGAAATAAGCTGTATTTATAAATTTGCCTGCCTACCCTAGAAACTAGTATTTTCCACTGGAGCTAGAAGTGCTGGAGAGGTAAAAGAGGGAAAGGTAAGAACAAAAACTCATATGACAATACAGATTCATCTTCCTTTCTAGGTTTGCTCTAGGTGAGTAGGGACAGGAAAAAACTGAAGGAACTGGCACACAAAAATGGAATACAAATCTGTCTTATGGTCAACTTCATTCCCAGGGTTCTTTCACACGGCAACAGATGGTCTGTCCCTGGAGAACTGGATCCCAGAAAGCAGCTGCTCCCAGGTCCTGGTTTAACTAACAGCTGGGGTCACAGGTCTTCTATGCACAAGTTGAATGCCAGAAATCAATAGGTCCCATTGTGACTGTATGCAACACTCTCACATTCAGGCTCATGCCCTATGCCTGCCTGGAACAGAAGGCTGGGAAGATAACACCAAACATGCTGAAAGACTGCACTTGCAAATTAATAGAATATATTATAAAATCCAATCTTATAAATTACCTTGACTCTGCTAGAAAACTGAGATGCTAATTATTTGAGAGATAAAGGACTTGCTCATAAAGGGGGTGGGGAAAGAGACAGAAGGGTAGGTATTTATTAGATGAAAGTCACTAAATGCCTCAGGTTTTATTCTTCTTTCTGCCTAATGCACTCAGTGGCTCCAACCAAAAAGCAACCTAGATGTTTCATGTACTAGAAGAGATAAAAATCCATAAAATGATGAGTGTACACAGAGGAGTGTAACTGTATGATTACATAATTAAGCACATTAAAGTATTTATACTGCTGAGACTAAAAGCCCCTACTCAAAGGCATTCCACCAAAGTTGAAAGGGGAAAAAGAGAATAGAAAATAAAGCATCTAATTGCAATCTTCTACAAAGCCAGACATCCCCAGCTGGTGCCACAGCTGAATTCTCTTAATTAACATGTTGTAACGGCAAGTATGAAAGACACTGTATGCTTATCAACTTCATGGGGTGGCCAGCCAGGCATACAAGAGGCCCGAAATACTACTATACTTAGAAAGATTTTTCTTTTTTTCTCTTATAATGGTATTCCAGTGTGGGATACTGGTTAATTTTTCCTAAAAACTTTGTTATTTAGAGAATGTACATAACAGCTCTATATGCATAAAGTTAGGGATGAGACTAAAAAATAGGAAAAAGTTCACAGTCCAGGAGCTGCTTAATTTATGGTGGTTGTTTTGTTCTTAACTCCTAATGTAGCTAGTGCTTTACCAGTTAGAGAAGGCTAGCAATGTTTGAACAGGCAGTTTTTTTTTAAATAATAGCTCATCTTGCAGCTTAAAAATCAAAGGTTAAATATAGCTAAGCACAAAGATGAGGACAGAAATTAGCATATAAATGAGTACAATGGGGGACATTAATACATGGACAGACTAGGTCAATATGTAATGTATTCAAGGGAACAGATTCATAGTTCTAGAAGGGCCTTTTACACTTACAAGGAGGATTTTGTTTTTATATGACTCTTAGTCACAGTAGAACCTGTTCAAAGTAATCCCCCTACTTCCCGGAAGGTTGTGCTTTCAAAAAGCCCCAAAAGACGATGAAGTGCCTAATCAACACTCTGCCTGTAAGACACAACCACGGACAATATATTTGGGCATTTTAAACATTATTCCTTAGCTGTGTGTGTGTGTGTGTGTGTGTGTGTGTGTGTGCGCGCGCGCGCGCGCATTGTAGCTAAGCAAAGCTGCTGGCTTTAGTCAACCAGTATTCCATATACACTTACTCTCCTCTCCACCTCTTGAACCCTCACTGAATTTCAAATCCTCTCCTATCTTTCTTGTAACTCTTATCAACAATTTCATTTTTCCATTTGCAACTCAACCTTACAAAAACTAAAGGTCAAATAATTTAAGTTCATGTTGCAGCATCCAAGGCTGCACAGATACAGCAGGTGCTGCATGTAGCTGGCTGGCAGGTGCACTCAAGTGGTTCTTTCTCAGTTGCTGCACAAAAGTTCAAATTCATTACACAAAAGCAACTAGGTATGGATTTACAATGTATCAGAGAACAAGTTCTTCCTAAGATAAATGTTTAGAAGTAGACTGCTAGATAAATTGGCCCAACACACACACACACACACACACAGTTTAATTTCCTTGTCTCCTCACTTCCTTGGTCTCAATGGCACAGAATCATTTGGTGAGTAAAGAAAACATTCTTAGGTAGGCCTACATGCAAATGAGGAACATGTCCAGGAATAAGGATAGCTGGTACTGAGCACACACCTGCATTTTGGAGGTTTGTGGCACTGCACTGAGTGAGGGAAGACAAGCTAGTCTGCACCTGCACAAGCCAGTAATTTGGGATGACAGATCATCCTGGGTTTCCCCAGTCTCTATGCCTTGTTGATGGAACAGACACATCAAACATGCAATAAGGGCTCTGAAGACTGCAGATACCTCCAGCCAGATCTTGCAGCGGAATAACATTAGCCCAATAATTCCTTCCAAAGGTGAGTATCGTGGCCCATGGTAAACAGACTCAATGTGCCTCACATACTGCATGCAAGAGATACTGTCCATTAGAGCTGGTCTATTTATACTTGCTATACTTCCCTTGTAAAACCTGACAAACTCACCCACTTCCAAAAGGCACAGACGCTGCATAGCTACTAGATGCTGGATCTCCTGCTTTCTCTCTCAACCCTTCCCCCACTATCACTAATTTTCCTACCTCAGGACAGAGAAAAACTTGAAAAGTTATACTGGGATTTCTGCAATGTGAGCAGAACCACTGAAGTCAAGACCTTGGAATGGGCTAGTTAGCAGCAATATAAAACAGTGGCCTTGAAGAGGAAGAAGAAAGCCTTGGTCTTTAAAGGCAGGAAAGAAGTGAAAGCTGAGGACTCCTTAGTACCTCTTCTGCCATAAGATCCCAACCTCCCTGGAAGAGTGCTGAGCCAGGCAGCAGAGCCTTGGCCTGGCCTGCACCACACAACAGGCTTGGCTGATCTCCAAAGAGGACCCGCTCATTTCCCAGGACAACCCAATGGGTCTGTGTCAGACACTTGCTTTGAGTCCTCTGGAAGAGGCAGCCAGACCCAGTTCCAGCAGCTGTAAATGAAACTCATTTTCTAACTGGGGACAGTACCTCACTGGCAGTCATTTACTCACCCTGTTTCTATAGGAAATGTATAGATCTTAGGATAAGTATAACATGTTGTAGTTGTTTGGATAAAAATTTATTTTTCCAGCTAGGAATCATGGTGCAACCCTGAAATCTCAGTTTTCTGGAAGGCTGAGGCAGAAGGATGCAAGTTCAAGCCCCGTATAGGAAATTTAGCAAAACCCTACCTCAAAAAAAAATTTTTTTAAAAAAAAGGTCTAGGGATATAGCTCAGTACAAAGGCCCTGGGATACATTACCTGTCTCCCCATCTCCGTTCACTGCAATATAGTCTCTGAAGGAAACATTTTTTGTCTGGTCTTTTTGTGTTTTAACTTACAACTCAAAGATACTCAAATTTCTTATTTAGATATTTTAAGAAAGTAAAGGGCCTAGGGGAATCCCATCCAATACTGGCAAGGGTTTGCGGAAACAGTACTCTTCCACTGCCAATTAGGCAGGAGGTAACTAATGTCACTCTGACTTGGGCAGTAAGCCCTGCCCAATCTCATTCTAAAAGTATACTGGACTCTACCAGGTCCACCAAAGGACATTATCACTACTTAGGGCAGAACATGATCAAAGCTTTACTCACAGTGGTACCCACTCAGCCAGCAACAACTCAGCCAGCAACAACCCATGGCCTCAGTTGCTAGGTCCAGCCATAAAGGCTGGCATTATCACTGTGGGACCACACCTACCCAAGACAAAAGACAAAAGCAGTGGCCTCTCACCAGGCCACTTTTTCCCAGAGCCTAACTGCATGACTTTCTTCCTAACTACAAACAGAGTTTGGGCTCTTTCCTGTTGCCCTCCTTGGGACATACTCCAGTTCAGTCTCACAGGCTAACCTTCCCCCACAACACATTTTTTCACAGGATGCTTTCTTCTTGGAATCTATGAATAGCTGTCAACTTATTTCTATGCATCCCAGTGTTTCTGCTGAATGTCAAGTCTCTCCACGCTCTGGCTTGCTCTGTTTTCACGTTTTGGCTTGCTCTGTTTCTCCAACATGAAGTCCTGTTAAGCTACCCTTGCTCTCCCCATTCCTCTGTGATCATGGCCTTAGCACAGTATTCTGGGTCCTCTCAACTCTCTCCTTCAACATCCTTCACCAACTCAAATGTAGCCCAAATACAAAGCTAATGTTACATGCCCTCTTCTATAGGAATTTATTTCCTCTCTGAACTAAAGCATCCAGATCTACCTAAGCTAGAATACAGTTGATATACCACTATTTCCACCCTTGCTAAAGATGAGTGGGTCCTGCTTTTCCATAGTGGCACAAACTCTTCAAATGGGCAGAGTACCTACCTTCATCATCCTGGGCACATTTACAAAGCTGCGCAAGGACCTGATGGAGACTGTGTCCAGAAGGACCAGTATCTCTCATAACATCGACAATTAAAATGCTTTAAAAGATCCCAGCTCTTGGGTCTGAGGATTTAGCTCAGTGGCATAAGCGCCTGCCTGGCAAGCACAGGGTCGTAAGTTCGATCCACAGTACCAAAAAAAAAAAAAAAAAAGTCCCAGCTTTTGTTTCCCCTCCCCAACCTGGCTGACCAAGTCCTGGCAAACTTCAAGATTTCTGCCTACAGATAGCTCCCATTTCAGCAGCTAGCAAAGCATCAAAGGATTTCACAACACCTCCACCCTTGCTGCAGGCTTCAAGGGCACCCTATTTAAATAAGAGGTACAATGTATTTTGGGGAAATGATGAAGCAATTTCCCATAAGGGGAAAGAAAAAACTTCCCAACTTCATCTTTCATCCCTGGCAGAGCCTGCCATGTAGCAAAAGGGGTAACTGCAGCAGAAAGGGAGGCAGTAGCTCCTTATGGCCAGATATGGAACTCAGCACAGTTTCTACACCCCAGGTCCCACTAAAGGCTGCATCCTTACTATCCAAGATGCTCCTAATGTGCAACCCCCTACTTCCTCTTTTTTTATATGCCTTAAAAACAGCTGTGATCCCAAAGGTCGGGTACAAACAGAGTATTTCAGATACTCTAGGTCACTTGCTATTTAAAAAGAATTGCACAGAGACTCCTTTAGGGAGTCATAAAACCTTTTTACAATGGCCACACTCTCATTAAAAAAACAAAAGCGGTGGTGGGGTTAATTTTGTATTTCGCTCTTGGTTTGACTGTAATATTTCTCTACAGTGTCTGAATTTCAGGAGAGGACACCTGCAAAATCGTATAGCAGAAGAAAATCCCTACCATTCTGCTTGATGTACAAGGATCATCTAGTAATTTCTTATAATTTATCACTGCTAATCAAACATTACAGCAGTACTCTTCAAGTAAGAAGAAAAGCATCACTCATAAGGGAGACTTCTCTAAGCTCCATGCCACATGGAGACCTCATGTTTCAGTAACACCACAAGGCCCTAGGTTCAATTCCTAGCAGGGCAAAAAATGATTTAACATTCAACAGACTTTAATACAACAAAATAGCATTTGTGAGGGATTTTTGACATTAAACCCTTCTCCTGAACTTGGGAATTCACCTAGCCTGTTTGCACAGGATAGAAGATAGCATGTAACAAATCAAATCCTAGCTTTTCAAGCCATACCCCTCTACACACACACACCTTTTACCATCTTACTTTCCCCACCTAAAGGGACATTCTTAAAAAACTTATGACAGGGCCATAAACAAGCTACCAAAGAAAGCCAACTCTTCAGATGCAACCACCATGTGAAGAAGGTTAGAGTCTCCCAGTAAGTTCCCCCTGCAGGGCCCCCCATCTTCCCAGCCCACCCACCATCCCCCCTACTAAGCCGCTTAGCCTGTGATCATTCAAGCAGGAGCAGCCTTTCTCCCTTTTCCATGTGGATTCCTGTTAACAAAGCTCTTTCAGAAAATAAAATTAATCTGCCTACTTTACATGTCTAACAGATTTTCAGGGTTTATAAATTTTTACTTTTGAGGCAGCTGCAGGAGAGATAGGAAGCTGGGTAAAGATATAGGGTACAAACAGCACCATCCAGAATTCTTTCCCTGAGCAAAGCTTTTCTGTAGGCTGCATTAACAACATAAATGCAACTCATGAACCACTTTTTAACTTGCCAGATGCCAATTTATTATGTTTCAAAATCACCAAACATAAATTGATGGTGGGGCAGGGGAGGGTCTAGGTGTTTCCCTATGTCTGTTCAGTGCATTCTCTCCTCGGAGGCAGGATAGGCTGGGAGACTATTTATTAGGATGTCTATATCAGTTTTTTAACCACAAAAAAGAAATCCCCTTCTCTTGCAACTAACTAAAGAAATGGGCTATAAAAGGCCAGAGGACAACCCTGTAAATAGAATTTATGGGGAAGGAATTTGTAGGGAAGGGGTGGAGATGTATCAGTTTTCTTCCTCTAACAAACCCACAAGTGCAACTAAGATTCATAGAAATTAACTTGGAGGTTTTATTTTAATTGGAATGTCTAAGTCAATGGAGAGGCTAAGGAAATTACCCTTTCAAAACTCAGACTTGTTGAGTGTTATGGGGTCTGACAGACAAAGGGGCTCCACAGCAGACAAGTGGGGAGCAACATTTAAGTTGGAGGAAACCACATGAGTAAAGATCTGGGGGCACATGCCAAAAGTGGACAAGGAGAACAGGATGCCTGGACAGATTCCATGATAAAGGACAGGACATGGAAGCAGTACAGGTGAGGTTATTTATGTTGCTATAGAGTAAGGACATTACCCAAGTCTTACAATGAGGTATATTTGTGTGCATGCGTGCATGCCTACCTGCCTGTCTCTCTTTGCCCTTTCTCCCTCCTTTCCTGCACTCTTTTTGTTTTGCAGTTCTGGGGATGGAACCCAGAGCCTTCACACTGAGCTACATCCTTTGCCTCCGGTGGTTTCAAACTTGTGCTTGTCCTGCCTCAGGCTCCCAGAGTGCTGGGATTACAAGTGTAAGCCATTTGAGTTAATTGGCAACATGGTAGAAAACAGACTTGTGGAGAGCATAAAAGAAAGATGGAGATGATACTGGAGACAGGAACATCAGTAAAAGAAATGATGACTGCAGTTATCCAGCAGTAGTTTTGCGTGGAGGGGACAGCTATCTCTTTGGCTACAGCTAACCAGCTGGTCCTCTGCCCTCCTCCCTGACTCACCCAGCACAGATACCACCAGAATAAGAACCTCTACAGAAACTAAAGCATGCAGGGGAGAACGGGACTTTGGAGAAGGGAGTTACATGCATGATCCCTGTGACTGCTGAGTTCTAGGTCTTTGGATAAGATGCAAAAGCAATGAATCTGACACACTAGGAGACTGTCTTGAACAAATTATTTTATTAGAAGGATATAGAAAATGTCCCATTTAGGCCATCTAAGTGGTTTTGTAAAAATATTATATATATAAAATCATTGCTGGATATAGCTCAGTGGTACAGCATTTCCCTAGCTGGCACAAAGCCCTGAGCTTAATCACCAGCACAATAAAAACAAAACAAAATGGAACAAAACAAACACCATTCCTGCAGGCTGAAGGGCCTGGGAAACGGCAGGTGACAACTATAAAAATACTTTCTAAAACTTCTAGAAGAAAATGTAAAAGCCTATCTTTATGAAATTTGGAGAGGAAAAAAACATTTTAAACACACACAGACATACATATTCCAGAAAGGAAAAAATATAAAGTTAACACTGACAAGCATCAGTGGTTTTCAAATTCTTTGTTCACAGGTCCTTTTGCACTGTTAAGAATTATTAAAATTCCCAACACAGTCAAAGCATGTGTGTTAGTGTGTGTGTGTGTGTATGTGTACATACCTACATACCCATGTAAAAAAGCCAGCTGTCATGCAGTGTGCCTATAGACCTAGTTACTTTGGAGATTGCTACAAGAAAATCATCTGAGCCCAGGAGTTTAATTAAGATCAGACTGGACAACATAGTCCACATCTCTTAAAAATAAATTATTAAAGACCCTTGAAGAAATTAGTCTCTGTGTTCCATCTATCAATAGAATTATATTTGAAAATAAAGCTAAAAGTTTTAAATAATTATAAAATCATTTGAAAAATAACAAACTCATTTACTATTAATGTTGGCGAGATCGTAACATACTAAACTACATACTCAATGAAAGAATAAATACCAAAAAGGCAAACATCTTACTGTTAATATGAAAACAGTTTCAACCCCATCAATCCCCTGATACGATCTCATGAACCATTATGAGCAAGTGTCACAGAAAAAGTTAAAATAATCTACAAAGGGCCGGGTGTTCAGCTCAGCGGCATAAGTACCTGCCTGGCAAATGCTAAGTCTTGCGTTTAATCCCAGTACAAAAAAAAAAAATCTACAAAATGGGGGGAAAAATCTATAAAATGGGGAAAGATAACCAAGGAAATTCAAAATTAAAGTCACATGGAGATTACATTTCATGTCCATCAGATTGGTAAAAATCACTATCTAACATTACTAGCTGATACACAGCGTGTGGAAAATTAAGATCAAAAGAATTATTTGGCAATATGTGGAAAGTTTCCAACTATCTACTGGTGGGGTATATGTCAGGGAAGTCCTACACACAACCTTATGAAACATGTATAGGATAGTCCTATAGTGTTTGTAATGGTGAAAATCTGGAGTCACCTAGTGATCCATCAAAGAGAGAATGCTTATGAATTTATTTTATGGGCTGGGGATATGGCTCAGTGGCATAGCACCTGCTTGGCAAGTCTGAGGTCCTGAATTTGATTCCTGGAAAAACCAAGTATAAATTTATTTTATTATTAATACAATTATAATTGTAACTAACTATAACTATTCATAACTTAGATATTAATTACAGTATAATATTAGTTATATATTATTACTGCAACATGCTATACTGTAAACTAAATATACTAACACGGTTAAATTCCAAAAACAATTATTAAGTAAATAAAGAACACTATGAATGTTTACTACATTTTAAAACATACAAAATGACCAGGTGTGATGGCGCATGCCTATAATCCTAGCACTCAGGAGGCTAAAGCAAAAAGATCGCTGCAAATTCAAGGATAGCCTGTGCTACATAGAGTTTAAGGCCAGCCTGGACTGCACAGCAAGGCCTTGTCTCAAACACACACACACACACACACACACACACACACACACATGCATGCACACACACACAATATTCTACATGGTAGTACCTCTCTGTTCATAAACTTAATTCGTTCCATGATCCTAGTTGTGAACAGAATTGGTCATAAACTGAATAGAATTTCCCTATCAGGTTCAATGTAAATAAGATAAATCCATTTTGAACCATATGTGGTTTTTTAACCACAAGAATATGAAACAAAATATAGTACAGTATGAGAGAGAGGACACTAACCTTGCTTGAGGGGACTTCTGGCAAGGAGGACAGGAAGGTGGGTGAGGAGGAGGTCTTTGTTTTAGAGGAAGAATCTCCCTCCATAAGGACATGGAGAGATCTTCAGGGTTTCTTCTCTGTTTTTCTCTCTTAGCTGTAGGGTCAATTTTAAACAAAAATCTGTCTAATGTCACTTGGTTTTGCTGATGCTGCAGAATCCTCTTCAAATGCAAGACAAAGTAATTATTCATCACATTCAACATTTTTCCTTACAGTTATATGCTTCTCGATGAAATCTGGTACTCATTCAATTTTTCCATAATGGACTTTATCACATCATTACTGATGTCTTCTTCTTCCTCAGTGGAATGCTCCTCAACAAGTACCTTCTACTGCTTACTCTGGAGTTCAGGAAGTTCTTCCATTATCAGCACCTTCTTATGGTCCTCAAAAAGCTCCTCTGCCTGCACTTTTGACATCCAGACCCATACTCTTGCCCACAGACACAATTCCTTCCACTACCTGTGCATCAGGCCCTTCAAAGACACAATCACTAACAAATTCTGGCCAGTTTCCTCCAGGCTAGTTTAAGATATATGACATCTTTCCAGGCTTTGTCAATGAGGCCAATGCAGTGGAGGTCATTGAAATGGTTCTTCCAGAACTCTTCCAGTCAAGGATGTCTCTTCAGGGACATTAAAACATATTCTGAAGACTACCTTTGTGTACAGCTTCTTGAAATTGCAGAATACTTCCTGGCCCATGGGCTGCATGCAGAAGAGGCGTTGTGTTGGTGGAAAGAAACTTGACTTCTATAAAGCCATATTCTGTGCCCATATCACCCAGCAAGGCTGGAGGGTGTGCTGGGGTACTGTCAGTCACAAGGCACCTTTCAGGCAGTTGGCTGTCAGAAAGATAATTCTTAACAGTGGGTACAAACACCTCATGCATCCATTCCATGAAATGCCTTGACACCCAAGTTTTTGCACAGGCCCTCCATTGTGACAGATAGTTTAACCTTGTTCACATTCTGTTCCTTGAATGCATGAGAAGTCTGGGAATGGTTCACTAGTATGGCTTAATCTTCAGATCAGTGCTTGTGTTTGCACATGACAAAAGGGTCAATCTGTCTTTCACAGGCTTGTGCCCTGGCAGGGCCTTTCCCACCTGCACGATACAGGTTCTGTTCAGCATTTTCTTCCAGAAGAGCCCTGTTTCATCACAATTGAATACTTACTAAGTGACACATCTTTCTGCCTTAGTGAATTCTGTGAACTCTTTCTTATACAATTCTGCAGCAGCCTTGTCAGAATTGGAAGCCTCACCATGTCTTATCACTCTGTGGATGCCATTTCTCTTGCAGAATTTATCAAATCACCCTCTACTGGTTTTAAATTCACCATTTGTTGTGCTTGTGGAGGAGTTTTCTTGCAGTAAATCACTGCAATTTCCTGGCTTTTTTTACAGATCATAGCTTCACTATCGCCTGTCAGCTGTTTCTCCTTCAACCACACTGATAAAAGTTTTTCCATCTTTTCCAGCACTTGTGCCCCTTGCTTGGTTAGCATCATTACTCCTGGCACATCAGCTCCTTTGATGCAACTTTAGTCTTCAAAATAGTAGAGTCTGTCAACTTCACCATATGTTACTCCAAGGCTAGATCAGTCACACAAATCCCCACACTCATGCTTTTCTATGATTTCCTTCTTCAAGTCAATGGTTACTGATTGAGTATTTTTGGCACTCAATCTGAAGTGGCACAGAGAAAATGAGAGAGATTAAGGAGACAAAGGAGGAGGCCTTTAATATGGGCATGAGAGAGCTTCACAGGACAAGGGTACAAAGGCTCCCAAGCAAGGACCAAGAAGTGGGACTACTTTTATCAGTTTTGACTGGGGGAGGAGTTTGGCAGGTTGGCAGAGTGACATATTAACTGATGATTTGAAGGAGCATCTGCCTGTGTAAAACAGGAAACAAAGATTTGCTGAGAGCTGGGGTGGAGGCTTGGGTGTTTGTGGAGGCTTGGGATTGGAGAGTGCTCAGAACACGTGCAAAAGGGAACGGGAGGTTTATCTCTGGAATGAGGAGAACGCAGAAGTTCTCTTGGAGACACAAGATGTTTCTCTGGGTCCGGTAACAAGTTAGGAGGATATAGCTAAACCCCAGGCTAGCAGAACCTATCAGTTATTTTCTTTAAAACCTTCTTACCATTCTTGCTCTGCATTTTCTTGTTACCTTTATTACTGCTCTGCACATTCTTATCACCTTCATTATTGCTCTGTACTTTCTATTTGCCAACATATTTGCTCTGCATTTTCTTTGGAGCCAGAGTGGACTGAATAATTCTGTACAGTATTGTATGTGTTATAAAGCGTACAAAAAAGCTTTACCACAAGTGTGTACAGGTCTGTCTGCAACCGAGATCTCAACTAGAGGAGGCCACAACCACATGTCAGATTGGGGAAGAAAGCCACAGTTGTGTTCATCTACTGATGCAGAGTTCTTGAGCAGAAGCAATATTTTGCCAAGTAACTGTTCATGAAACAAATTGTTCCCAAATAGAAGCATTCATGAACTGAGGTATTACTATATTACTTAGAAATATATATGTATGTATATAAAAACGTTGAAGTCACATGTCAACTTAGGATCCTGGTTATCTATGGAGTAAAAGATCTGAAGCAAAAAAGGCAAAAGATTAAATCTGGGTGGGCAAGTGCCCAGGAATCATATGTTAGTCTCTGCTTTGTTGTTTTAAGCCAGGGTCTTTCTATGCTGGATTTTAATTCCTGGGCTCAAGTGATCCTTGCACCTCAGCCTCAACTATAGCCACACACCACTGCACCTGACTATAGTCTTTTCATTTTTAAAGGTTTATAAATTTTCACTGAAAAGCTAAAAAGTAAGTAACTACATTTCAAGTGGCTATTACCTGGAACATAAAAACACATTTAAATGTTCTTTTCATCTACAATATTTTACAATACCCCAAAACTATGTCCTTTCTTGACTGGGTATTTGATAACCTGGCACTGTTAACTAATCTTCTCAACCATCCTAGGTCCCATTTGGGACAGTGAAATACAATAGTGTTTCACGATTTCAGACAGCAACAGTGAAATTCAATGACACTGCCAAATCCTATGAGAGAACATCAACTGACAGTTCCTGCACCCTCTCCAAAACACACTCGTCTGAATCCATCACCATCAAATAGGATCTATAAAAACACTGTTCTTTACAGAGTAACCTGAGTACTCTGAGCAGGCCAGAGCCTTGTTTAAAGGAACTTGGTCTCAATGAGCCATCACCTGCCTTGAAGTCAAGTTGGCAGCAGACTGAACACGCTATTGTCACTGAAATTAAAACACACCCTTTATTGCCCACTCCTGCTAGTCCTCTTCAGTTCCATCGTAAGCCCAATTAAGGCCTCAGGAGTGCAATCTCTGTCCAAACCCAGAACTTAGATCTCTGTGCTTCCTGCAACACTGAAGGAACCAGAATGCCTTTGAGTTACATTGTTTTTCAGGGGGTCGCACTCACCACCTGCCACAGAATGATGGGGACAGCTGATTGAATAGCTTCTGCCTCTGAAAAGAATACATGCAATTTGTAACCTTAGTTTCTTCTCCTCTGTGAGAGAAATAAGGGGCTAGAAGATTACTTCACATTGTTAAAAACACTTTCACAGAATGCAGATTGCCTGCTACACTCCAGATCTACTGAATGATTCTTCGTTGGACTGGAGTAGGATATAATCCCAGAGGATACTGATTTTGTAATTATGATAAAAGAACAAAACCTCAGCACCTTTTCTGTATTCCAGAGTCTCTGCATGCCAAATACTACACAAAACTTATTCCCAGCTCTTCCTTAGTTTAGATCTTGCCTTCCCATCAGGCCAAGTTAAGTCTGTGTCTTTTGGAAGCCTTCCTAGATGGAAGTTACATAATATCTGAACCATTCCAGAGGAACTAAGATGTACTCTGTCTGTTCTTTCCTCCAAGTTAGACTGTAAAGCCCTCCTGGACCCAGTGCACTCAAGGGGGTCTAACATTTAAGTGGATGAATATTAAAGATGACAGCATATTGTAGCACTTGATTTACAATGGGAAGACATGGGTTCAAATCTCAGCTTTGCCTTTTATGAACTGTGATAGGTATATTAAGAGGACAACAATACGATGAAATACACAAAATGTTTCCTATCTTTTCAACTGTCAACAGTAGATAGCTATGTCTCACATTA
The DNA here is from genome assembly GCA_004027455.1 of Hydrochoerus hydrochaeris. Classification (NCBI taxonomy): domain Eukaryota; kingdom Metazoa; phylum Chordata; class Mammalia; order Rodentia; family Hydrochaeridae; genus Hydrochoerus; species Hydrochoerus hydrochaeris. Next base: position 163,692 of record PVLA01001990.1, read on the forward strand.
CTTCTCTGGCTGTCAAACATGGTTCTCATTTTTTTATTTCTCTTCAGAGCTAAGAAAGACAAAATCACAAGAAGCAGGGGTTCTAACCATGAAGACAAACAGAAAAACTGCCCTACAGACTACAGGTCTCAAGGTTTCTTTGCAGCCACCATTCTGCTGCAGTCTCACCTGTTCAAGCCTCTGTACTAACCCAGGCCAGGAAGAGGTCCCAGGTACCCTCCAGGAGACCAGCAGGTGTTGCATGATAGAAATGAGTAGTGAAAAGCTTGCAGATAATGATGCCTGGAACAAGACAGTATTCTCATGGGGATCCCTCATCCCCTGCATACCAAGAATGAAGTAGTCTTTTAGGGACAAGGTGAGCAAGAGGCCTCAGAGGAGGTGTGAACAGAAGCACAGCCAGTCTCTGCTTCTGGAAATATTGCCAAAGCCAGTCATTAAAATCAAGTTCAAGCCATTCTTCCAGTAAATGAAAGGGCGGAGAATAGTATCCAGCTGTCTCAGATTAAAGCAGCATGGTGGAGGAAATTAAAAACAGTAGGAATTTCCAATTACTGCTAACAAGAGAGTGTTCAGAAGGGAGGAAATTAATGAAATCATCAAAAGGCTGGTGATTTTAGGAAAAATGAATTAAATCAACTTCAGTCTTTCCCTGTTTCAACAGAGACCTTGGGTCAGTCGATGCCTGAGCTGTCTCCAAGTGCCCGTCTGAATCCGAGGCTAGTAAGTGACAATTAACCAAAGCTGAGAAAGTCTTCCCTTTGTCCCTTGAGACACAGATTGGAAAGACAATGGTTCTGAGCAGGTTGTGCTAATTCGCTAAAAGCCAAGAGTCCTTCAGCTTGCCAATATAAACACTGTCAGGCTCCAGTGGGTAATAAAGGCAGAAAATGGGGTCAAACCAGACCTGCCCAATAGCAAACTCCTCTAAGAAAAAACATTCTGTAACTCACAGGTACCCTGGATTAAGAAGACACAAGCAGGGAAGAAGTCCGAGACCCTGGAGAGACACCTCACACAGGTGGCTTCTGCAGCATCTCTGGCGACTGCTCTATGTGTGCCCCAACCCCTAACACACTCTACATGTGACCAATTTTGCCAGTTTTGTAGAGTTAAATACAGAGAAAGGAGGCAGGGAACGACAGACAGGCAGAAGGCAATTATATCAAGTTAGGGGAAAACTGCAGCAAAGAAAAGGAGGTACTTGGATACAATCCCCTACTAAATCAATACATTACCCAGGTCTGCTATGAACCAAGTATTACACCAAACAGCAGAGAATGACAAATAACAAGCCTGGGCACCCTGGAAACTAGGACCAATGTGACAGCCTGGGAAGCCTTGCAAGTAGAGTATGATGATCTTGAATAAAGGGGACAGGCATGTGACAAGGATTCCAAGTCACTTCTCTCTGGAGGCAAGTATTAGAGAAGCAGCACTAGGTTTCATTTTTGGCAAGTCTTTGGATGGGATTCTAATTCAGTACCGCTAATTAAGAGAAGTTTTTGCACAAAAAAATTAAACCAAGTAACAAACAAGCAGAAGCTCCTGACCCTGGGGAAGAAAGTGGTCTTAGCTTTAAAGTGAGTTGTTCACCAGGAATGGTTCTGGCTGATGCCAACTTAGGTTCCTGCTCTTCATACTGCAGAGCTCAAGCTGAGGAAAGACTCCCTAAAAAACACAGACTTTCCCATCCCTCTGTTGCCTAGGAAAGCAGGATGGTGAAAGGAGATGCCCAAAGTGACCACCTTATGTGCTCACTACTCACTCTGTGGGACAGCCTGCAAGGACCAGAACACCCCAAGAAGACAGGGATACACTTACCAGGTATCGTCTTAATCATTTAGCCTTTTCCCACTTTTAAAATTAGGTTGGTCCACTTGTAGCTCCCCACCTCCACCTCACCCCAACCCCACTCAGCTCTGGGCATTGAAAGCAGAGACTTTGCACTAAACCTTATCCCTAGTTCTTTTTATTTTTAGTCAAGATTTTACTAAGTTGCCCATGCAGGTTGCTCAAACTTGCAATCCTCCTACCCCAGACTCCAAGAGCGCTGGGATCACAGATCCCTACTTCTGAACTAACTCTCTTTCTCCAGTGATTCAGGACCTCTCTACCCTTCTGTCCTTGTCTTCCAAAATGTGCTCTGAAAGGTCTCAGACAGGTTTGTATAATTTTTTTTTTTTTGGTCTTTTTGAGACAGGGTCTCGTTATGCAGTTCAGGCTGGCCTTGAGCTCATTTTGTAGCGCAGGCTGGTCTCGAACTCGCAACAATCCTCCTGCCTCAGCCTCCCAAGTGCTGGGATCACAGGTATTTACCACCACACCTGGCTAGGTTTGTATAAATTTTAAGTTAGTGGTTCTCAAAGTGTGGTTCCCAAACCGGCAGCAGCTACTGTTGCATTTCTACCAAACTCCTGATAGGAGAACTTGGTAGAAGTGTAAATTTTCAAACTTCATCCAAGACCTACTACATCTAAACATGAGAGGGGAAGGATTCTGACACATACTGAAATCTGAGACCCACCAGTGCAAGTAACATATAGGGCCCAACCTGTTGGTTCCCTCATCAATTGGCCTCTCAATGGTGTACCTGAATGACCTCTAGGATTTCAAACAGGGGGGACTACATAGATGCCTCTGAAGGAAAGATAAGCTTTCTCACTCAACACATCTTTCTCCTGCTTCCAGGGTTCAAACCCTCATTCAAAAGAATATACAAGATGATAATTAAAGGATGCCATTTGAGCTTTTTTTTTTTTTTTTGAGACAGGGTCTTCTCTACATAGTTCAGCCTGGCCTTGAAGTCATTATGTAGTCCAGACTGGCCTCAAACTCAGAGCAATCCTCCTGTCTCAGTCACCATGCCTGGCCTGCTCTTTTTAGAGCTCTGAACAGAGCTTAAAGAAATGTTCTGATGACCTGAGGACCTAGCAGGTCTAGCTTTTATCCTCTCTAGGCTAGTCTGGTCCACCCTCAGCACTTCCCTGTTCTTCACGCCCTATTTTCTTCACCTTTCACTTCTCCAGCCTCTGGCAGGTCTCACTGCAAAAGGGAACTCTGTGGTTTCCTCAAAGGGAAATAGATGTTAGACCTCCAGGTCATTCTGACTGTCACAACCTTGTCTACATGACCAGTTGTTCATGAAAACAAATTCCTCTGGCTATGTTTTTCTCTTTTTCCTCTTATCTTCTTTACTTCCAGAGTTAGAAAGCATCACATATTGGAAGTCCAACTTGTAGATATAGACTTCATTGTGTTGGGTTGCAAAGTTGCCCAAGACTAGGGCTCTGTTGAGAAATTTAGTTTAATTTTGTATACCGAAGAAGCTACTAAATGCCAGCTTTCCACCCAAGAATGGACGACAGACTAACCAGTTAGTGTTAAGAGCCACCTAGTGCTAAGTGCTTTGAGTAATTTAGAAAAGAGATACCAACTGAAAAAAAAAAAAAGCATTGTAGGAATCTCTTTCTTTGGAATATATTTTATTGTTTAACCAGCACCTTTTCACGTTTTATCTCATTTAACCCCTTTATTTACGATCTTGGCTATTCCCCTACAAAGCCAGAGTGCTATGACCGGCAAGAGATTTTCTGAATGCCAGGGAAAGGGACCAATTGAACTTCAAAGACTAAACTATCTAACAACAAGATACACAGAACAATAGAGCAAAGAATAGGTCCCTTTGCTGAAAAGCCACTCTAAAGAAACCTGAGATCCATCTCTGTAGGAAGTCCCAAAAGTTCTCTCCAGTCCGAAACACATCAAACTGCACAGTCCTCACCCCAACTTCTGTAATTACCCTGGCTAATCCAAGGTCATGAATCCTGGCACACAGCCACATGGCCCCACTGCCACCTGCCGATTCACTCTTCTCCCTTCCCCACTCAGGAACCTCCCACATCCTCCAGTCTCCCCATGTAGTTCTTGACCCCAGCTAAGATCCTTGGGGCTGGCACAGTGCATCAGGGAAGTTTACAGCTCTTGTCAGACAGGCCTTCCACAGGCTGGTGGGGTGCCAGCGGTGGACTCTGGAGACTTGCCTGGCCCTTCCTCTTCCTGTCCCATGAGCAACTGAGAGTCTGTTCTTCTCATCCTCAATCTTCTCCCTCAACTTGTATTTAAAATTAACATCCTTCTCCAACTCTCTTGACTCCTTTTTTAGATTTATTCAACTCCCTGATCCACTAACTAGTGTGTTTTTTCTTGTACCCTTTGATCCTACAGGGACTCCAGCAGAGCTCATTCTCTTTCTCTTCCTCCTCCTCTTCCTTCTCCTCAACTCTGGAGAAAGGGAAGCTGCCTCCACCAGCAATACTCTGCCTCTCCAGGTGCTTCCCCAACTCCACTTTTAGTGATCATCTGCCTGCATCCCTGAATTTTCAGGCAAAGCTAAACTTCATTTTGCTTTCTGGAAACCTCAGCTTCTAAACATACTCCACCAAAGTAGAGAAAAGGCATCCTCACCAAGACATGGAGTAGATCAGTCTAGGGGATGTAATATATTGGATTGCCAAAGTTTCCACAGAAGTATCATGGCAAGTTCCAAGGGAAGAAGGTGCCTAGGTGACAAAAGAAACTGCACTGGCTTTCATCTCTCCACTCCATGCCAGCTGTGCCTGCCTCAGTGGGATGTAACAAAGGAAGCATGACAACCTCAGTAACACTTAAACTTTACCACAGTCCTATGTGTTGCACGTGTTACTGTTCCAACACTACGGGGACACAGATGGGGGACACAGAGTTTGGGAAACTTGTTCAAAATTATTCAATGTGTTCTTGGTAGAAATTGCCAGTCTAGCCCAAGAAACTACATTCTTAACCTTCCTGTGCCATTTTGCCTCTTTCTGCCCACTGAGTTCTACATGCTTTTTCCATGTAGACACCACTTTCCTCAAGGAAAGTAGAACAGCCTTCCATGACCTTCCATGACCATCCCACCCTAAGTCAGGAGCTCCTCCTTTGTGTACTCCAGCACAAGGCAGACTTCTCTGATCACTGCACACAGCATGTGGAACTGCTATAGGTGCCCTAGCTGGCACTCATCAGGAGCTCCTGAAGTACTTGTGGAGTAAAAAGAATGTTAATCCAGAAGCTCTGTCCTGTTCCAAGGGCAGAGCACTGTTCATAGCTGCTGTTGCCCCCTTGTCTCAGATTGAGTAGGAGGACCAAATGCCTGTGAAAACTTCTAGTAATAGCAGTCCAGTAACAGATTCCCCTCAAAATCCTTATCACTATGTATCTCCTACTATCCTCTCTACCCACTGTATGTCAACATTTTCTTGCTAAAAGGACATGATGTTGATTGTGAAAATGCCAAACTCAGTATGTCTAACAACAATCATGGCAAATATTGGTCATTAAGATTTGAAGCAAGTCTGCTGGTTATGTATATCACCATTAATTCTTAGAAGCCTTAGCATGCTGTACAATTCTTTCAAATCAAAGACAGTTAAAGCTTGGTGGCACACACCTGTAATCTCAGCACTTGGGAGGCTGAGACACAGGAAGATCGTTGCAAGCTCAAGACCAGTCTGGGCTACAAAATGAATTCAAAGCCAGCCTGAACTGTATAGTACGGCCTTGTCTCAAAAAGAAAAAGAAAAGAAAAAAGACAATTGAGATTCCTGCTTCTAGGAAAATTTCTCTGACATCCTCTCAAAAGAAAAGAGTTCCTGTTAATTCCATTCACCAAGCCTAGTGTGTACTAGCCCCTGTTAACCATAGCAGCAAAGAAACAGATGATGTTTCACAGAGGTAGCAACTGAAGAACAAAAAGAAAGAAGTACTGGGGTGGGGAGTGTGCCAGGGTAGGTTCTAGCCACCGAAGACTAGGATAAACAGGTTGAAAATGGGCTTAAAGGCACTAATGTTAAAGCAAAGGGAAATAAGGACTCCTAGTAACCTTGACTTTTAGACATAGAGGCTGCCAAAGGGGCAGAGGAAAAGGGACTGTGGCTGCGAAGGCAGCAGGTGAGGAAGGGAAGCCAAACTCACCCAAGCTATACATCCCTAGCCACTCTCCAATGTCAGGGTAAGTTTAGCATGTGCATGGTTTTGACCTACACTCTCCCCCACCTGTCCTTCACTCCTTGAGAGCAATGAAGGCCTATCTTTTCTTTCTCCTTATCAGCAAGGGGACTCATGCTAGGTTCCAAGATTTTCACATAGGCTCTGAGAGGAGAGCCTGGTAGCCTGCCTGGACTCTGAGAAGAACTCTGGTAGCCTACTTGGAACCCCCATTTCCCTGAAGAAGAGCCCAACAACCTGTATATCTGCACCTGAAGACATTTTTGCACGTTCCTCAACAACCACAAATCAGCAGGGAGACCCCTCACACAGCTACTGCTCACAGGGTCCCCGCCCTGGTCCCATGTATTCTCCTACAGAGGACAAGCCATATTCTGCATAATCCCTTCATGCAGTAACACCTCCTGTGGTACACCTTCACAAGAACATACTTGTTGGGTCCACCTAGGACAATCACAGGACTGATTCCAACAAAGGGGCAACACTCCCAACCTTGTTTCCACCTTCAGTGAGCTTATGGGAAAACACATACAGAACCAAGAGTGATGATCAAGAACCAAGAACTAAGGTTGAGAGACACATGAACCGAAGACATCAAGGCTCACAGATCTAAAGGGTCTCCTGTGTGAAGGTATAAGGCAGAGAGCCATCCAGCCTCCTGAAGTCTCCAGCTAACTCCACAGGCCATGGATCGGCAAGTCTGAGCAACTGCATGGCCATCAAGGAGCCTCAATAAGGGCGCACTAGTTCAAGACACCACTGAGTTCTTCACAATCCAGCCTCCAAAGCAGTTAAGTTAAGATCCAACACTTTTCTCCATCTGCCCCCAAACTTCTCTGTGCCTAGTTCCACGCTCAGGAAACACTGACAGGCTGCTCTCATGCTCAATCAAGCACCATGTGATATGATCTGCAACAACGCTGATGGCATTCTCTTGCACTTCCCACTATTCCAGACCCAACAAGGCTGAACAGTCAGAACTTGGGCCAGTAACACCACTATGTGGGTCCTGCACTCTCCCAAAGAGACATGTATCTACTACATATAAAGAACTGACTCAGCCTTTTTTTATTTCATAGTCTCACTTGTTACTCAGAATAACAAACACTACAGCACTTATTTTACAGTCCTGCTTGGCTTATACTTGGCTGTAACTTCCTGAAACCCATTTTGAGCCTCTACATAGGGGATGCAATACCAAATATATTTCTAAGAATTTAATAGGGAAAAAAAAACTTTGCAAAGAATAAATCTTCAAGAGAATCTATTTTGCCTGCACTGCTGCCTAGAATTATGAATGATTAAACAACTAAACTTCAAAAGATCTGGCCACTAGCAAAGCTAACAGCTCAAAGTGTCAGGGAAATACCACATCTCAATGAATGCAGCTAAGCAAAAGAGGGAGGAAAGTTGATCAAATGGAGATAACACAAGAGATTTTTTTTAAAAATTTAACTCCAATGTTGTATTCTCCCCGTGTTTTGGACTCTTTTAAAACGGAATCCTTCAATCATACCATTGTAGCGACAAAATAAAGTGTTTTCTTTGCTGCCCTCTACACAGCAACATCTCAAAGAGGCATTACCTACTCTTTTCTACTTGTGTTCAGGTATACAATACCTAAATGTGGTATTTGAAAATTTAGAGACTTAGAGAAACTACATGAATTTTCAAGGGCAAACTATTCAGTAGTATACTGAGTTACATAGACTCCAAGACATACAAAAGGAAAAAGGAGCATTTTCTAGCCTACCTTCATCTTTCTGAATCAATTAGTTATAGCATCACAAAAAAACAGAAGAACAGAATGGTTTCAACTGGTGCTAAACTCTGATCTTCCAACACAGAATCACTTCTATCTGTGCCAGGCAATGTTGCAAGTGCCTTACATATGCTATAGTAGTTCTTACAAGAGCTTAGAAAGTGGGGACTATTACATGCCCATTCAAGGGAAATACACAATGAGGTCAGGAAAATTATCCAATGAAACAATGTAACATAGAGCAAGGAACACAGATAGTACCAAGCCCAAGCAACTGGCTCTAGAGTTTATGCTTTTAAACAGATTATGTGTTGCTTCTCTCAAAAACAATACAAGGAAGTAAAACATCATAACTGTTAGACACAATACTAAGATACATGAGTGATCTCCATAGCTCTATGAGAGCCCCAGGTAGTATTGCTACTTTAAGGAACACATGAATTGAATCTCACTTCACTGAACAAGAGACAGCTAATGAAGAAATTCTAAGGACAATTCTTTTGCTACAAAAGAAAAGTTATAACCTCATCCTGATCATTCAATGAATTCAGATTTCCATATATTAACTGGTTCAAGGTGGGGCTGATGAGCTCCACATCCCTCATTCACCATGCACCACGAAAGCCTGTCTCTAAAGGCTGTCCCAAAGCTAAAGACCAAGGTCACTTTTGATCTGTGTACAGTCCTGGCAGGGAACCAAACCAGCATCGGCCTGAAACAGAAAGGCTGCTCATACCCTCTTGCTGGCTCCCACTTCAGGGTGACACCGAAGAGTGGAGTCTCCCAGGGGTAAGGTGCAATGCACAAAGTTCATTTGGAAACCTCAGCAGACTCATTAAAGACCCTAAATACACACACTAACATTTTCGTTAACACTCTGTGACTCCTTTTGGCTGAAAGAGTTCAGGAGATAAGAGTAGTCTCCAAGTTGACAAGTTAGGCCAGGATACCAGGACATCACTGCTCAGCAGGTGGAATCTGTATTTGATGAGGGTTTTAACCCAATCAAGACTCAGATAAATATGTAGCTTGGTAAATTTTAAGTCTAAGACTAATACCATGTGTTTGTAATAGTCTAAACATGGCATAACAATTAGTCTGTGGAAGGTAATTTCTCAATGTCTTTGCATGACACCAGGGCACAACACGACCTATAATAACCTGTCCAGACACCTGCTTCAATCCCCAACTCTTTTTAGTCACAGGTAATTACCACATAGAGAGATGACATCACTTTCCTAAGCATGGTTTCCAGCTGACAGGAAGATGCTCTGTGAATGTTTGGGTAACTACATCCTCATTTAGCAAATACTTTGCTATGTTCCCTATTGTTCCTTTCTAAGAATAGAACTGCCTTGGTAAACCTTGTGCCCTAACTGGAACCAAATAACCAAGTGTCATGGTGGTCAACAACAGAAATAACCACAGAGGAAAACATGGTAACCCAGAGATGGCTCCTGTGTCCTTTTTACTCATGGGGAGAGAACTCAGACAGGGCCTTTTTACTTTGTCACAATATCCTCTGAAGGTTGGTTTGAGCACTTCGATCAAGAAACACATAAAATGAACCTACAGGATGCCTGCCTCTTAGCACAGATATTGTGGTTTCAGCAAAAACCATGGGCTGTAGACTCAGACACAATGGATGTAAATCCTGGCCAGCTCCACCATTTACAATCACGTCTCCAAGTACACTAATATCCCTTTGACTCAGTTTCCCTTTTATAAAATGGTTTCACAACCACCTAGCCCACATGTTATGACAATTTTATTTAGGGCAATAATATAGCATGTGACACATAAATGATGCTTTCCATGTCAGTTTCCTGTCTTCTACCCTTAGCACGGTGTACATTCTCTGACACTAGGTCCCTTCAGAAATGGTGAGGGGGAGGGGCTGGGGATTTAGCTCAGCAGCATAAGCGTCTGCCTGGCAAGAGCTAAGTTGTGAGTTCAATCCCCAGTACAAAAAAAAAAAAGAAAAGAAATGGTGAGGGGAGCCAGGGCTGCCTGCCTACATCTCTCTGTCATGGCAATGTTAAAGGCCAAAGGTACAACATCACCCAAGGAACCTGCATTTTCCATTTTCAATGAAAACTAAGTGTCTGGTTCTTTCTCTTTGTTGTTAGAAATGTAGATGGCTGCTTTTCCTGCTATTTTAAAACTGCTTTAGATGGCAGTGATGTTTAACATGGCCTAATGTGTTACATCAACAGTTAAGGGGGAAGAAATTACAAAGAAAGAAAATACTGACTTTGTTCAGTAAACACGTTCAGGAAAGAGAGCAAATGCAAAGCAAACGCTTTTTATATGAGTCAGCAAGCCAGCTGGGTTGAAATCATCACACTATGCAAACATGAGCATTCTGGAAGAAAAGGGGATTCCTAAAGTAATCAACCCATCCTCACTGGTCAAACTGAGGTCAGCAGCCACTGTACCCCTCATTCGCACTGCACCAAAGAACGGCTGTCTCTAAATGCTCCCAAACCCAACCAGGGACTCTGCATCTTCAGAATGTCACCTTCATGAAGTCTCCTGTGCAACATGACTCAACAGTAGGTCACGCACCAACTCTGTCGTTGTTTTTTGTGAATTACATCACCCAACCATCACATGTTTTATATGCCAAGTGCCCTCCAATCATTTTTATTAGTCTACACAACACCACCAACCTAACATTCATAAGGATAATTTGTTTTGTTTTATACAGACATGAAGAGGTCAAATGATTTGCCTAAGGTCAAACAGCAGGTTTCTTAAGATCAGAGGCAAAGGAAAAGAGCTGAGACCTGAGAGAGCTGCTACACAAGTGGGATCCTAACCTCTCTCTAAGAAAGGCACTTTGGGTAGCATGTGTAGACACTTATTTTTAATTCTGTTCTTCTCACTGCATGGTGTGATAGGGTGTAAAGATTAAGATATGCTTCCTTTTCCACTCTTAAAAGGAAATCTTTTCAATAATTTTCCCCATTTAAAGGAAAGACCATAGGAAAGTTGGACCCTAGGTTAGTGCTTCCTAATACCTTCTCTGCTACAACCCCAAATACTAAGCTATAGATAAGAGAAACCAGTATGGAAACTGTATCTCAAATATGTCATTCTACCCCAGAACTATCAAGTGCTCCTTCATACATGATTCTTTTTCTACTTAACCTGAGTCTGTGAACAAGACTGCAGCAGGTATTTATTGTTTTTTATTCCCACCGACTATGCATACAAACTGCCCCTCAAAGAAGCTTGTTTTATCTATGACTCACTGGGATTCTCACAGTTACAAATGCACATAACATACAAGCGTGTTTAGGATTTATCAGAGCCCACTGGCTAACAAGGCTGTGTATTTTACAAGTACCCTACCTAAAAATGTCTGTGGCCAGGCCCAGTACCACAAACTTGTAATCCCAGCACTTAGGAAGCTGAGGCAGGAGGATCACTGTGAGTTCAAGAACTGGACTACACATTGAGTCTCTGTCTCAAAAAACAAAAGAAAACACAAAAGTCTCTGGAATGGGTGTTAAACAGCAACTACTGAAACTGGAAAGAAAGGCAGAAAGGGGAGGTAGGGGCTTTTCCTCAACAGAACTACCTTTACTTAGCTTTGGAACATCTTGAGAGTCTAGGTTTCCTGGTAAGCTAGCTTGGCGTGCTGCTTATGACAGGCATAGCCACACAGGTGTGCTGTAGGTTTCACACCAAAGAGTGGGCGCCTCTTTCCCCTAGAAGTCACCCCAGATGGGGGAGAAACACTGGCAGTAATCTGGTGTATTGGATCTAAGTAATGGTGAAACCCCTGTTCCTGCCTGCACTCTGCTCCTTGCCAGTACACATGTTTTATGGGGAGCAGAAAAGTCTTGGGGGTTGAGATGACAGGGGAAGGAGGGTTCTTTGCCATGGAGGAGGGGAAAGAAAACAACAGAGCCAATTTTCCCATCCTAGTCTGAGCCCACACTACAAACAGATACATTTTTCCATATTAGGGAATAATAATCCCTTTATCCAGCCAGTTTGGAATCCCATAATTGATTTCAGACCTTGGGTGGAAAATTGGGAAGATGTGGGAGATGGAAAATGGGGTGGGGAATGGAATGAGGGAAACATGGAGCCAACAAAAAAGAGGGTGGGGGTAGGTAGGATGGCTTAATGAAGCTAACAAGTCTAAATACTTCTGATGTTCTGCTACTAATACTGCTGCTGAACGTGCCAAGGCAACTTCCCCAGAGTAGCCTGCAAGAGGCAGGTCACAGCAGTGTGCTAAAAGTAGGGCAGGTTCTGGTCCTGGCCCTACTATTAGCTGCAAGATCCTGGGCAAGTGTACAGCCTCTGAAGTCTGACCTGGCTCTGACAAGCTCTTCCTTCCTGCTTGGACAGTTGCTCCATTCATGCATATACCTATTAAGCACCATGGGGGTGGGGGGTTAAAAAGGTGAATATTTTAAACCTTAAATACTTTAGGGTTTGCAGGCCATACAGTATTTGCACATTCACTCAACTACGCCATTGCACTATAACACAAAAGTAGACAGCAGAATGAGCATTGCTACATTTCAATCAAACTTTACCTATCTTTAAATTTCATATAATTTCTACATGTTAGGGAAATATTATTCCTCTTATGTTTTCTAAAATTATAAATTTTTAGCACAAAGGCCATACAAAAGCAGACAGCAGGCAGGATTTGGTCCAAGGGTCATAGTTCACCAACTTCTGCCCCAGAGATAGATACAGTGGTAAGACCGTCTCGACAATCACAGTTTTGTAGCTGCCAGTTCTAGAGATTTCCTCTGGCTTTCGAGTGGCCCAGTAAGTGTATGCCCTGCTTCACTCTGTCACACACTAGTGTAATCTATTCTTCTTGTGCCTTAAAACCTCAGAATAAGCAAGATGCCTTTACTCTGGTGTCTCAACCACCACTCCCTTGTGACACGATTTCTCATGCTAAGGAGGAAAAGTCAGAGTTTAGAGTCAGAATAGGGTGGATGGAGAGGCAGCAGAAAAGAAACAAGGTATCCATATGATTGGGGAAGGCTACAATGGAACAGCAACATAAAAAAAAGCAACTGTTTCTCTCAACAATTCAGAAGAAAACATAACATTTTATGAGCTTGTGTACTATTACCTGTATGTGTGGGTAAGTAGGTGGTAGAAGCAGACAGAAGTCAATAAAAGACATGACTGAGCCTCAGGGACTCTACAGTCACAATGTACCATTCCCCACTAGCACCTTCAAAGTTCCCTTGCAGAATCTAGCACTAAGATCCTCCCTAGGGAATATGAATGTACTGGCCAAGGAAATGGCCACACATATCTTTCTAATGAAGTCTGGTAGGGGAGCCATTACTATCAGGCTCAATGATAGTAGGACTCACAGATACAGAGGCAGGCTCTGGCTCATTACCCAGAGGCCTACTAAACACACCCAAATACACCCTTTCTAAAAAGATGCCAGGTCTGGAGGAGAAACTAGGAGGGTCTTCAGAGCATTGTTAAAGGCAACAAAAAACACACAAAATCAAAATGGCTCATGGCTACATTTCCTATTAGGGATCCTCCAGTTCATCACCTTCAACCACAAAGTCCTAAGAATCATTCACCCAGGATGATGACACACTGGTAATCCCAATACTTGGAAAGGCTGAGGCAGGAAGATCTCAACCTGGGCAACTTGGCAATTTAATGAGATCCTGTCTTAAAATAAAGAATAAAGACGGGCTGGGAGTGTAGCTTAGTGAGAAGACCCTGGCTTCAATCCCTAGTACCTCTGCGGAAAAAAAATTCCTTAGAATAATGAAAGCTAGACTGAAGAAGCCAGATGTGAGTGGTCTTAAAGATCATCCAGGTCAAAGCCTTCATTTCAAAGACAAAAGAAATTATGTCACAAAATAGTTAAGTAACTTGTCAAAATCACGACCATAGTTACCAGATATATCACAATACCTCAACTATGTACTCACTCTGAGAAAAAGAATAAAGACAAGAGACAAACCAAAAAGAATAAATCACTGAGTGCTTACTGTGTTATCTTGGCAATTGTGACAACCCCCTCCACACCCCGTGAGGTGGATACTATTATTATCCCACTCTGAAGCTGAGGTTTAAGGCACACAGCAACACAGCAACTAGCTCAAGGTCACAGAGCCAGCACAGGAATGGGTTCTGAAACAGGCAGCGTGTGTTCACTCCCCGCCCTGCCTGGTGAGGATACTGGAGGGAAGGGAAGATCATGTTATCACCAGCAGGTTCCAACACTTCCCTCTGCTGTGAGAGAGGCTGTTACATATACTACAGACTGCTACCCACTACAGCCCAGACCCCTACACCCCACTCCTGCGCTTCTAGCAGCAATCTGCCAGAAAGAGCCCCTTATGGAAGTTTCTGGGAAGAAACAATGGTGTGAAGCCCTTTTCCCTCCAACACGCAGAAGGCAGGTTGGGACTTACCTGAAGCAAGTCCGTCTCCAAGCAGGGTGCTAAGGATCACCAGAGGAAGAAACATTCCATGTCCCACGGAGACCGCAACCAACACTGAGCTGCTCTTTGGTGCTATCCTGCCATGGCACATCTTTTATCCGTCCAAGTTTTATTAAAAAGACAAAATTTAAAATCCAGAAGTAAGAATCTTAAAGCCAGCAAGATTCACCTATGACAAATAAATAAAAAACAAGGACTTAGTAAGTGAAAATTTTGGCCATAAGTTAATTAAAAGCAAGCATTTTGTTAAAGAAGTCACAATCTCATACGAAGCAGAAAAAAATCTAGCAACAGAATCCTTGCTGCCAGGAGGAACCAAGCACAGAAATGGTTTTTCAGCTCCTTCTGGGGAAAGGCCAAGGCTTGCAGCTAGCTGCCATCAGCATCCTGTCCAGGAGCCAGATGCCTGGGATACAGCCAAGAGTCAGCTCAAGCTCACCTGGACATCACTGGGCACGATGGAGCTGGGCCAAAAACTGGCCCAGCTGTACCCCACCCCAGCCTCAGAGGCTCTACAGAGGCCTCAGAGGCAGCTGTTGACACAGAGCTGCTATACCCAAGTCAAGCTCTGCCTTTACCACCTGAACTCAGAACACAACTAACCAAGGCAGAGGGTGGGGGAATATGAAAATGAGCACACATCTTCAAGGCAGAAATACACCACCTAGAGAAGGAATGCAGCAGGAGGAGCCACGGCCCCAGCCAGCCTGCTGACTTGCCAGAGGTTGGAGGAGCCACTAACGATCTGACTCCACAGCGATGAATCTCAAGAATGGCCTGATTAATCAAGGCTCATCTGACACACCTGTGACCAGAGAGCCCACATTCTGTCGGCTGTCCCCGACATTGATGGGGGCAGAGAACAGGCTACATTGCTAATTAGCCATGCCACCCACTTAGGTTCAAAGAGATTTCGGAAGAGTAGAAACTCATGTCTTTAAAAACTAAAAATAATCAGAGATCAAGACTTTCAAGAATTAGTTTCTATATTCCCTTAGGTAAGAAGCTGGGTAGGTGATACATTACAATGTGGATCTATTTTATTTTAGTTACCTTATCTGATTTCATTTGCCAGTTGTTCATATATTCTAGTTTCTAACAGGTAGTCCAAATAAAATTACTTCCTTTTTAAAAATTCCACATGCTCTCTTCTCTATTAATTGGTGAGCATAGATAAGAGTGCCTGCCTTCCCAAAGTCTAATAAAGGATGCCCCTGAGACTCTGCCAGACATTAACCAGACATGATTTTAATCTGCACCTGAATTTCTGACACAGGCCCATGTCATTTCTAGGAAGGGCAACTGCAAACAGCAAGAGTTCTCTCAGTCCAGAGAAGCAGTTATGAACATCTTCAATAATCATTAGCCAGGACCAAGGACAGACCTAGCCACTGGTCCTCATCCGCTTCCCTCAAATAACTGTGCATATAGTATATTCTCCCTCCAGCTCAAACTGAGATTCCAATGTGAGCCTTTGAAGCTCAAAGGGTGATTTGTGGAGAGGTCTGAAGTTGTTTGTGAGTGATTAGAAGAGTACATAAAATTTTTGTGTGTAAATGTATATACATTCACATACCTGAGAATGGTAGTCACAATGCCTGAATTTAAATGTTTCCCCTACTGTAACCTTCTCACAGAACCTCTCGGCCTCAGTTTCCCCATCTATGGATGGGGAAGTAATCATACTGTCTTTGTAGGGTTGATGTAAGGTTCAAAAAGTTTATAGCAAAGTGCTTGACCCTTTTAATCCCTGTTGCTTGTTCCTCAGTAATCCCTGTTGCTTTTGTTTGGTTTTGGTGGTACTGATGATGAAGACAGGGCTTTGCAGTGAGTTTATTTATTATTTTGAGACAGCCTCAATGAGTTGCTAAATTGGCCAGGCTGGGCTTGAACCTACAATCCTACTGCCTCAGTCTCCCTGTGTGACGGAATTACAGATGTGTGACACCACGCATGGCTACTGCTGCCATTTTAATTACCAATAAGACCTAAGCAGCAGTGGTCTCTGAGCTCATCAAGCTCCACCCTCTCGTTGACAGATGCCAAAACTGAAGTCCAAAGAAATTAAAGAATGTGTCCAGGGCTCCAGATGGCTAACAACAGACTGACAATGGTTCCTGTTGTACTGTTTCATATGCAGCCACCAGGTTGCCACCAGGTAACCCTCAAGGCAACAATACTGGATCATGAAGAACTCTGTATGCGTATGGAACTCTGTATGCATGTGCCACATTACAGTTTGTGCCCAGCACACATTTAACAGATGAATGGATGAGATGGTGCTTAGGTTTTCTGTGCATAAATGCAGGTAGTCAGGAAAGACTATCAGAGGATGTGAGGCTAAACTGAGGCCTGAAGAATGTGTACAATGTATCTAGGTCTAAAAATGGAGGGAAGGGAGGGAAAGAGGAAAGGAAAGAAAAACAGGAGATATCAAATAGGAGGAGGCCCAGGACAGCGTAAGCCAGGGAGTTTAACAGCTATCCTGAAAAACAGGTTGTACTTATGAGGATGAAAAGTAGGGAAGTTAGAAGACCCAAGTCATTAGAAAGAGCACTCTGCAGGGATTTCAGAGAATTGGTGGGTGTAAATTTTACACCCACCAATAAAGATAATCTTAAAGATAATCTTAAATTTTCTACTACTTAACAAATGTATACCCCTTAAGAGGGAAACTTGTTAATTTCTGTCCCCAAATTGTATATATTATCTGGTCCATCAATTCTACTTCTAGAATCTGTCCTCAGAAATCATGTATGCAGTCGGGCATGGGGGCACATGCCTGTAATCCTGGCACTTGGGAGGCTGAGGCTGGAGGACCACTGAGTTCTGTAGTCTGGGCTACATAGTGAGTTCAAGGCCAGCCTGAACTGCATAGTGAGGCCCTGTCTCAAAAAGACAAAGACAAAAAAAAAAAAAATCATGTATGCAATGCAGGATATTCCCTACATTGTTTGTAAAAGCAAAATATTAGCACAACCAACAAGTTATAATAAACCCAATATAACAATATTAGGCAGTGCTTTTTAAAAGACAGGGAAGTTCAATCTGTGTCAATATGGAACAACTACTAAAACTAGTAGGTGAAGAAAACCATTTGAATGCTTGGCTTCTCCGAAGGGGTTGTGGAGTAGAAAATGAGGATGGAACCCATTTTTCATTTTAAGATAGGGTCTCACAAAGTCACTAAATTGCCCAGGCTGAGCTTGAACTCTCAAAACTCTCTTTCCTTCTGTCTCACCCTCTCCTGGAGCAGTGATGGTGAACATAGACAATACATGCTGTAATGGGCTGTTCGTATCATTCAAAGCTCTAAAAGGTTTGCCATCACTGTCTTAAGAGTAATGGGGCTTACAGGTGTGTGTACCACACCTAGCTGCATGCATTTACTTTTAAAGGACATGTCTCTCTCTCTCTCTCTCTCTCTCTCACACACACACACACACACACACACACACACACACACACACAGGTATGTGCACACGCAAACAAAGATACTTGGATGCCCTGAAAATCTGACTGGAATGATGCATAAGAAACTGGGTAACTAACCACTGCCTTTAGGGAGGGAAACTGAATGATTAACAGAGGAGAAAAGGTTTTCACGTGATGTATTCCCTTTTAATCCTCTTGGACACTGTACTTTGTACCCACATTAGCTATTCACATAGACAACAAAATGAAGGTGATATAGCAAGTCTTTCCTATAGACAGCCTATCTCTTCCCTTGACAAACTGACTTACACTCAGTAAACACCCTGATTGCTCCCCCTCCCAGGAATACAGTCCCATAAGGGGCTCTGCACAAGGCTCTTCAGGAGGAGGAGTCTTCTCGACATTTCCTGCATGTTCACCCTCATCTTACCTCCTATAACTGTACCTTTACCAGGTTATTAAAAAAAAAAATGCCTCATCTTACAGGACTGAGAGTTCCTTGAAGTCAGAGACTATGAATTACTCAACTTGGACTCTCTTAACAGGTAGCAGAGGTCCAGCTACCTGACAGGGAGACCACAAACGTTTGCCAAGCATAAAGAGCCAGTATGGAACCCGAGAATAGAAGATGTATATGTAGGTAAGTTCCTGACTTGATTTGTTTTGTATTGTTTTTAAAGAAATAGCTAGCTCTTCTCTTTCTGCTTCACCTGAGCCAATTCCACTGAAGCTTAAGAACTGGCCAGGTACAAAATGGATAGGGTGCCAGGGATTTAGTTCAGTGTCATAAGTGCCTGCCTGGCAAGCACAAGGTCTTGGGTTCGATTCCTGGTACAAAAAAAAACAAAACAGAAAGGTGTGATGAAGTGGGGGCTTTGCAAAGAAAGAAGGCAGACAACAAGGCTGGCCTCAGAAATAATACAGAGGAAAGTCAACTCCCAATGGCCCAGAGTACCAACCAGAATAGTAGACAACTACTGTGGAAGAAGTGTCACACTATATCATTCTAAGAAATGATTTGCTTTCAATCTAAAAATTTTTTAAAAAGCAAAATGCTTGAATTGTGGCATTAGCACATCAAGGGAAAAGAAATACATTTCAGAACAAATAGAACAAATTAAGACTAAGTACTCATTATCTCTAGAAAAATAATAAGGTTTGAATTTTGTTCAAAAAGGAAGGAGGGCTAGATGTGGTGGTGAAGGCCTGTAATCCTAGCACTCAGGAGGCTGAGGCAGGATTGTTGCAAATTGGAGACCAGCCTAGGCTATAAAATGAGGTCAAGGCCAGCCTGAACTGCATAGTGAGACCCTCTCTTAAAAAGACAAAAAAAAAAAAGTGGGGGGGAGAATCCTTTTCACTTAAGAATTTTTTTGGTATGTGAGTGTTCATACACTCTGTATTTTGAAAAACTGGCTTTAAACCTCATTTTTCAAAGCTAGCATTCAGGAATATATGTAACCTTACAGGTGAGCAGGCAGGAGGCTGGGGCTGGCTTAGCCCCACTTCTGTCACCAGCCAGCTGACTGGTCATAAAGTTTCTCTAGTTTCTATTTTCATTTCTGAAAAATGGCTCTAACGTCTATCTTATCTATAGAATTCTCCACAGTGTGCACACTTTTCTTTATATAAACCATGCCTTCCTAAAACAAATGGTTTTCCCCTCCAAAATACAGGGTGAGGAGACATGAAAAACTGCATTCATCCTTCTGGTTTTCTTTTTGGGAAAGTAGTGCTGCTGCCCTAACAGTGGGTAATAGCAACAGACCCCACAACTAGACTGTCAGCATCACCTGTGACCCTAGAACACAAAAATCTTGATGACTACCCCTTGCTGAATGTGATGGCCACTGCCTTTGAGCCATGACTCCAGCCTTGGGAAAGCCACTTACTCATTTATAAAGTGAAGCTGTTGCTTGCTTAGACTCCTTCATAGGTTCTGGTGAGGCTTAAAAGGCACAAAAGACAAGGAAATGTTCAGTAAACTAGAAAGACACAGCCTTATATTTAGTCTCAGTCAGAAGCCAAGATGGAGAATTTTCTAGTTAAACCAAGTTCACCCAGTTTACTTGTTTGTTGTTAACACAGGTGTTTCTAGGTTAACCCAGGAGCCTGTTAAGATTAAAGGTGCCCTGGAGTCACCTTTAAAACTGGCTCCTGGCCTAGGAAGGCAGTAGCAGGTGGGCCAGCTACAAAACCCTATTCCTAGGCAGCCCAGGGGCCTGCTCCTGTGGGGAATGCCAGTCCTGCTGGGGAGGGGTGGGCTGTGTCACAGAGTTCCCCTCCATGAAGGCAAGAAGGGACTGACTCAGTTGAGCTTGGTCCAGGTGTTGGGTGGATAAAGGGAGCCTCAGTTCACATGTAACATTTAGGATATGTTGTTTCCCAAACCACAGCTCATCTTCCATTAGTTAGGAGAGGAATTTGGGAAAAGAAAACCAACTTAAATCCTTTTCTTACCTCAGACTAGTCTAGTAAGCAGATGGGGAGAATCTAGAACACAGATGATGAGAGATGAGAACAACTGCATTCACCAACTCCCATGTAATGGGAGAGGACAATGATCAGTTCCCAAAGTGTGAACAGAATTGAACCAGTACATTTCAGAGTAGGATGAGAGGTCCAAAGCTCCCAAAGGGGAGTGGTAAGAGAAATGGGTACCAAGGTCAAAGCTTCCCAGGCCCTCTCTGACCTCTCCCTTTCTTTCTTTCAATACTCCCCACCCTTTACTCCCACTCACCTTGAAATGATCAGGCTATACATCAAAAATCTATCTCCTATTCCCCTGCTAAAAGAGTAAATTAATAAAATTTTGTAAATGCCTTCTATTTCTCCCCCTGTAGATGAATGGAACCTTCCAATCTTATTAACCTCTATTCTCACAGTGCCATAAAAACTTGAGAGCTTCAAGTCACTTCTTTTAATGGAACGGATATCCTTGTAGCAGAACATTACCTTACTCATTTCTGTTCAATCTCCAGTTCCTAGTCCAAAAGGCACACATACTAACAACTTTTGTGGACATTTTATTCCCTCCAAATCATAAATATTACACTTCAGCTTTCCTCTTAAACCACTTGAGCAGGCCACTGCCAAGGGGCCAGAGGTTTTCTGAATTGTTCTGATGTTTCTTATACCCTGTTTTGCTTCCACAGAATTGTTCACCACACTTTCCGGCCATCACCTCCTTCCCTAACATTATATCCCATGCTTCAGCCTAAAACATGACAGACACACCACCATACTCTCCCTAAGCCTTCTGTCACAGTTCCCAACCCCTCTTTTCTAGCAACTGACTGCAGAATAAGGAACTGAACACAAGAGACAGACGCAGGCCCTGCTCCCCTACCAAACAGTAGGTTTGGCTCAGGCAAGTCGCCAGTTTTCCTGGTGCTCTGAATGATCCCCAAAGGCCCTTTTTCGGTTCTACGGACTCTGGAAGAGTCTCAGGAATAGGACAGGCCCTAAAGTACTTCCTTAGAAAAGATTAGTCAACAAAAGTTCTGACTGGAAGGGAGAAATGTGACATCTGTCCCCACTGTTCTGCATGAGCAGCCCTTTACGCCTCCATCTTCCAATAGCAATTCCTAGCATCTATCTCCCTCTGCACTGCAGCAAACCAGGATAGTCCACTTGGCCATTTGGAGCTTAATCAATCATCAGCACATTTGTATGGGCCATCCGTACACAGTGTTCCTAAAGTACTTTCCAAAAATAACAAATGTCTAACAAAAACCCAGCCTCCACACACATACTCGGATCTCTGCAGAGCTGCAGGAGCCCAGAGAAAAGAGAAAAGATGCAAAGAGAGTACAGAAGAGGAGGCCCGCCATAAATTTCAGAGCTGAAGGCAGAAAACCACTTCCCAGAGCTGATCTATGACAAACATTTCACTTCCCACCCTCTGTTTCCTCATCAGTATGAGGAAATAGTACCTATAAAGAACTCAAAAGGAGTTTGGAGCCACGGAAAGGTCTGGCCAGAGACTAGTCTGTATAGGTAATAGTTGGGGCTTCTTGGGCAAGTTATTTCAGTTGCATTTGTAAATGGAATACATGATACTCATGTCACTGGGTTATTATGGAGTAGAAAAGAGAAAAAACATGATACAGGATAATCTCATTAAACTGGGCAGTCAGGTTAGTCCTGGCAAAGGTCCATTCCCATTTAAGCAGGTTGTGGCAGAGCCACACATACACACACACACACACACACACACAAAGATTCCCAAAGGTCACATTTGCAGCTGGTTTGGAAACATCCCTGAGACTAGGCTCCATACACAAGGTCAGTTTAGACAAAAAAGCAGACAACAGGTGAAGAGAGTGAATGTCTCAGGTTTATTCCCAACAAATTCCTTTTCATTGCTGTTGCTACTGTTGTTTCTTGCAACCTGACTATGTAGTTCAGACTGGCCTTGAATTCACTATGTCGCCCAGGCTGACCTTAAAGTTACAGAGTTCCTCTTGCCTCAGCCCAGGGTTGTGCCATCACTCTTGGCTCAGCCATAAATATTTAAGACACATAGTTCTACCCTCCTCATACCAAAATTTAAACACCTCTTTGTGACTTTGCTAAAGCAATGTTAGTGTCTGCGGGAACTATGGAATAAAACCACCCACAAACACTCATTACACCTCAACAGATAGATGGTATTAGCCATTTCATTGATAAATGCAATTAACCTAGAAGTCTTTCCTCCCCCAGTTTCCCTACTGAAAAGGGCTTCCAGAAAATTTGTTTCCCGAATAAAATGTCAAGTTCAGCTCCATCTCTTCAGGAAAACTTCTCACTTCAGTCCACCAGTCTGAGAAACTGAACCCACAGTATGTCTATTGGGGTCACAGTTGAGACAACTAAGCACACCTCCCTTACACCCACTCAAAACTAGTGATTTATCACAGGAAACCAATGCCTGCAGAGACCACCAACTGTTTTTCTCTGTCCCACAGTGCTTGATAAATAATTACGAGGGAAAAAAATCCAGAAAACATAATTTGCATAGAAAATACAAAATGGCACAGCAGCAGCAGATATGGAACAAGAGGTAAAAGGGTATAAAACCTCAAATTTTGAGCCGGTAGCAAAACAGATGCTTGGCAGAAGCAGCTATAATTGGTATCTAGACCCCAGAGACGCATCTTATGTGTCACCATACCCTCTGCTTGGTTCCTAGCAGAGCTGGTAGAATAGGCTTCAATGCCCACTTTGCAAATGAAGTTTGGGAAGCTGACTTGCTCAATCCAACTTTTCAGGGCTCTATATTTCCCATGGCTATACTACAATTCAGCAAATATTTCCTGGCTGTCTTCCTTGCAAGGTTTTGGGGATCAGAAAGATGAAGTGGGGCACAGTCCTTACTTTCAAGGAGTTCACATGCACTGGAGAGGAATTATACATTTATCCACACAGCAAAACTTGTATTAGGGCCCAGAAAGACTTTAAAAAGTGCTATAAGAACACAACTGGGATGGGGAACAAACATTCCTGATGAGAAGCAGGAGAGAAAAGAAAGAGAAAGCACTGAGCTGGACCCTAAACTTAGGTACACATTATTGAACTTCCAGGAAAGTGTGCATGCAGAGTTACTTACAAAGAAAGGATAAAGAGAAGAATAATTCCTCTGAAAGGGTGAAGGTGGAGGGGTCATCTGATCATTCTGTCTGCCTAGATGTTGCTTCCTGGTAATAAAAAGTAAGTGTCTATCTATATTATATACCTTCACTCAATGGGATGTTTAGGAGCCAAATTCTGGCATTTAGAATACTCAGAGCTGTGCGGGGAGGAGAGGGGGAGACACCTACCTCCTCCAGGTCAAAAATAGCAAATTCAAGGGAACTGGTTGCTGCAGTTGTGTTTACTTTTTATCATTGCTGTGGATCACTTTCCAAAGGCCCCCAAGTGGGATGGGATAAACAGGTCTGTGTCACTTCCTGATTCTCAGGCCTTCTGCTACATTCCCAGTCAGTCTGGGATGGCTGCCTATTTAAAAATAAACTTTAAAAACTCACCCAAAATCCAAACCTTAAACCACCCTTCTATTTCAATTTCACTAAAATTAAAAGGGGTAGAAAGCAAGAAAAGAGAAAAAAATGATCGCAAAGAACAAATTCCTCAGGTCAAAGCAAAAAATGTTTGCAACTGAGTTCAAGGTCAAGAGACTTGAATTCTAATTGTTTTATCTCCCTAGAAAAACTGACCTGCAGCAGAGCAAAATGCTTATCTCTATACAACAGCTGCTTTACCATATCTTAATCCCAATGTAGACTCAGTTTCCTTATCTATAAAATAACACCAATAGTACCTATTTCACAGGACTTTTTAAAGCATTATATGGAAAAAAGTACACAAACAGCCTAAGACTGGGCACACTGAGCCATGAAAAATGGTAATTTATTATTATGGTCACCATATCCATCATTATTATTTTCATCATCATTGAAAACATAGGCTTGGAACAAATGATCTCTACTTAAAAGAGCTCTCGGGCTCCAAATCCTATGATTTTTTTTTTGTCAGTCAGTCTCTCTGTCTCTCTAAGGGGGCCGAATAAGAAAAAGAAAACAAATTAAGTAAAGTATGATACTCAAACATATATCCTCAACCTTTATGTTGGAAATAGAATATGATTAGGAAATCCATCAATGAGAAAAATGGATTTCTGGGTAAATGATTTGGGGATGACAATGTGCAATCTATGTACCATTGTTACCCCAACTGATGTGCTTTGAAATTTTATTGTTTTTTTCCTTCTCTTTTTTAAACTTCATTTTATGTTTCAAAAAAAATAGATCTGAACAAAAAATGGATCAAATCACTCCCTCCAATGAAAAACTTTTGCCTATTCCTGCATTAAATCTACAGCACTGTAGCAAGTTCACCCATAACACACCAAACTGCCAATATTCTGCAGGCCAAGAGATTGGGAGAGGGTGTAAAAAGAATTAAGATGTGATATATATTGGTATATATATATATATATATAAAACTGCTTCCCACAATAAATGTATTCATATACTGTAAACATGTACTAATAGAAATTTAAAACATTAAAAAAAATCTTCCTGGGTCAGCATAACACTAATTCACCCTTACCTTCAACTATGTAAAAGGATTTTCCCAGCATCTCTTTAGGGCAGCCCTAAAAGCACAGCACAGTGGCCACCCACACATTTCCAGCAATAACCAATGCTTCCACCAAGCATTTTTGTTTTAAAAAGATTCTTCTTAGGGCCGAGGATTTAGCTCAGTGGTTTAAATGCTTTCCTGGCAAGCATGAGGTCGTGAGTTCAATCTCCCATACCAAAAAAAAAAAAAAAAAAAGGAGTCTTCTTAATATAACATTAATATGACCAAAGATCAAATGCCCTTCCCAAAAATCAGACTGTAATCAGGACTATTCAGCTTTACCGAGGGCAAGGTACTGAACTATAATTACACTCAGATGAAATAAACATTTTCTTTCATTCATTCATTTCACTATGTGATGTAGTAAATGGTATGGAAATACTATAGAAATATCAAAGCAAAAGAATATGATTAACAGATAAAAACTTTTTAGTGAAATTCACTCTAGGAACTAGGCTTGGTGGTATACCTGTAATCCCAGCACTTGACAGCCTAAGGCAGGAAGGTCAAGCCCAATCTGGGCTACATAGTTGAGTTCAAGGCCAACCCACACTACAAAGTGAGACCCTGTCTCAACACACACACACACACACACACACGCTCTAGGAGGGCTAGAGAGTTCAAGATCAAGTAGCCACATCTGGCAAGTTCTTGCTGTTGGGGACTCTGCAGGGCTCCAAGAGAGCTCAAGGTATCACATGGTCAGATACAACACTCTACCTCTGATCTCTCTTCCTCTTTAATTTTTAAATCAAACAAACAAAAAAACACTAATGTAATCATGAGCACTAACATGACAGCAAAAACTCTCATGACTTCATTTAATCCTGATCACCTCATGAAAGCTCTACCTCCAAATACCATCAATATACTGTATGACTTTAGGGATGAAGTTTTCAACATATGATATCCTAACCACATAGGTGCCTACATTTCTGCCAGAAGTGACTGAGTAGATGGTAGAGCCTATGGTAGGAGAAGGACAGGTGAACAGCACAAGTAGAATTCAAAGTAAGAAAGTAGACACAGTAAGGACAAAATTATTTGGGAGGAGAGGTTGGAAAGGGAGAAAATGGACCAGATCATTGCTAGAGGGAATGACCATATCAGAGCTAGACTGGCTGTGTCCTTTCAGTTAACCCAATAATTTTAGTAAAGGTTTCCTGAACAGTCCAGACAGCTCAGAGAGTGCCCCATGGAATGTCTTTCAAAACTAACATTACCACATACCATAGCTGGCAAAAGCTAGTAAGAGGGCACGGTTCCCTAACAGAGAGCTATCTGTTTCTTTGGTGTTCAGGAACAGCAAAAAATGTCTCTCCACCCAACGTGCCCTTCCCTGAAATTGCTACCTCTTCTGTGACATCCATTGGAGGAGAATAGTCTATCTAGACACAGAGCCAAAGGGGTGACCTCCCCACTAGTATCCTTCAGACCTTACAGTTCTCTACAAATATGCCCCCAGTTTCCACCATTTCCTGCATTTCTATCCAAATGTCACCTGAGACTTACCCTGAGATTCAGGTTTAGGAGTTTACAAACATGTTCCTCATCTCCTACCTATTAAAGCTTAGCTCATCTATCAATGAGGTACACACTCAAGCCAAATTAGACTGTCTTCTGGTTCCAAATGTTCTCCTCTGTGATTGAGTTTCAGTAAGTCTCCTAATTCATAACCAAAACATGATTTTTCTGTATTCTTCCTCACAAATAACCCAACTTCTTGTGAGCTCTCTCGATGGACTATGAAGCCCAGACAAAAACAAGAAGTAGGAACTAGACAACTGCTCCTTCCTGTTGATAGTCCCATGCCCCTGCCCCTCTGTGATGAAGGAAGAAAAAAAATCATAAAATAATGAATTTGGTATTTGCCTCCAGACCAAGTTTCTGGACTTATTCATAAAGCACTGTCTTAAGAACTCACTGACTTCATTCAACACACATACTGAGTACCTGCAAGTATCAAATTCCATCAAATCACAATGGTACAAAAGGAAAAAAGCACAGCCCTTAAAGAGTTGACAAACAGATTTCTGTATTGTGTATGTGTAAAAGGAATACACACAACTAACTACAATATGCGGCAGATAATAAAACGACATGGCAGATACACAGCCAATGTGTCAAAGACAAAACAGGAAGGTAGGCTGGAACCCAGAAGAGGGAAGTGAAACAGGTAATTTATAGGGTTAATCACTGTGGTCTAAGAGTGTGTGGGTTTTAGAATCAAAAGGGGAGTTCAGATACTGACTGCCTCTCATTTCTCATTGGGCCTAGACTTTACAGGTTTACTGTTGTGAGCCTCTGCTTTTTCTCATATAAAACTGGAGTAACTAACTATATCTACTTCACAGTGTTGCAGTCAGCTAGACATGTGCATGCCTGTAATTTCAGCACTCTGGAAGCTGAGGTAGAAAGATCATTGCAAGTTCAAGGCCAACCTGGGCTACATGGTGAATTTAAGACTAGCCTAAACAACACAGTAAGATACTGTCTCAAAAACTGCAGAGTCAGGGATTCACATTTTTTAAAAGCTCAATATATTAAATGACACAGAGTAAGGCCAAGTAAGACTAAGGGGCCAACCACATAAAGACTTAATGATCTCTCCTGCCCTCCACAGGGCTAACCAGACCTGACTAAAGGGTAGGCAGACAGTCAAGCACCTGCTGTTTACTCATTCATTGTAACTAGTTAATTCAGTTAATTGCCTGGGTTTAATGGGCCATGATCAGAAGGTATAGAAAGAAGGCTCCGAGAAGGCTCTTATGTGAGATTTGTGCCAGTATAATACCTACAGCATACACACCAGTCTTTTGGTTAAAAAGTACAGCATCAGACACAGGTAAAAAGTACAAATTATACCATACATACAATGTGCAATATGCCACTTTTTTGGACAAAGCAGGTATTTAATGACTGGTGAACAGACACATGATCTGAACCTGGCTGAATTCTCAATAAAATCTGTCTAAATGGATCTATGTTTAACAAGTAAAAACAGGAGCAAACCACCACCCAGAGTTAAAAACTGGACTGAGGTAACAGGCTGAGGTATTCTGACCTGCAATCATGATGGAATATCAGGGATTAGATTTACTCTTCTTCCTTAAATGATCAGAAAACCAGACAAAACATATGTATAATGGTTTTTAGACACTGGATAACAGGCAACAGAGGGTGATGATCTTTGAGAAAAGGGGAAACCAAAGTGAACCCTGCATTTTGTAAGAATTCAAATTTCCCCAGGCCATAGGACAGAGAGTAGAGAACTGAGAATTCAGCAATCTTCTTGTGTTGATCTGAGAAGCTGGGAAACCAAGGTGGCCAAAATTTACAGGGCAAAGCAACTGAGATATCAGCAGGGCAGTGTAACTGAGAGATGAGTGCTTCAAAGAGAAAAGGCTCCACTGTTGGGCATGGTGGTACATGCTTGTTATCTCAGCACTTAGGAGGCTGAGGTGGGAGAACGCCATGAGTCTAAGGCCAGCCTGAGCTATATAGTAAGTTGAAGGTCAGCCTGAACTACAGAGTGAGACACTACCTCAAAAAACAATAACAGGGCTGGGGGTTTACTCAGCAAGGTAAATGCCTGCTTGGCAAACACAAAGTCATGAGTTTGATCCCTGGTACCCCGCCCCGCCAAAAAAAAAAACAAGAGAGACAGGGACAGAAACAAAGAGAAGGACCTCTCCAGAAATCTAGAGGTTCCCTCTGAGTTCTGGTCTGAGTATTGCTGTGTAGCCCACAAAGAAACTAGCAAGGCTGGGGTAGCACAGCCTCCGAACTCACTCAGAGCCAAAATAGTTCACACTCCCACCACCCAAAGTGGCAAACTCTTTGCCTTGTAGTGAAAGCATCTTAGTTAGCTCTAACTAAAGACTGTCCTGGATGGGCCCCAAGAAAGCATAAAAGCAAGCCTTGAAAAGATCAAACTGCTTCCAAGTAAATAAACTGCTTCTGAGAACAAAGCCCAAAGTACATGTTTAGAGGAAAACAAAACATTTAGCATGTAGCAAGGTAAAACTCAATGTCTGACTTCTAGTCAAAAATTAAAAGCATGTAGAAAAACAACACCCACAATTAATCAAACAATAGCTACAGACCAAGAAATTCCATAGATGATAGAACTAGTAGACAAAGATATTAAAATCTGCTGCAAATATACTCCATCCATATTAGAAGAGGAAGGCACGAATACAAATAGGAGACATAAAAGTTCAAACTAGAGTCAGGGGTTTAGCTCAGCGTGTAAGTGCCTGCTTGGCAAATGCAAGGTAGTGAGTTTGAACACCAGCACCACAAAAATAAAAAAAAAAGTTCAAACTACACTTCTAGAAAGAAAAATAAAAATACATGAAATTCAAAGTATACAAGATAGGATTGATAGCATATTAGACAATGCAGAAGAAAAAACTAAGGAACATGAAAATATAGCACAGAAAATTATACACACTGAGAAAAATACTGAAAAATAAACAGAATGAACTGTGGGACAGTATAGAGTGACCTAACAACTGGAATGAGGAGAAGTGGCAAAGCACAGAAATATTTTAAGGAAAAAATATAACAAAAAGGTGTTCAAATTTTTTTGACAACTATAAAGCCACAGATCCAATAAGTTCATCAAACCCCAAAAAGAAACACAAGAAAACACGAGGAAGCAGGGCATGGTGGTGCGTGCCTGTAACCCCAGCATTTGGAAGGCTGAGGGAAGTGGATCATCATGAGTTCTAGGCCTGCCTGGGCTCTATTAGTGAGTTCAACACCAGCCTGAACTACATCGTGAGACCATCTCAAAAATAAAACAAAACAATAACAACACACAAGGAACATCACAATCAGATTACTGAAAACTAATGATAAAAATAAAAACTTAAAATCAGCTGTGGAACTAAAAGGACATTCTGTATACACAGGGACAAAGAATTACAGCAGACAAACTAGGAGTCAATAGAGACTGTTCTATCATTTATTCTTTTTGTGCTTGTGAGGCTGACCACTGAGCACGAAGTGGGGATTCAGTGATCCTAAAAACACCTGCAAGTACAACATCCTCAGGAGAGTGACAGTGGATAAAGCAGTTACCTATGTCCGCAGAACATTACAGACTGCAACTCTGTGCAATCTTGTAGCAGTAACACTTAACACACTGGAAAAGAGACAGGAAAAGTCTGTAAGAAGATTCATGCCATCACAGAATAAAATCTAGTTAAAAATGAAAACTAAGGAATGAGGGGGCTATAGTGTATGGTGTGAAAAGGTCCCCTCCCTTCCCTTTACATGTAGATGTTTGATGGTTAATGTGCCTGAATGCTATTTTTTTTTTCAGAATGGAAGAATGCTCTTCAAGCAGAAACATGTAAGAATAACTTAAGATCTAAGTGAGAATTAAGTAATTCTTAGCTATGTGACCCAGTCCAGGACAGCAAAATTCCCTCCTCATCAGACACCCTAGGCCAGTATTATACTCTTCAGAACTAACTAGCCCGCCACTCTACAACATTCCATGCTATGAAGTTGGCAATGCATCTGTCCCATGCACGTTGGTCTGGTTTCCCCTTATGGCAAAGCCTGAAGGTAATTTGGGTGGTCACAATGGGAGTGCAGGGGTGCAAGCACGCCTGGTAGCTAACGAGTAGGACCAGGGATGGTGCTAAAGATTGTATCATGCACAGGACAGTCCCCCAAATAAATCACTTGTCTAAAATATCAACAGTGCTGCAGCTGAGAACCCTAGTCTGTGTATGACTTAACTTCAGAGATGTCAGATCAACCTTGTGGTACAGATACTATGAATACCTTCACACCACTGGAAACCCTTCAGTCCTATAATCAGGTCCCCAAACCAACATTCTGATCCCCTCATCATTTGACTTGGGTTTACATTCTCTCAGACAGAGGAGCTTAGGAATGAAAGCTCTGCCACTGGCTATGATTCCTGACATGCCACAGAACTTTTCTGAGTCCATTTCTACCAAATAAAAGGAAAGATGATGTAAGAGTTCTTCCACTTTTAAACTTATTTTACAAATGTTAGGTTGTGTCTCATCTATTTATAATGAACTAAAGAGAAGGAGTAAGTAGTCAGTCTTGTATGTATGCACACCACACTGTCAAAAGGACAGAAATTAATACAGTAGAAACCAATCTGAACCAACAGAAGTACAGAGAAGCGGAGAGCTCTCGTTAAAAGGGACCCAGGAATCCAGGCATGAGGGTGCATGCACTCAGGAGGCTGAGGCACAAAAATTGCTGTGAGTTCAAGGGCAGCCTGGGCTATACAGTAAGACCCTGGCTCAAACAATCACAACAAAAGAAAGATGGTTAGGGGAGAAGGCAGTATCTGCAGACACTAGCAACCTCAGGCCCTCCACTTTAAAATATGAAAGTCCTCCATACTAACCTGTCACCTATCCTCCTTATGTCAATCTCTTTGATCAAATATTAAGTCCATATATTTTTCCATAACCCTACCTCCTTGCACAATGCATACACACAAGCTTGGACCCTCCAAACATAGTTAATAAAAGTGTTGGAGGCAGATTACTGTCGCTTTGCATCTTTCCTACATTATACAAGGCCAGAGAGAGACCAGCTAGAAGCACAAACTAAATTACAGTTCTTTTCAAATAAGTGATTCAGCCCACCCCAGCTGTTCAAAGATTTCCCTAGAAGAGGGATGGAAAACAACTCGGTGAACCGAACATACAAACTCTGACTCTCACAGGAAGATGCTCACTATTTGAATCTGAACAGAGATCAAGAGAAGTCCAAAGTTTCTTTTCTAAAGGGTTTTTCCCCCTCTACTGCTGCAGTCTTTTATTACATAAAGATTCTTGCTGGCATGGGCAAAAGGGCAAAGCACACACAGAGAGTAAACAAAAACGCAGCAAGAGTTCTCCTCACAGAGTGGTGGGAGGCAGCAGCTAGAACAAAACCAAGACCTGGCCAACATGAATCCTAACAGAGCACTGGGGTAGGGAGACAGGATGAGGGGGAAGGGGGCTGCATTCTGCTGTGTAGTAGTGCCCTATGGAGATTAGGTGGCTACTTAACCCACACTCCCTCCCCTGCTCAGGTCTTACATTACAAGTAGCAGATGGCCCAACCCCAGGCAGCTGGCAAGGGACAACAATCTGCATCTGCCTGCAGGCCTCTCCTTCAGGGCTGGAGATGGAAAGGAACAAGACAAAGTTGAGGCCCGTGGCCACTTACAAGAGTCCTGAGGGTAGGTATGGAAATTTCATCCAATGCTTTACCCCAGTGAGGTGCATCTCAAAACAATGCTTGGCTTTATTCAGAAAGCCTGGATGGGGTGGGAAGCTGGGACTGGAGGACCAAACACAGCTCCCAAAGTGCACTGCAGCATGCTGGCCCAGGAAATACCATTCACTCATTCAACATTTACAACACTGTACCAGCAACTAGAAAAACAGTGGTGACAACAGACAATCTGACATCAAGAAGTCCATGGTAAGGTCAGGACAAGCAAGGAAACAGATGGTAACACAAGGGGAAGTGCTGAACACAGGGCAACATGGTGGCATTAAGGGGGGTCACTCACACCAGTATGGGAGCGTGCAGCAGCCTAAACTAGACCTGGCTTTAAGAAGGTATTAGCCAGGCAGCGAAGAAAGAGGTAAGAAAGTGGGGAACAGGAGAATCATTACAAGAAAAACTAGTACATGCCAAAAGCTGGAGGCAAAAGAGAACTGGGAGCTGTTCCAACCTTTGCTGCACCTGGTCACCTTCACCAGGAGCAGACTCCTAGTTTTTCATGGAATCCTAACCATTACTGCCCACAGGAACACTGGGATCATCTTGTAAAGTCCAGTCTACCCATTTAAAGAGGGGAAAAACTACCCTAGAGAGGGTTCATGGCATTGCTGGGAACACAGCAAACCAGCAGCCAGTTTTCCTCTACTCACAGCATTTCCCAGTCAGAATATGACTTCAATTATTTCCCAGTCAGAATCTGACTTCTGACTGAGCCATCTTAGGACACAATGGCAGCCCCACAACTGCTATTAATGAGCCAGGTCTGTTCTCAGTGCCCAAGGAAAGGCTTCCTCAGGCTCCTGCCAGATAAAGAAGTCAGCAGTACTGACCTCTAGGAACTCCAGAGCAGCGGGAGCAGCTCATGAGAAAAACAGTGCCTATCTCCCTCTTTTGGAAAGGAGGCAGACTGGTGTACATACGTGGGAGTACCTGATGTAGGCTGTGTGTGCTACACCATTAGTGGAAATGGGTACCCCCTTAGAAATGAAGGGTTGTTCTAAGAGTTGAGGCAAATTATCTGTCAGTGCAGAAATCTGAGGTGTGCCAAACCAGGCAGGCTTAAGATCTCCCAACCTAGTTCCCCAGGAGCCCAACCCCCTCCACTGCCTGATGGCACTTACCTAGGTATAAAAAGCAGTTCCTTCAGAAAAGTTGCTGGCCTCTCTCTTGGCCTGCCCTTGGATGATAGGCCATCTACCAGGGGTCAATACTGTGGCATGTAAAGGCCTAGCAGCCTGTACTGTCATCCAGCCTTCAGCAACATTTGCTCTCCTGTGCACTCTGGCCCTCAGTGCACTGCCCACTCTGGGTCAGAATGTGTAGAAAGTGTTCATTAGCTTTTTGAGTGAAACCCTCTATAGAATCTAAATAGAAGGTACAGTTATTCAACTGCCAAAGCAGAATTCCTCCTCTGCTCATAACAAAATAGAGTGCCAGCTGATTAAATTGCAGAAAGAGGCTGAGGAGCACCAGTGTTAGGACCATTTAACTAACTACTTACTGTCTAGGGATCATCAGCTCTGAGACCTTAAAGCAAGGGTGTGATGAGAAGATCCTATTGGTCAGAAATCCTTGCTGTCCAAAACACCTTCAAATGCTGCCTCTGACTGCACACTCCAGTGCAATCCCCAAAGACTGACTGTGAGGGCTGAGGGTGTGGCTCAGTGGTAGACCATTTACCTAGCATGCAAAAGGCCCTGCATTTAATCCCCATACTACAAAAATGTTTAAAGGAAAAGACATTTTGCAAAGACTGGCTGATACCAGCTGGGGATACTGAGGGCAAGAAAGTAGCCTGCTAGCATAACTGACTTAATTCTGGAGCTGAAAAGCCATGTTCAGTGCTGTATAACAAACGGGGGTCATAAATAGGAACTTGTGACCCAAACTCTTTCACATCTGCCACAAGAAACCTCTGGGAGGAGGTGAGTGGGTGTGTACTTGTGTGTGATGACACTATATCCAGACTTCTTCCTCTCCAAACAGCAACCCTGTGGAACTTCTCCTGAAAGACAAATGCAGTCTTCATTTCCAGAAAACGACTTTTTTGTTCTCTTTTCTCTCCTCTTTGAAACTGATGAATGATTCCTAGGGGAAAGGCAGCTGCAAATACAGGAAAGTATGGAAAGTGGTGGAAAAAGAGGCCAGCTATGGGTTTGTTGAGAACCCACTGTACACTACTATTAAGGCCTTCTCAAAACAAGCAACACACCCTATTTCGAACAAAACACAACTTCATTCAAAGCACTTGTCTAAACTGCAACATTTGGACAAACGATTTCTCTACACTCCAGGGATGTTTCATTCTCTAGCTGACACTAAACCTCACATATGGCAAATTTCTTCCTCAGATCCTTAGAAAAAAATCCATTCATAATTCAGTGTACCTGCTACTGAGTGTCTATAATCACTGCCACCATTAGGGACTGACCTCTGTAAACTGCTGCAACATTTGGACAAATTTAAGTCATCGTTTTAGGCACACCAAGGACACAGTATTTGCTAAATGAGAACAGAATGGGAGGAGGTTATAAATCCAAGACAGCTGGCCTGGCTCCTGCACTTACTACTTTCCAAAAGCAGCAGCCATTTTCAAAGGCTCAGGAATCTGGGAAATCACCCACTTGTTTATTCTCTCTCTCATCACAGTAGTGGGGATGCCACCTCAAAGTCCATCTGCCAAAAATGAAAGATATAAAGACTTTGTGGGGAGAAAATTCAAACGTTTTATTTTCATACAAGTTACAGTTTCAATTAAATAGGTTTTGCCCTTGTAACCACACTTTCTACCTAGAATTCCAGTAAATTTAGATGTATCCCTAAATTTAAACTAGAAGCCAAGGAATGGAGCTCAAGGAAAGTAGTCCCAGCCCACAGAAATTACCAACATAATCCACAGTCCTAGGTGGATCTGAGAAATCAGAGGAGAATGAGGAAAAGTCAGCACAATACTTAAAATTCTTCTCTCAATCAGAAGTGTAGGATACTGCCTTCAATTCTGTTAGATTCTGTTATTCAAAGAAAAAAAATGCAACCTAAATTTATAAGCACCATCAGTGACAAAGCAAAGATGTCTGTTTATATTTGAAGAACACATTCATATCTCCAACTCCTGCCAGGTGTGGTGGCAACATGTCTGTAATATCGGTCTTCAGGAGGCTGAGGCAGGAGGACTGCTTCAAGTTCAAGGCCAGCCTGAACTACCTGGCCTCACTACCATTCCCCAAGAACTCTAATTGCCATACAGTGATGAATAGGTTTGTCAATGAACCCCTGTCAATTTCTAGGGCAATGAATAACAGAATGAATTCTTGAAGCACAAGTCTATCTGTCTGCCCTTTTAGCTGGGCAAGGTGGCATACACCTATTATCCCAGCACTCAGGAGGCTGAGAAAGAGGGATCATCACGAGTTCAAGGCCAGCCTGGGCTACACAGTGAGTCTAAAGCCAACCTGGAATATACAGTGGGACTCTGTCTCAAAAAAGTAAAGAGCTTATCTGCCCTTTCAATTTCTCTCAGGTGTTTGTTACCAGAGTCCTAAACTACTAGAATATTCCCAGTCCTTCATTTGCTCTAGGAATCCCACTGCCTCTTCTCTCTGATGGTTCACTTCTGTTTATCACGCTTCCTTATTTTCTAACAGTCTTGTTTACATACATGGCCTGCAAAATGCGCAGAAGGCACAGTCCCCAGCCCACCAGGAACCTTTAGTAGAGCTAGTGAGGCTGCATATCCACACAGCAAACAACCAAGACACCCAACAAAACAGGAGTACTCAGTTCAGTGTTTTATGTGAATATAGTAATGCAGAATTATAAACTACAGACAAAGTAGTAAAAAAAAAAAACCACAGAGATCAAAGAAACTGATCTGAGCCAAGACAGTCAAAGAGGGCCTTAAAAAAGAAAGAAAGATCTGATTTTAAAACCTGGAGGGCTGAAAAGCATGGAGAAGGAAAAAGGTATAGGAGGAAACTTTTCTTCTGGAGCAGGAATGCTGAAACTTTTCTTCTGGAGCAGAAACTTTTCTTCTGGAGCTAGAATGGGGTGGAGAACGGCCAAGGATCAGGTAAGAAAAGAAAATAAATACTGTTTTAAAATCACTCAGGGCAAGGGACAATTCTTATGGTTTCCCTAGTTTCTGCCATTTGCCTGGCTCTGGCTATTTATAAAGCACTAATCATTGAACTGAATCTTTAAGGTAAGACCAATTTGTACAGCTATGAAAAGCAGGCAGAGAATTTAGCCTTAGGTCAACAGGTAGTGGGGACCAAAAATGTTCCTAAGCAGGAAACTCGATCCAATGCAATCCCACAGCATTTATTAAAGGCCCTCAAAGAGCACCCTATCGTAAGAAGGAATGACAGTCCCTTGCCTAATCCCTGACATAGAGGGCTTCATTCTCTTGCCTAGTCCCCTAGAGATAAGCAATTTTATAGTCAGGGTTTGCAAGCGAACAAAATTAACACAGGACACACAATTTATAGGAGTATATTTGCTCACAGAGTCAAAAGCAGAAGAGTACAGAAGATCTGTCCACATAGTACAGACCCAAAAAATTTAGCTGAGGGCCTAGATCCCATTGCAATGTCCTGTAGGAGTCCAGCTGAAGACCTAGAGGCCTTGCAATGTCCTCTAGGAGTCCAGCTGGTAGTCTAGAGAGCATGACAATGTCTCATGCAAATCTGCATCAAGGATCTGTGCCGGGAACGTCTGGAGATCAGTGGTGGAAGTTAGAAAGTCTGCACCAGCGGGATGAAGGATCTATGCCAGCAGGCTGGAGCATCTGCATTAAAACCAGGAAGCAATGCTCAAAGTAAGGACCAGAGCTCCCCCAAAGAGAACCACAGCCATCCTCAGTGACAGGGAGGATCCAAGCTCCTCTGACAATGAGAATAGCTTAGTTCATTTCAGGAAAGCCAGTGTGACAAGCTTCTCCAGGACAATCAACAGCACACCACCTCCAGTTCTCTTTTTATGTTGTTGGCAACAATCCTCAGCTGGGACTTCCACACCCAGCACCACACTGATTCTGTTCATTTGGGTGTTACAAGTTGACAATTAGTTAATCCACCACAAGCACCTTATGAAAGGGAGACTAAAGTAGCTGAAAGGCCACACAAGACAAGGTTCAGGTAGGATGATGGTGATAGGAACCTGCAAAAGGTGGCAAAGAATGATCACTGACTACACAAGAAGGGTTCAGAAGGAGTGTTGAACAGAACAAAAACACTCAGATCTCTAGTCTCAGATGGTACCATTACCTTCAGCTAAGGCTTTAGTTCAAGAGCACTGGAAGCTAAGGTCCATCAGTTCAACCCTTCTGCCTATTTCTGGGAATGGGAGTTAGACATTCCATCCTTCCCATCTGCCTGTGGTTCTAATGCTAGCTGTGATTTCCTGTAATTCCCATTTGCAAAGAGGTGGAGGGATTCATGGGAAGATAAGGAAAAAAGGCACTGACAATTCCTGTGTCCATCATGCTATGATAAACACATCTCAAGAGCACTGCACTACCATTTTACTGACAGTTCTTATTCTGGGAAGAAGAAGGGAAAAAAAGGAAACATTACATTTTGAAAGCTATGAGGGAAGTGCTCTCCTTACGCAATGCATTTCCCCTTCTAGCCAGAGCCTTCCCAGTTGTGATTAGTGTGGGAGGAGAGAGGAAATCCACAAAGATCCACACTAAGAGCCACAACCAGCCCCTACAGCACAGACCAAGGTCCCTCACAGCTGGTCAGGATAAAATCCCACCCCAGGAACATGAAACCTCAGGATAACATCACTCATATTATTAACTGACATTTCACTGCTTATTCACTGGGCACAGATCCAAGCATTTTGATCTAATACTTGATTGGCTCTTCACCTCACCTTAAAAGGTGTGTATTATTGGTGTTGTTTTGTTTTTGTTTTAAGGGGTTGTTTCCTATTTTGTTGTTGTTTGGGCTTTTTTGGTGCTAAGGATTAAAACTCCTGGCCCTCCTGTATGCTAGACAAGTTCTTTACCACTAAGTATATCCTCAGTCCTTTTCACTTCTATTTTCTGAGACAGAGTACCACTGCATTGCCCGCACTGCCCACCCACTTCCAAGCCTCCTCTTTAGCCTCCTGAGTAGCTGGCATTATAGATGTGTGCCACCACACCCAGCTTTAATGAATTGAGTCCAAACCCAAAAAATGTTGTCTGCACTTATTTATAAGCTGAGTAGAGGTAAACTCACTTTTTGTAGCTGTGCCTCTGTGTACTTTAATAAGCATAGAGCTAAATGTCCATCCACATATGTGAGCTCACTAATTTCATCCTTCCTTTTCAGCTTAAATTATTTCAATTGTATTATTCTCCAAAAAAGATGGCTCCAAGCTTGGACGGAAATCGTTTTAGTAATTTAATTAAGTTGTGCAGAAATGCTGATGCTTTCTTAGGCAATAGCCTGACCTTCCTCTGCTCCTCTCTGGTCCCTCAGGGTAAGTCCTTAGTGGCTGCCCTCCTTGGGGTGGGACCACCTGCATCCAGGAGGTCCTTACAAGGGCCAGCATGTGGCCAGAAGTTCAATGGGGCTGACACTGCAACCTCCCACCTGTGCCAGCATAGGCAAACTTTTAAACCCTCTTCTAACCAAAAAATGGGCACAAACAAGCAACCTGCTTCAAAGTTATTGAGAAAATTAAATAAGTTCATGAATACAAAACACTAAACATGTCTGACACACAGAAAGCACTCCAAATATATTAGCATTTATTATCAGGTTTATCTTTTAAGAACGTTTTATCTGAATGTAGAGCTTATACTTTTCACAGCAGTCTCAATTCGTCATGGCTACATTCAAGCCTCACCATAACCAATAAGTTAGAATGATTCAAAGTGTATGAACATTTCTTGCTATAATGAAAAGAAACTAGCTAGACCATAGAAGCTATTTACTTATCAGTCTCCCACAGCAGGTCAGAGACCTGTCTCTGTCATCTCTATACAACACCCCAACACATACGCACTGACAGATGCTCAGAAAGTAAATGCTAATTAAATTAGACTGACTGGAGGGCTGGTCAAGCTGCAAGCAGAGCAACCATAGCTTCATAGAGAGACACTGGGGAACTACCATTAAAATTCCTGGGCATTACTGGCCAACTTGAACAGAGACAAGAGGGCTACCTTTCCCAGACCTGACTCACCCCTGAGGAAAGGGAAAAGCAGCAGCAGTCAGAGGTCACTTAGAGGGAAATTTCTGAACTGTCCCCACACAACCTCTGAGGCAGCAGGGAATCAGGGTAATGTACGAGCATTCCCCAAGCCCTCCAACGCAGCCAAATGGGGATCCATAAAGGCGGCATTTCAAAGGCAGATAATGCTGCCTTGCAAACTGAAATGTGAGTAGCCTTTCAGTACAGCACATGCCAGTCTATAAATACCAGGGATTAAAAGGATTCCTGTGGGGCCTCAGCTGCCATCTGCCTCAGTACAGAAGCTATCTGGTCCTCCTGGTCCCAAGTAAACCTCAGGAAGCTTTCTTCAGGAAAGAGATGCCATCATCCAACACTGCCTTCCTCAGAGACACAGCAACCTCTCTCCTCCCACTTGAGTATGTTTTCCTGACCTTCCTTTCTACACCCTCCACCAGGCCCATCCATTCCCTCTGCTGCAGCTCCCACCTCCCTACTTTCCTTTCTCCTCCAGGCATTTGTCCTCTTGCCTCCCTCGCCTCCCTTGTCACCTCAGTCCCACTCCAACTTTTTAATCTGCATATTTTATCTGCCATGAAGGAAACTCAGGCTTTAGAATCAGTCCCACTTTGGTCCCAGCTCCAATGCAGTGGATTACAGTACTTAGTGCTGCAGTTTGCTATCTTGTTCTAGAAAGTGAAGACCACCCCACTGCAGTAAAACACCTAGCACATTACCGTGCACTTAGTAACTTCCTGCCTTGTCCCACACCCCAGGGGATTTAGCTTCCTCTTCTACTACTCACCTGTATCACTCTTTTGGGTGTCACACCTGCTAAATCCCAGAAGGGACCCAAACAATGACCGCTGTGCTGTAGTCACCAAAGATATAGTAGCTGACACAGGGTCCCATCGGCAACCTTCAATTTACACCAGCAAGGGGACTGAACATACTGCACTTGTCCCCTACAAATGACTCATTTGGAGACAGAAAGTAATCAGAAAGGATGAGAAAAGAGTTCAGAGTCCAAAGTCTGTAAGGTAAGGGCAGCCCTTCTACCCCCGATCAGAAGAAATCCCAGAATTTATATGTAAAAAAATTTTAATTAATTCTGACACCAAAAACATCTGCCAGTTTTACTAGAAATACCATCTGCTTCATTTCTGATAAGGCCCAAGCACAACTTTACATAGACTAGGGACAGCCTACAATATGGTTCCCAAAAGTGGCATCCTCGATGACAACTACCAGGCAGTGTGCCATGCCTCTCTCCCTAGAGTCCCAAAGCTGTTCCTATAAATTAATGATTAGCTCTGAAATAAATCTAAAACTTGGTTCTTTTAAGAGCACTTTCTCTAAAAGTTTTAGTCATCACCCTTAAAATCATGATCAATTTAAGCAAGACTTTTTTAAGAACTTAAGGAATACTAGAGAAACATAAAGATCCTCAACAACTGTTTTAAAGGGACTGTAATCTAGGGGTCAGGGAGACAGCTTTTCCACTTTTTTTTTCCCCAGTACTCAGAGCCTTCAAGTCAAAATATATCCTCAGCCCACTTTTTTACTTTTCATTTTGATATTTTGACACAAGGTCTCAATAAATTTCCAAATTGCCTAGGCTGGGCTTAAATTTGTGATCATCCCTGCCTAGCCTCTCAGAGTGCTAGGATTACAAGTATGCACCATCACACCTGGCAATTAGCTAAGAGTAAGAGGATCCCTTGTATGAAGGCTCTAAGATCCTCGTAAGACCCAAGCCATCAGGACTGATAATAGCCTTTTCTAAAAAGGTTAGATCACCTGCTTAGTATTAAGTATGAAAAAGTGGGTACCTCAAAATGTTCCCTCTTGTGTTTTTCAGATCTTGCTAAGAATAATTGACTGAGGAACTCAGTACCCACTGCCAGGAAATGAAATAACTCCACAGTTACATGAACTACAAAAACTATGATGTGCAAGAGTCTATACAAATACACAGGCTCCTTTCAGTCCACTGTACAAACCTAAGTTAGCTTTTGGCAATACATTGCCTGTATTCCTCCTCAATTAGTATCTACTTCATGATCCCTATGAAAAAGGAAGGGAGTGGGCCACATGTGGAAATGTGTGATAAGAATGTAAAGAGCAAAGGTGAGAAGTGTACTTAAAAAAAAACAAAGGAGGGCCAGGCATTGTGGCTCACACCTGCAATTCCAGCACTCAGAAAACAGGAGGCAGGAGGATTACCATGAGTTCTAGGCCAGCCTGGGATACATAGTGAGTTGAAGACCAGCCTGGACTGCATGGCAAGACCCCTGCCTCAAAAAAATATTTTTTTAATTAAAAAAAGAAAAAAGAACACCAAAGGTGGGAAGCTCAGGACTTAATCAGCCCTGGAGTTTGGGAACAAGAATCTCTTGCTTCCTGGAAACTGTACTTGGCTGAAATTATTCAAGTTTTGTTTTCTCTCTCAAAATGTGAATATACAGAACTGAAGCCTATAGCAAAGCTCAGAACCTACTTCCCACTAAGACTGGCTTCAGTTCCGCTATTCAGTTTCCCAAACAAGCAAAGAATCATGGGAGCAGTTTGAATATCATGGCCAAAGTGAATGGAGAAGGTGTTCCCTGGAAAAGTTGTGCCTGTTCTGTGCAGACCTGCCAGGATGCAGGAGGAAGAGAAGACACAGAATTATGTGTTGTAAACAGAGTAAAAAGAAAATCCACAGAATGGGAAAAAATTTTAGCCAACTGTCCTACAGACAAAAGGACTTCTATCCTTTAGAAGTTAGAAAACATAAACAACTGAAAAAAAAAAAATCAAGCCCCTCAAATTAAAAGATCCAATTCAAAATTGGGCATCTGAGATGAATACATACTTCTCAGATGAAAAAATACGAATGGCAAGTAAATATATGAAAAAATGTTCAACATCATTGCTCATCTGAGAAATGCAAATTAAAACAAAACTGAGATTCTGTCTTGCCCCAGAAAGAATGGCTATCATCAAGAAATCAACCAATAACAAAAGCTGGCAGGGCTGTGGGGAAAAAGCAACTCTTCTCCACTGTTGGTGGGAGAACAGAATAGTACAACCACTGTACATCAGTGTAGAGATTTCTTAACACATAGGATTAGAGGTCCCATTCGACCCAGCTATTCCCCATCAGGGTATTTTCCCAAAGGAATTAAAAACATACCACAAAGATATATGTGCACCTATGTTTATAGCAACACATTTTG
Source organism: Hydrochoerus hydrochaeris (assembly GCA_004027455.1). Lineage (NCBI taxonomy): Eukaryota > Metazoa > Chordata > Mammalia > Rodentia > Hydrochaeridae > Hydrochoerus > Hydrochoerus hydrochaeris. Next base: position 206,183 of record PVLA01001990.1, read on the forward strand.
TAAAAGCTAAATCTTGGAAACAACCCAAATGCCCATCAACTGGATGAAAAAGATGTGATACTTCTATACAATAGAGTATTATTCAGCTATAAAGAAGGATAAAGTTGAGGCTTTTATTGGTAAATGGATGCAAATCGAGACCATACTTATAAATGAAATAAATCAAATCAAACTTGCATGTGTAAACATTGTATATTGTCTTTCTAGTGTAATAAACTGAAAGAGTAAGATCCAAAATCTACAATAGATATTATGAAAGGGGAAGGAACTGCTCAAAAGGAAAGAACAATGGGGATGGGGAAAGGAAAAGAAAAAAAAAATATATATATATATACACACACACATATACAAGATAACTAAGATAATTACACTTACTACTTTCTATTAGTTCAATGAAAAGAAAGATTTGTGCTTATATAGTTTGATCAGTTTTTCATGTCTATATGTTATAATCTGAACAACAACACTGAAGATAACAATACACAATATATTAACCATTGTTAATTTCCCATTTTCTTGTTTTCACATTCTTTATCATTGTTTTCATTGTTTTTTCTCTTTAAAAAAAAATTACATGGTGTGGTTGTCAGGGTGGCCTGTAATGGGGGGAATTCACAGAGAAAGTAGCCTTGAAGGTTCTAAGAACTGAACCACAAGGGAAGTGGCACAAGGGAACTGCCGCCTCCCAACCCAAGAGGATGCAAAAGAAAACAGAGAGAGGAAACAAGCTCTACCCTCAAGCTGCCACTCAGGATGCAGTCTATCTGCCCTGAAATGGGGAAAGGATGAGGTTCGAGGCTGGCCTTGGCCTCATCAAACACACTGACCCTCGTTAGCCCCTCTACACAGAGCTGCAGTGCTCCTGCGTCCTGCAGTCTGCAGCCCTGGCCAGTGCTCTTGTGCGCACCCCTGCAACACTTCCAGGTTTGCCCCTGCCAACTCCAACAGAGCCAGCACAGACTTGAGACCACACAGGGGTCTGCTGTATTCCAACATCTGACAGACTATTCTGCTTCACTTTCAGTATTTATTATTAGTATATGCTAATATACTAATAATTAGTATATATACTATATACTAATATAGTATATAGTATATATACTAAATACTACATTAGTATATATGCTATATAATATACTAATAGTATATATATACTACTATATATATATACTACATATACTGTATACTAAAATTAGTATATATATACTATTTAATATGCTAATAATTAGTATATGCTAATATACTAATATACCACTATTTATTAGTATATGCTCGTGATACATGACTACTTTTACTGTGGGTATATGGTATATGTACCTGACACATCTTCATTATTTTTTACATCACCTCTTCCCACTCTTCTCCCCTCCCTCTCCATCTCTTGGTCTCCTTCCTATCTGCAGTAGATCTATATCCTTGTTTCTTTTTGTATCGTTTATTTTGCTCTTTAGTCATATTTTATATTTCTCATATGAGAGAAACCATGTAGTATTTAATTTTGTGTCTGACTTATTTGATTTACTGTTATGCTTTCAAGTATATCCATTATCCTACAAGCACTCATATTTATTCTACATTTTCTTTGTCTGTTCATCTGTTGATGGACATATAGGTTGCTTCCAAGATTAAGCTATTATGAATTGTATGGACATTGTACTACAGTGGTAAGAGTGGTACACGCATACCAATGTTTATAGCAGATGTCCATTAAATTTAAAGTAGATACAACCCCTCAATTCAAGCCCAGTCATAAGAATAACAGCTTATTTACTAAGCACTCATTGTGTCTCAGACACCAGGTGAAGGCATGACACACCTCATCTCATTTAATCCTCAAAACCAGCTGGGTGTGCTAGACACACTGTTATCCTCCACTTTCAGATGGAGACACTGGCTCTTAAGTTTTAGCACAGAGACTTAGCCCTAGTAATGCATCAGGACAGAAACCCCAAAACAAAAAGTGCAGGGTACAGCTGCCGATGGCTTTTTTTTTTTTTGAAAGCTGGGGATTGAACCAAGGGTTTGTTACCTGAGCTACATCCTCAACCCTTTTTTCTTTCTTTCTTTCTTTTTATTTTGGAATGGGGTCTTAATAAGTCTCTACATTGCCTGGGCTTGGCTCAAACTTGCATTCCTCCTGCCTCAGGATCCCAGAGTGCTAGGATAACAGATGTCTATCACCACACCCTGCTTAGTATCACTTTTCCCCAAAACTGTTGTCTCAATGTCTTCTAGTTGTCAGGACTGTGCCTTCTGTTTTAAATATTCCATCTCATTTGATTTTCATAACAATTCTATAAGGAGGCACCCTTAAATATAATTTTAATAAATTATTCAAATTTACATACCAACAGTGAGAAACTCAAATGACACAAAAAGGAAGTTTAAGAAGTTACAGTTCTCTTTACTTATGACCCAGTAATCATTAATCCTTTGGTAATTACTCTTCCTGAGATACTTCCATTTTACAAATGATAGAACTGAGAATCAAAAGTGGTAAATTTGCTTACGAGCACTGCTGTTGAGTGGCAGCGCTGAGGCTGAAACTAGGCCACTGACAGCAAAGCCTACTGCTCACCACTTGCCTCCCACCAAGCATGCAGCCCTAAAAACTGTCCATTTCCACCGCACACAGGAAAGAGGAAACTGCGTCTGGTGCACAGCCAGTCTTACTCCTCCACCCTCCCAGGTAAATGGGAAAAACTGTGTCCAAACACACCGTGGCCCAACATGAGCACCGCTTCGTATTCCTTCAGCTCTAAGCTGCCGGGCACAAGGCAGGACCACCAGTTCTAACCTCTCACTGCCCACAGAGATCATCCTCATCTCTGAAAAAAATAAGCAGATAAAGGGGAAAAGAAGCCTGGCCTACAGGAAATGCTGCAGTCCCCTAACAGAACAAAATGCAAGGGAAGCACCACTGGTAGCCTTCATAAACTCTGAGGCAAAGACAGTTTCCTTTTGCAAATGGCACTTCAGGTGGGCTCCACACCCAGCATTGCTGCTCCAGTTGGAACACACCTGCTGCAGGATGGTCAGATGAAGATCCTGACAATGCCTGACTCACCACAGCATGCAGGGCTCCCCATGCACAGTCCGTAGATGCCAAAGAACACAGAAATTCTGGTGTTTTACTTCCTTTTGGACCCTCCAATAAGCTGTCAACTGCATGGATCTCAAGATAGCAGGGTTTTCTCCCTGCTGCCTCATCCTCCTCCAAAAAATAAATCCCTTTATACCGTACAGAACACTCTTCCTTAGGTAGGATCTAAATACTATCCTTTCAAACTGTGTACATGTTTACATTTTTTTGTCCCATCCAGACTTAAACATACTAATGTACTACCTTGGGGTACCCATGCTGAGGTGAGGGGGACCACAGAAAAGAAGCTGCTGCTTCCCCAAAGGTTCACCCACTACTTCCCAACATGAGCTACCAAGTACGATTTGAGTCCCAGCTGAGTTAGCATCCCTAACTTACAAGTACAGTAGGTGCTACTAAATGCCTACTGGTTGCCAAGGTCTCACATTTCTCACTTTGAAAATGGCACTAAAAATCTTCCCCACTGGGCATGGTGGTGCACTCCTGTTATTCCAGCACTTGGGAAGCTGAGGCAAGAGGATTGCTGTGAGTTCAAGGCCAGCCTGAGCTACAAAGTGAGTTCAAGGCCAGCCTGAACTGCATAGTGAGACTCTTGTCTTAAAAAGACATTACTAAAATAAAATAAAAATCAAAAATAAAAATCTTCCACACTGTACAGTCTCCCCTTTGGCATATACAGTTCAGGACTCCCATGGATAATAAAATCCTTGGATGTTCAAGTCCCTTATATAAAATGACACAGTATTTGTACATAATTTACACACATCCCCCACATACAATGAATCATCTCTAATTACTTATAAGACCTTATATAATATAAGTGCAAGTGCTATGCAAATAATTCATGTTATATGGTTTAGGGAATAAGGACAAGAAAAAAAGTTTTCACATGTTATTCTGTACAGACACTGCTTTTCCCCAAAAAATTATCAATCTAAGACTGGTTAAATCTGTGGATTCAGAACCCAAGGTCCAGAGGGCCAACAGTTTCACATAAGATGTCTTATATGAAAGTACACTGTAAAATGAAAAACCCTTTGTTGCTATTAATATGAACACTCAGCCTGCATATTAAACACAGAAAATTTACACCATTCTCAAGATTTTGAAATCTATGAGAAAAGACTAACCAAAACACTAGAGAACAATTTTTAAAATGCAAATTGTTAAACTGTGTGTTGCAAAAAACCCCTGTGGGTAGACAACTATATGGGAAGGGTCGTCCAATAAATAACTTGTCCAATTTGGGTGGGGATATAGCTCAGTTAATAAGGGTTCTTGCCTAACATGCACAGGCCTTAGGTTTGATCCCTAGCACCACCAAACAAACAAACAAATAAATATTGTTCAATCATCAAATGAGTTCTAACGCTTTCTTTTTTTCCTTTTTTTTTTCTTTTCTTTTTTTTCTTTTTTGGTACCAGAAATGGAACTCATGACCACATGCTTGTCAAGCAAGTGTTTATGCTGCTGAGCTAAACCCCCAGCCCTCTAATGCTTTCTTTACTTGACAAGCTCTTTCTTTACCTTGTCACCTGAATATCACCTTCCATTATCCTTCCTATTCAAATGACAACAGCACCAAAGACTCTGAAGTCAGGATGCTGCTGCTCATGTGTCATCCTAAAACAGCATGACAGTATCTGTGAAAAGCAGCCCTTCTTTCAAAGATGGGCTTTTAAAAAAGCACACATAGCCCATGAACTGCAACAACTCCCAACATCATATTTTATAATTCCAGAAGCAACAAAAAAACTGTTTAATTTTGGATAACAAAGGAAAAAAACAAGTCATCCTGTGTTCGCTATTTGCCTGCAACTAGACTCAAACTGGATGCTAAATTATGTCTCCAAACTTCAGAGGCAAATGTCTAAGTCAACTTTAGGGAATGACTGATGCTTCCCAAGGCATTACAATAAAATAATTTTAAAACAAAGAACTATACCTGAAAATCAGCAATCATAACACTTAAGGGACTCTATAATTTGTTTCTGACTCACTTTACTAAAATATTTTGGATCACTTCCAAATGCCCCTCTATCCCCACCCCTGAGAACCATGATTTTCTTCACTTCTTGCCACCAGCCAGGATTGAACCTGGTCAATGTTAATTTTTTCCCAGCTTTTCTCAAATCAGGCCTCACTCCTAACATCTCCATTTTTAGAATTTTATTCCTTGTCATGAGGGACTCATGGCCTCAAAACCACCTTGCTCTCCCATACTTTTTATTTTAATCTTCTATACCTGGCCAATCACTTACCTATTAACCAACTGATTGAAGAGTGGGTACACAGAAGCAGATCAGACAGTCACTGACCTCTGGGAACTTCTGATGTCAGCCTGGACTTGGATCTACATAGGGATAGGCAGCCATAGAGCTAAAATAAACAGGGACTTATGTCTCAATGCCCCAGAGGTTATATGGTCACAGATATCAGTATCCAGAAAGGAGATCTCACAAAGCAACATTTCTATCTAAAATTAAAGTTTAGGGGAAAAGAGATAAAAAGAAAGATTCTCTACAGAATTTACATAACTGATCCTGTTCTATGTAGTCCTTTCTCCCATTTTTTACTATGAAATTCACCTTACACCAGAACAAAACTCCTAGATCTAGCTCACTACAAAGGCAAGTTGCTTTCTTGTTAGAGAAGCCAGGGGAACTCTCCACACAAACTTCAGTTCTCTGCCTTCTGGGATGACTGCTAGATTGGAACACAGAAGTCACTAATGAAGTCAGACACTCAGGCTGAGAAACTACTGGGCTCAGTGGAATCCTCCAGTACCATCACAAATTAACTCTTGGGTATTCCCTTAGATTGCTGGCTCCACATGGGCAAGTTCTGTGCCCATTTTGTTCTTTATCACATCTGTATGCCTAGCACCCAGCACAGGTATTCATATGCCAAAAAAATGACTAGATCTACTGTACTTCCTTTTAATTTCTTAAGAAACCATCTATCTGTCTCCTACCAGTCCGATGTCATAGCCCAACCAGATTATCAGCTTACAAATTATTACGACTTGAAGGTGCATGTAAAGGGGGAAAATATGGACCAACAAACTCTCATGAACCAGAGCCTGTTTTTCTTGATATCCTGCTGTGTAATAAGCAAATTCCCCACAAGACTGAAACAAGGAGGTAGGTCGCTTTCCCACCACAGTTTCTACCTGGAGGCGGATGGGAAGTCAAGGATTGATAAAGGTCTGACCAGCCAACATACCACTCTTAATGCTCTAGAAACATCTTTAGCATTAAGATGTTAACTGAAACAACAATAGCCCCCTCAACACATCCCTGCTCACTGGTTTTCCAGGGCAAGGAAAGCCAGCCCGTATGCCCTGTCTCTCTTTTGGATGGGTAGAAACACATAGTTAGAAGTGTGTGTACAGTACACAATACATGTGAGTGCATGGCTGATTCCACCTAAAATAGGCCTGAGGAAGTCAGATCCACAACTGTGAAGGACTTTAGCCTGGTAATAAGGTGGGGTGGGAGTGGGAGTCAGGGTAGGGGGCAGAAGCAGTTCTCCCAGAAACCAATCCTCAGCCTTTAAACAATCCTATTTATCTGTATCTAGGTAGCTGACAACAACTGCTTCTCTGCTGCCCATGCAAGGGAGACCCAAAGGGAGAAACAACAAAACACATCTGAGGTCTGGTGCATTCTCAAATTGCAAAGAAGCAAAGCAGAGATGAAAGGCCCAGCCCACACATGAATGCACAGTTCTCTCTCAGACAAACTGACCTTAAAGACTCATTCCCCTTTGTAGTCTCAGTTTGACATGAAACCACAATTGCAGAAGAAACATGAGTGCATTCAGAAAAACAGGAAGTAGGGACCCTGCTAGACTTCCAGTCCCTTCCCTGAGACCAGCCCAGAAAATGATTAACACTTCGCTAGGCTTTTTATCACTCAGGCTAGTGAGTGCTAAGCAACCATTTCTCATTTTCTTTTCTATAGAATGAGGAGGTAGCAAGCATGATGGCACATGCCTGTCATCTCAGTGCTTGGAAAACTGAGAAAGAAGAGACCCAAGTTCGAGACCAGTCATCTGTCTCAAAAAAAGCAAAACAAACAAAAAAACAGATGATTCCCAAAGTCTCATCCATCTAACTCTAACATTTCATAAGCCTACGTAGAGTTTTTCTCCACATACTCAGTTTGTTGTACAAGGAGTTTTATTACCACCTAGATACCTACAGTCAAGAATCCGAATCTTCAGGTTAAGTGTCTTACCTCCCCTCACCCTGTGTTTTAAAACTCCTAGGACTTGGGAACAGAATTTGCATTAACAAGGCAGGGTCAGAGTTCCAAATCACAAAATTCTTGGCAGTGAATGTTAGCAGGGAAAACAGCCAAAATGCTTTTGTGTGTGTGTGTGTGTGTGTGTGTGTGTGTGTGTGTGTGTGTGTGTGTGCACGCACGCACATGCACGTGAGCGTGTGAGTACACACACACATTACACACACACACACACAGGAGGGAACTTTCTGGTAGGTCTAAACTTGGGTTTGATTCCTAATAGAGAAGCACACAGAAGGTAATCCAAATTTACTTATTTTTGTCTATTTTGTTGGACTTAGTCCATCAAGAGATGTACCCTATCACATTTTTCTAGGATAGAGTCATTTTGACTCTCTGATGATATTATTAGGTGACCTGTAAGTGTATTTTTTCAAGAGCTTTTAGTAGGGATCTAGAAGCAGAGAAAGCAAAATCAGCTATTGATCATAAATGGAGCTCCAATTAGGGCAAGGGTGGAAGAAGACATGCAGGGGCATTATTCCAGTAAGATGGCTGGCTCGATGTAAAACCACCAAGGGGCAGATCCTGCAAAGGAAATGGCATTCTCCCTCCCCAGCACCATCTGCTCCTTCTGGTGTCAGGCTGATCTGTATTTTTAACCCTGGGAGTAATCAAAGTCCACTTGTAAAAGCCCTGGGAAAGTTGTTCTAAGGAGTGTTCTTGGGCCACACTTTCACTGTACTCAGAGCTTCTCTCCCCCCCACCCTACCTGCTCACTGGCCACCAGCCTAGCAGAAGCAGGTGCACAGAACCCTGGGGTGGAGTTTTGCACAAGAAAAGCTTCTGAAAACTATAAATTACATTTGATAAGGAAGGCTTGGTGAGCTGCACAGTAAAGTTCTCTCTATAAAACACAGTGACAGGATTTAGAACTAAAGCTACCCAATGCGAATTCTTTTTTAAAGGAGGAGTACATATACACTGAGTTCAAGCACTAGTGCATCTGTCCACTCTCATCAAAGTGTCAAGGCCTGCACCAAAGCTACAGAAACAAATGTCGAGCTTGGGGGTTTTGTGACTGTTCTGTTCTGGTAGAATATTTTCGTGATTCAGGGCAATATTCTCAACACCAAAGAACCAAGAGGCTTTGCTATAACACTGTTCTTCCCTATGCTGCATAACCAAAAGAATGTTAACTCCAAAGGAGAAACATGAGAAATATCTCCATGTGAAATAAAAAATGTCCATAAAACTTACATGAAGGTGCTTTTGGCAATATTATTCATAACCTAAAAAATGCAACAATCCAGTCACTGATATAGTTCTGTCTACATAAACCTTATGCTAAGTAAACAAAGCCAGTCACTAATGACCATATATCATATGATTCCATTAACATGAAAGATCCAAACAGGCAAGTAATATATAGAGAGAAAGGAAGTAGATCTGCAGTGACCTAGTGTTGGGCAAAGTGTTTGCTAATGGGATTCTTTTTGGGAAGAAGGTAGTTGAAAATTGAACTGCCAGCCTTGGTGGCACACGACTGTAATCCTAGTACTCCAGAAGTGAGACAGGAGGGTTGACATGAGTTTGAGGGCAGCCTGGGCTACACAGTGAGTTCAAGGCCAGTTTGAACTACACAGTGAGATCCTGTTTCTAAATAAATAAATAGGATAATGATAAATGGTGATATTACTGAAATATAAATACTAAAATCTTTGCACTGAACATTTTAAATGGGTGAATTTTATGCTATGTAAATTATGCATCAACAAAGCTATTTATTAAAAAAAAAAAAAACCTTCTTCAGGCACACTTAGAAATAATCCACATACTCATAAGTGAAATAAATCAGACTCACATTGTAAATATCACATTGTCTCCCTAGTGTAAGAGATAGGGTAAATAATGTACCAAATGTACAATAGAATGAAATGGGAAGAAACTGTTCAAAAGGAAAGAGAGACTGGCATGAGGAAAGGAGAAAACAACAAAAGGAAAAGAAAAAAAAAATATATATATATATGATATTAAGATAGTTACACTACTTTCTCTTAGTTGGTTGAAGAGAATGGTTTGTGCATATATTGTTTGATCAATTTTTCATGCCAATATCTTGTAATCTAAGCAACTACTTTGAAGATAACAATATGCAATGTGTTAACCATTGTTACTCTTCTATTATCTTGTTTTGAAACTTTATATCATGGTTTTTATTTTTTTTCTCTTTAAAATGAAAAAAAGAAAGTAACAGTCCAGATAGAGAAGGAAAAGATCTAAATCACAGCTCATCTATTTCACGTAGTACTATATGGAAAATACAGTATAATGCTAAGTGAAAAAAAGGAAAAATTGAATGTACAGGGATTATCATTAAAAATGGAAAAAACAATACACAGAAAGATGTTTGTGTTGGGCAAAAGAATCATGGATTTCTTTTATACTGTATCCCTCAAGCTTTCCATAATCTTAACCCACTGAACTGGCAACTTTGAAAAAAAATCCCCTCAGAGCCAGATTCAGGAGGCTGAGGCAGAAAGACTAACAAGAGATTAAGGTCTGCCTGAAATAAACAGAAAGACCCCAACAAAAGAGACAAAAAATTTTTTAAAAAATCAATCCTTCCTCAAATAGTCTGCTTATACTACAATTTAAAATGTAAAACAAGCAAAACCATCTTGTTCTCCTTTTCAAACTTCCACCCACTTAGTTTACTGAGATCAACTGAGAACAATCCAAAGAAGGAAGAATGGGGTAAACAGCCTCTTATCCCATTCCCAGAAGCCAGTTTCATTTTACTGGCTTTGTCAGAGGCTGAAGTCTAGTCTAGGCAACGAAAAGTTCAGCAAGGACAGTCTGCACAAAGGGCAGTCCATACTCGGATCTTCAACTTCTGTGGGTAAGGGCAAGTCACTGCTGGCAGCCAGCTAGATCTGGAAAGATTAGAGAGATATTTTCTCTTCCTTAAAGAAAGAATGCTAAGAAAGGGTAGACTAGGAAAGAAATTATATTCATGTCATTTCTCTGAGGTTTTGTTTCTAACTGCCAACTGCCAAATAAAAGACTCTGAATCATTTTTCACCACTGAACAGCCTCGTCTGAGTAGTAAAGAATTGTCAGTCACCACATCTGTGAACCCACTGAGAATCTTTACTGTCATCAGGAATCCCAGGATACCTTCCCAAGGCAAGCAACAGGCTCTGCATAAAAATATTTGGTGCCTGCGTGTGGGACAGTATACATTAAGGTTTACTGCTATCAGGTAAGTTTAAGGGTCTAATAACACCAGCCACAGCAACGGGGGACTACATCTGTTTCTGCTTGAGAAAATGCTTCAGTAATATCCTGTTTTGGGTGTATGGCATGAATTCTTGGCATTCAGCCTTCAGATGTTTCCAGGGTGGCTATTCTTCTGTACTGAGATGTTAAGAGCCAGGGAGGGAGAAGACATGGCAGACAACACCAGTCTGTGAAACTGGGGTCAGTTTTCATTACAGTTACTGCACTTCCTCCTGTCACCATATCCAGTATCTTAACAGAGACTCCACTGTCCTCTGGTCTTGACAGTAACATCCTTGGCCTCTCACATCTTCAGTGACCCAGCTCTGTGCCACTTATAGGTCTATTAGCAAAGTGCAGACTTTCATACCCAGGTGAAGAGCAGGGGATGACACAGCAAATGAAGGAGCCCTGCAGGTCTCTAGGCCCAAAACACTAAAAAGGACAGGCAGACACCAGCATATGAAGAAGGAAAAACACCAAGTGCCTGCTAGAATTCTGCTTTCTCACACAAAAGGTTTTCTACAGCAACACTCTGGAACTTAACAATCATCCAAGCAAACAATGGCCACAACCTTGAATCTGAGCCAACACTCAGTGAGCAGATCTTGAGGATCAAGGACAATCAGCCCAAGGCTTTCCTGACTGCCTGCCTGCTTCCTGTGTCTCAGATGCATCTTAATGGCTTCAAGCACTCATCACAAAGCCTTCCAAATCCGACCCCAGTGCATTCTCCATTCTCATCAGCAGAGAAACAGCCTTCCCACATTACAGGCAGTATTTCTCATTGCTCTACTTCCCAAGTATCCTGTGATGGAGCAACATAACTGAAGAACATTAAATTTTAAAAGATTGTCTCACTAAATGCACCTTCTCACTATAATAGGATATGTGAATGTTAAGAGTTTGAAAGGTTCATGTGTTGGAAACTTAATCCTCAAATGCCTATGTTCATATTCTTCAGAGGTGGGATCGGCAGGTGGCGGTACAACTAAACAGGATTAAATGAGTTCCTGAGGGTAAAGCTCTCTTATGCCATCAGTGGCTTTACAAGAAGAACTGAGCTACCACATGACCATGTTATGATACAGGATGCAGGACCAAGCCTCTTGGAAATACAGCCTCCAAAACTAAGCCAAATTAACTTCTATTCTTTATAAATTACCCTGTTTCTGGCATTTTGTTATGGCAACAAAAGACAAATTAAGATAGTGACCCCTACATAGATATCATTTTGAAGAGAAAACAGGAGAGTCTCTTGTCATATATGTTTGTCTCAGTGCTTACCCTTAACCCAACTGTCCTAACCCTCAACACTCAGCCTGCAACAGAGCAATGTCTGCTTTCAAAGCCACAGGATTCCTTCCTCTTATTTGCTCCTTATCATCTTCCCACTGCTTGCAGGAATGCACCCCAAACAAGAATTCCTTAGACTCCAGACACAGAAGGAAAATGAATTCTGCCTGTCAGCATCAGCTAGGAAACTGCCCGTCAACTCAGGAGCTCAATAAAATTGTTCATGCACTGCAGTTATGCAACCAGCCCTGTGGATCTGCAAGTGGGCTTTATGGCCCTGCCATTGCTTCCTGTGTATTGTCCCTTGGTAAATGGGGAACTAGAGGGCAAAGACAAGCATCTGTGCTCTTTCACTTTCTCTCACTGCTTCATTCTCCCACTATATTTCTTTTGGTACTGAAAAGGGGACAATAGTGTTCCTCCTCATTGACTTTTTTTGGGAGAGGGATCTTTTTGAGACAGGGTCTCGCTATGCAGTTCAGGCTAGCATTAAGCTCATTTTATAGCCCAGGCTGTCCTCAAACTTACAATGATCCTCCTCCTCCTGCCTCAGCCTGCCAACTGCTGGGATTACGGGCATGAGCCAACTACATCGGGCTCTCATTGATTTTGAAGACATTTTCTCTGAGCCCACAAGAAACAGCCTACCAGCAGTAACCAGGTGTTGTCAGATGTAAGAAAGAATAAGGCAAGAGAGTACAAGGAAGGGTTTGAAACAAAAGGCAAGTTTTTATCTGGGAGACACAAGCATCAAGGGAATGAAACAATGCTTAACAGCAAACAACTTTGAAATAAATCTTACTTTTAGAAGCCAGAAGCCAGATGAATTATTATCTTTGGAGGGTGCCTGTTATATGTGTGTGGAGAGCAAGGGGAGCAGGCACTGTTGCCCCAGCAACAGCCAAGGAGGAAATCCCCTGCCAGGAGAGACACCATTACATAAGAGCACAAGTTCAATGGCCACACTGTGGAGACTGGCCAAGAAACCAGGCAAAGTGCTGAGGTCTCATCACTTGCCAGTCTGCACCTATAACACCTCATCCTACCTGTCTTCCTCCTTCAATGGGCCCAAGTGCTGGGCTTTGCGAAGGCAAGCCTCAGCAAATAAGCAAAATTGTGCTATCTGACAATGAGTTTGCACTCAGGGTTTTAAACACTGAGCTCTCAGAGCCTGGTCCTGATCAGTAGTAGTAGGTGAGGATTTGTTTCATATTTTATCTCTAAAAGATATCCAAAAAGATACAGGAATACCATCTCCAGGCTTCAAACCAATACTCTCTTCTGTTTATCTTACTGGGCAAAGTTCCTTAAATAACAAAAGGCCCCTAATAAAAGCTAACAAGATAAACCAAAGTAAACTGACTTTGTGGGCTCCATGACAAAGGCTCAGTTCTGTCATTAACTGCAGTGTCACAAGTGTTAGGCATATATTCTGTATCACAGAAATACTTGTGAGCTAAATGAAAAGATGAATCAGTTAAGTGTTCTACAAACATACAAACATAAATGAGGATAGCAGTATCTGCCTCAAAAGTTTGTTGGTTACCAAATGATACCAAATAGTAAAATGCTACACAAAGCTTTGTACACAGGCCTCAAGAACTCTTCCACATTATTGGTACTATTGCTGCTTTATCAAATTACTGCTTTCCTGAAGTGCAGAAATACCTCTGCTAACTCTGAGAAAATGTTCATTTCTGGTTGAATATGCATCTAACTAAAAATGCAAAGCTCAGATAACTCAGAAGTCTGTGCCAAGGGCATGTCTCTACTAGCCTCCACTAGATGGTGACAATTTGGGTGTGGAATTCTCAAAACAAAAAAGCGTGTGCATCATTCATATATACGTTTTTGGACAACAGAAAGAAACGAATTAATTATTGTGATGGGTGGAAAGACACTCTATTCTCTGGATCTAAAAAGGCAGTAAATACCTAAATTTAACTGCACTGGGTAGTTTTCCGAACCTCTGTAGAGAGCACACACAACCTCAATTAGCAAGACCAACAAAGCCCAGCACTCTGACCGCCAGAGAGAAAATTCTGTGGCTACCACAGCAATAGGCCTCCGTTGGAGATAAGAACTTTTTCTCACCAGTCAAACACTGGATTTTGACGCTTTTTTTCACTGGCTCACACCTTCCCTAAACCACCTGCCCCTCCCAATCCTGTCACGGGCAACTTTTTCCACTTCAGCAGCCGCAGAGCCACAACGTGGGGAAGAGTCACTTCCTAATATTTGAAGTCTCTAAAACCCAAGCGTAAAGGAGTGTCTATATGTACATACAAAAATAAAAAATAAAAAACAGGACGTGGTTTCAGTGAGTTCCAGCCCAGATAATTAGAAAAGTTTTCGATTAAAGACCAGACAAGGCGCGAGGGTTTCAGACGGCTCCCGCACTTGCACAGAAGGCTCGCAGGCTTCCTCAGGAAATCCACCTCCGCTCCACAGCCCTGCCAGCGCGGGACCGGCAGCTCTCTCGGCTCCGGAGAGAAAAAGGGCCTCTGCTCGCCGTCCGCACCGGCCCAACAAGGCTGCCGGGCCCCCAGCGCGGAGCACCCGGTACCCAGCCACCGGCCAGACATCCGGAGGCCCTGGTGTCGGCTCTCACCCCCGCCCCACTGTCCCCAGGCCAGGCGACACCAACGAGGGGCTCGGAAGCCGGGCGGCCGGTGGCAGCGGGCTGGCGCGAGGGGCAGCCAGCAGGGCTCGGCCCGCGTCCCTCCTGGGCAGTGCGCACCGGCCGGCGCTCCTGACAGCCGGCTGGCAACGTCAGTGACACAATGCCGTCCGGCCGGCCCCGGCCCCGGTGACAACTCACCCGGGAGCGGCGCGGAGACCTCCGTGAGGGGGGCACTCGCGGTTCCGCGCCACCGATCCGCTCCGCCGCTGCGCGCACCCGAAGCCCTCTCGAGTGTAGGCGAGGCTCCGCGTGCCCTTGTCTGGCTGACGCGGGCCGGCGATGCGGGAAGACAAGGAGAAGGCAGCGACGGCGGCAGGAGAGAGCAAGGGAGGTGACTAGGCGGTCGCCGGGTTCGGAGAATGGAACGCGCGGTGGTGGCGGTGCCGGCGTCACTGGCCCAGCTGTACCGCGCGGGCGGGGGTAGGCCCCGCGCAGTGGGGAGGGGAAAGGGTGGGGAGGGGCGAGGCGGGGCCAGCACGCACGCAACAAGCGCCGGCGTCACGCCGCCGCGCCCGCCAGCTGGGAGGCCCCGCGCGCACGCGCCGCCGGCCCAACCCGTCGTCCCACGGGAGGTGAGCAGGCCGGGGTGGGGGTGCGTTAAAGGGACAGTTGCGCTGACTGCTCTGGAGTGATAGCGTCGTGGTAATGGGACTGGGCTGTTTGCAGTGCGCTCTGCAGTTCTTTTACTGTGGCTATTATTTAGATATCATTTGAGTTATTATATTATTATAATTTGTGGATTGTTCTCTGTTTACAAGGCTCTTTTACGCACAATGCCTTGCTAGCTGGCCTGACCTATCTCTGAAGCAGGTCGTTATCTCCCTGTCCAGCCCTGCTCCTCAAACTACGACGCATAGCCTACAACCACAGACTGCCCCCAGGGGTGGATGGATTCAGAAATGCAGTTCTGGAGCCCTAGCTCCAGCTATTTTGATTCGGTGAGCGGCGGTCTGCTTCGAGGAATACTCGTTTTGAGGAGCGCCGAAAAGAGATTGTTCAGCACACTTAAGAGCACAGGACGGACGGCCTTCACGGTTGAAAAGACGAGGGAGGGAGGGGCCGAAGGCTGACGGTACCCGGCTAGAGCCCTCCGGGCTCCTAGCTTTGCTCCCCTCCTGAGTCTTACGTCCTCTTTGCAGCACACTCTGTGTAAGCAGTCTGTGCACTACACCGCTGTCTCATTTTTCGGTGACCTCCCACTCCAGATGTGCCCTCTGCTAATGTGTTACAAGACTTGTGTCCCCTTGATGGCAAAAAATGTGGCTTTTTATCTTTGTGCCCCTGGCCCTGGTACCTTACTTCACTAAGGGTTGAGGCACTGTGACCTGAAATTTAGCTAAGGAGGGTGCATTTGAATCCATGCACTTACTCTTTATGCCCTATGTCTTTGCTGCAGTTTCAGTTCCACAGGCCTATTCTCCCAGGTGCTTTTTTTCCCCACTCTAGGTTCCAGGGATTGAATGCATGAATGACTTCGTGCTCATTCCCTCTACCACTGAGCTATCCTCCCAACTCAGTTTTTGTTTGTTTTGTTTTGTTTTTTTGGCTTAAAGACTTTTGGACAGATACACTCCCTCAGGCCCTCTCACCAGGCCTAGTTCTAGAAGGCTTTCAGGAAAATCTCTGTGAATTAACAGGGCACGTCCTTGAAGTAGCTCAAACAAGGCAAGCAGGGTGTCCCTGCCCCCACGCACTCACTTCTCTGCTTCACAGCAACTTGTTGCTACCTTTTCCATAAGCCAAGCTCTTGTTCTGCTTGCTACCTTTTTTCCTGTCCCTCCGTGGAAGAGATGGACACTGCTCCCTGCTCATTTCCCCACTCCAGGAGGGTTACACTGCTCAGACCATTAGGGAGTTAAGAAGCAAACATTCGAATTCCCTGGGACTGCAGCAGAGCTCACAAAACCTATTACCTGGAAGGGGACAAGCAAGGCAAGAAGGTGTAGGAATTGGAGGCAGTGAATGAAAGAAGAGGGGAAAGAGAAAAGGAAAGAGCAGGTATCCATGTGATGTGCAAGTCAGTTCTTCTACATGACTATGGCCACAGTCTGGCCACTAATAGGTGGCATCATGCGAGATCCACCATCTCTCATATTGTCAAATGGCTTCCAGGACCAACACATATCTATCAATCACTACCTAAAATCCTTCCCTAGAGCCCCAGTGTCCACAGAATGAAATCACACTCCCCAGCAAGGACCATGTCCAGTACTGTCCACAATCTGCTCCCCACCAAAGACAACAAAAAAGCCAGGCATGATGGTGTATGCTTATTCCCAGTACTCAGGGGATTGAGGTATGAGGATTACTGTGAGTTTGAGGCCAACCTGGGCTACATAGTCAGTCAAGGCCAGCCTGAACTCTATCCTGTCTCAACAAACAAATTATTTTATATGTATATTATACACATATAAAATTATAATATATATTATATACATATATATATATAAAATCTGTCCCACATCCTCCCCTCCTGCCACACACCCCCTCCCTCCAGCCTCCCCACACCACCTGCTCCTCTCTAACAAGCCACTATTGTCACTATTGTCTTGGACCCCATGCCCAGCTGTTAATGCCTCCTGGAACACCCTCCCTACTTACCCTTTGCAACCCTTCCAGAGCTGCTTCTTCTGGGGCACTTTTAGTGGAGCCTCAATTCAGTATTCATTTCTTTCTCTTTCTCTTTCTCTCTCTCCACCCCACCCCCATTGCTTGTTTAATGACTTACCGTTTACAGCTGAGACGTGCTGTTTGGACTTACAACCCATCTTTTTTTTTTTTTTGTACAGTTTTTTTGTTTTTGTTTTTGTTTTGGTACCGAGGATCAAACTCACTATTCACTTTTTCTATAGACCCTCAATGCCTTTTTTTGTACAGGACACCTGTTTATACACTACTGTAATTTTTGCTGATTGTACCTTACAGTACAATATATGTTCTGTTATACAATATAGTACTGCATGTGAGTTATGCAAATAAAAGCAAAGTTACCAAGTTGGAGTTTCTTTTGACCATTTCTTTGTTCTGAATATTGTAGTGTACATACAGTATTATACACAGTTCCTCATTTAGTGAACAATTTAATGACCTAGTCGCAGAAACAGAAATCAGTAATGAACAAGGAATGTGTACAGTGAATATATTTTCTTCTTCTCCTTCCTGTCCTCCTTCTTTTTCTTCTTTTGGAAATCAGGTCTCACTATGTAGTCCAGGCTGTGCTTGAACTCAGGGCAATCCTCCTGCCTCAGACTCCCAGAATGTTGGGATTACAGGCATGTGTCATGACCTGGACAGTTTTGTGTTAACACCAGAACTAATTTTTTTATTTTTGTATATTTATTTAGATATTACCATAGTGAAAAGGATTTAAAATGGCTCTTCCAGCTAGTACAGTATTCCTAGGTCCTTCCAGATTTTCAATACCAATTTGTTTTGTTTTCATTGTCTGCTGTTGTAGTGCTGAGAATGAAATCCAGGGCCCACAAGCATTCAAAGCAAGTACTCTACCAGCAGGATATCCCCCAATCCCAGTACACATCTTGAGACCACAACACTAGACACGAGAAAATGCCTGAAGGGTGAGACTATTCCCAGTTAATGGCAAGTAAGGAAGCCACCTTTGCCATTTTGCCAGGGACTAGGGAGCTCCTGTGGCATGGAACTCCCATTGCTGAAACTAGAAGAGCCCTGGGCAAAGCACAGTGAGTTGATCCTTCCAGTGGGAAGTCAGGAGACAGGTTTCTTCCTGGGATTCTTCCTTCCTGGGACTCTAACAAGGCACATACTTGTGCCTTTACTATTTGCAGGGCAGGAGAGTGGGTCTCAGCTTCCTGAAAATTAGGGAGACAGAAGGTTCAGAATAAATGTGTGGTGTATGTTGCTATGGTTATTACATGGAATAGCAAGAAGAGCAGTTACCCTAGTATTTATGGAGTGCCTACTGTGTGCTAAGTGTTTGGTGGGAACTTTATCCCCGTGATCTCTAATTTTGGCAACAGTCCTCCAAGTAAAATGTCCATTATACACACAGGGGATATGTTCTCAACTCATCAAGAACCACACAGCAGGTATGTTGCGAAACCAGGGTTGATTCTTGTTGCCTGTTCCAAAGGTCGCACTTTTCCAAATAAACCATGTGGCCCCTCCTACTCCTGGCAAAAAATAGCAAGAATGACTCAAGTCCTTCTGTATCTCAGTCTTTGTAGAAGTACTTTTCAGTATACCAGCTCACTCCTTCCACCAGTCCCATGAAATGAAGCTGCATTATTAATCCTGAATTTTACTTTTCAGGAAGTTGAGGCACTCAGCGGGTAACTGGTTTGTCTGATCTCCCATAGAAACTAGCATAGATTTCACATTTCAAATCTTCATTCCTCTGACAGCCTTCAAGCCTGTGACCTCAGGGAGTTGAAGGATTTTACCACTTTCCCCCTCACTGCAAGTCAGAGTCCGGCCTAGGAGGGTGGAGTGGGGCAGGGATCAGTCCGCCTGAAGCTTAGGGGCAGCTCCCCCTGCCAAGGAGGAAGATCCTGAGCTCCAGTGGTTATCTGGCTACGTGAACTGGGAGGATCACATGAACACCACTCCTTCGAACCTGTTGGGAACCTGCCACAGCCAGGTTTGGTGGCCCAGTCCCCATGGGCCACTGATGCAAGAGGGATTTACAGAGATCAGAGGTCAAAGCTCAGACTGGGACTTCCCAAACCAGCAACCACGAGTGCCTGCTCACCCCAACTCTGACCCCAGCCCTAGAAAATGTGCAATGGAGGCTGAGTGGTCAGCAAGTGTAGGGAAAAGGGCAATCCAGACCTTCTTGCTTTTCTGAAGCCCTGAAAGCTTTGACATATTTATCCTCAGCATAGACCAAGTGGGCTGGGTGGTGCTGGTCCAGCTTTTCATACAGGAAAAGGCAAGACAAAAGAGGAGCTTCTATCTGCTATGTTCCTGGGTGCTAAACCAGCAGCAGGGAATGTCAGATACTCCCCATACCGCAAACACACACCCAAGGGCCAGCGAGCCTGATTAGCTGGCGCAGGAGTGGGGAAAGGCTCTGGGAGACCCCTGGCATGACAGAAGAAGGGGTAAGGAGGAGCCTAAAGGCTTTCTAGATGCAGCCCCCCCAACAGAACTCAGCCACACTGCCCCCTGCTTCCTTTCCTTAGTGACTATCTTCCCTCAGAGATGTCCTGATGGTTTGTTTTCCCATGAAGGCTTTATTTACGCTTGGCCCTGTTAATTCTGAGCAGCCAGTGAATGAGGAATGGGGTGGGCTCTTCCCTCAGTCTGTTGGAGAGGACTAGACAAGGCTATTATAAGGTCTGGCATCCACCGTTTCTCAGAAGGGCTCCGGGATCTGTTGCCTAGCCAGTAGGGGCAGGTCACCCTTTGGCTGGTCACTCTGGCCACTCAGGATATTTTTAAGGTATAGCTTGACCCTGAGGCATGTTAATCAACTCTCAAAAAAATCTATACTTAACACTTAATGTACTGCCTTCCAAGTATTGTGCTAGGAAACTGAGGGATTAGAAAGGTTCAAGATGCTTGTAGTTCCAGTTGCTCAGGAGGCTGAGACAGAAAGATTGCTTGAGCCCAGGAATTCAGGGCCAACTGGCACAACATAGAAAGATCCTGTCTCCTAAAAAAAAAAAAATGATAAGATCCAACCTACAGTTATTAAGCAGCAAGGCCAGTGTTTCCTGTCTCTTAGAAAATACAGTTATGATTTGCACTGCAAAAGCAAATGTGACTATGGTAGGTTATTTGTAGGCATATGCTGGAGCCTAACCCTATTGCCTTTCAAGAAGTAATGTCAGTTAGGTAAAGTGGCACACACCTGTAATCCTAGCCATTTGGGAGTTTCAGGCAGGAGGATCACAAATTAAAGGCCAGCCTGGGTAACGTATTGATTTCCTGTGTCAAAGTAAAAAAATAAAAGGCACTGGGGGAGATAGAGCACTTGCCTAGAATGTAAAAGTTCCTGGTTCAATCCCTAGCACTGCAAATAATAAGAACAATAATAATAATAAATAATAAAATAACTAGGTGTCACAATATATGCCTGTAATTCCAGCACTCTGGTAGGCTGAGGCAGGAAGATCATACAGTCAAGCCCAACCTGGGTGATTTAGTGACTTTGTGAGACCATATTTAAACATTTTAAACTTTAAATAGAATAAGATAAATAAAATCACTAAGAACTTTGTAAACTGGTTATTAAAGACAATCTTTATTAAAAATTATACATAAAACTAAATTATAATTTTAAAGTAACACTTAAAACATATCATTTCCTGGTCTTACTACATTGTACTTTGTATCCAAGTTTATGTATGTATGTTACATCTATAAAGTAGGAATACCACATACAATAACTTACTTAGAATCTCTATCCAATTTACATTCAGTGACATCACACTGATAACCTGACATAAGAGAGTAGAAAGATCTACACCACAGAAGCTGGTATATGCTATAAATCAGCCCCCACCCAGAACAAGTTGTTAAATCTTTACAAAGTAAACAGAGAACATTTACAATTGGAGAACTCAAGGCTTCTAGTACAGGAATCTGCTGAAGCCAAAGGTAGGAATAATGGAAAAGTCATAGCCAGGGTGGGGGCCTGAGGCTGGCTACACTTGCAGCAGCAAAGCCAGTGGGGTGCATGTGGGCAGGGAGCAGGTGGATTACCTGTAGGAGGTAGCTAGACCCCAGACACCATAGGTATCAGCAAATGGCCCCCAGTCAGTATACTTGTTTCTTAGTTGCCCAGAAAATAGTTCCTCTTTCTAGTTCCAGTTGCTTCTGTCTCCTAGAAACAACTGGTCACTGTGATGCATAGATGGTCACTATGATGCATATTGTAAGAATCAATCAAAGACAGCAAAGTACTGTACCTCTGTACCTCTCTTTATGCAACCCCCATAAAAATCTCCCTCCTTGGGCCTTCAAGGCCTAACATTTTGAAGAACAAATGATCCCCTGTCAGTGCCATCTGATGTTAAATAAACCTGTCTCCAAGTCCTGAGTGTCATTTTTGCTGTTTCTGCTTACCATAGCATCTGATTGTGCTGACCTCTTTGGTCACCAGTCATGGCCCTCACAGATGTATGAGGACCTCTCCAAGTCCCAATAGGAAGGCATACCCTTAAGATTTTTTGAGTCCTCTTAGAGGGCTGAAGGAAGATTTCTGGCTCTCCACTTGAGTAGTTCACATTGGACCCCAAAGGGAGGAAGACACAGTCTACCTGTCTGCTGGCCTTCCTGCCTGCCTGATTCTGGTAAGACCCCTGGGGGCATCTCAGTTGGTCTGTCTGTCAGTCCTGCTCAACTCCAGCAGAAGGGGAGTCTGATGAACTCTGGTTAGTCAGGACCACCCTCAAGGGAAGGAATTTGGAATGTTTATCCTCTGAGTACCTGTTGAATGAATGTGTGAGTGAAATGGACAGCTGTTCCATCTGTGCACCAAGACTAGGAAACATAGGTTGTGATGACTAATTGGGCCCTCACCTGTGGTTCTGTGGTGATTGACATGTGGCATAATGGACCTTGCACTCTCCTTAGCTAAGTCATGCATAAGTCCCCATGAGGGGTGTGGCCATGCAGGTACCTGAATGGTCTCTCTCTGAGGGACCCTCACCCTTTGTCTGTTGTACCATTGTTCAGGGGTACACAACACACATGTAGGAAGTCAGAGATGGGAACTAATTAGTCAAAACCCAAAGTATTTGTTTTCAGAAAAATGGGCTTTTCTGAAATTATGGAAATAAAAAGGAAACCAAACCACTCAAAGAAAAAAAAAGAGCCAGATATTTAGCTCAGTGGCACAGCACTGCCTGGCAAGCACAAGATCATGAGTTTGTTCCCCAGTACAAAAAAAAAAAGAGGCCTATTTTTCCTGAGAATTCTGCCTTGGCGCCCTCATTGGCCACCACTACCTATAGCTTTACAACCAGCTCCTGACTTACCTACTTCCAGCCAATTGAACTGGCTCCAGGTAGACATTGCCTGCATTCAGCCATAGAGGCTCTGTGCCCAAACCTCTACTTCACAGCTATGCCTATCCTGGTCAGATGGTGTCCTAGTTATTTTTTATTTGTTGCTGGGACAAAATACCTAACACCCAAACTGAAGGAAGAAAAGATTTATTTCTTACAGTTCTTGGAGGTTTCAGTCCTTACTCAGTTGGTTCCAAGGCAGGGTGGCATGTTGGGGCTGCAGTTCATGGCAGCCACAAACTGCAAGGCACAAACCAGTAAGAGAGAGAGATACACCTTCTTCCTGCTGTTACACTGTATCCTGGCTCCACCCCAGGCGAGTGTAGCACTCACACCACCAATCCAAGTGTTAGACAGTGAACCAATCACAAATGCTAGATCTGGTTGAGATCATAATGAGGCTTGGGGGCCACTGACATAAACCATGACAGATGGTGTCATCTAACATCCACCCAATATGACTGTCAGCATTTCCTTTTGAGTTTCACATTTTGAGTAAGGAAAAACTGGACTGTCAGCCCTGATGAATGAGTTGCCATAGCCTTTCCAAAGATTACTCTGCCTAGCTTAACCTGAACCTCTCCTCATCCTATCAGGCCTGGATGGATAGGATAAACCAAGCTCTATCAAATTGGGTCCCTGAGAGTTCACAGTCATTGCAAAAGTTGAGGGCAAACTTGTGACTTTCCTGGTAGACAATGGAACAGAACGCTCAGCCCTGAAACGTTCCCTCCATCAAAAAGGTACCATCACCAGGCCAAGTGGGACTTTTGCCCCTTTCTCCTTCTGGCAGGCACAAACTGGCAGCCTAAGAGAACATCCACCAAACATGATTCATGTATAAGCCAGTCCACATTCCACTTCTGGGAAGAGATCTCCTCTTTAAGTTAGAAGCATCCTTGTTTGTTTGTTTGTTTGTTTTCAAGCCTGTCAGCTCCCTCTCATTTAACCCTTCATTTTCAACTTTGACTGTTACGTGAGAGGAAGATTATGCCTGCATCAGCCTGAGACAGATAATCACAATCCTGAAGTTCTGAAAATTCTCCTCCCAGATGTATAAGCTAAAACTCACCTATTGGCCTAACTACCAACCATGCTCCAGCCACACCTCAGCTACCTAAAGCAGTTTAGGATCCTGATGGACTATTAATCCCTTGGAACACTTCTCTCCTTCCAGTAAAAGTGCCAGCTGGGGATTACTGACCAATACAAGATCTCTGTGCTGTCAACAACACAGCAATCATTTTGCATTCTGTGGTTCCCAATCCATACACCCTTTTTAGACTATTACCTCCAGATGCCCCCTGGTTTACATGTCTAGATTTACTTACTTTTTTTTTTATTGGTACCAGGGATCAAACTCATGACCACACACTTGCAAGGCAAGCGCTTATACTGCTGAGCTAAATCCCCAGCCCTACATGTCTAGATTTAAAAGATGCCTTTCTCTGCTTGCAAGTTGCTTGCATAAGCCCTTTCAACTGGGAAAATCCTGAGACAGGATGCAACTCAATTGCCACAAGAGATTAGAAACTCTCTCACTATTTTGGAGGGAGGCTCTAACAACCAATTTAACCAAGCCACCAGCACCTTTTCTCTGAGACAGCCTGTTTCTGTGCCCTTCCTGCTTGCCATCATAGTCCCCCAAGAAAAAATATATATAGACTGTCAAACTGCCAAAATAGACCTCTCCTTCCTGTAAAGTCAGTTTAAGATCACCAAGTTGCCAGTGCCACCGCAGCTACCCTCCATATATGTTGCCTCAGTCTTCTGCCACCCACAGCCTGTTAGTACACCTGCTTAGACCTAAAGAATGATTTCCTCTGCCTTTGATTGGCTCCTGTCAGCCATCCCCTCTTTGCAACTGACTTGGAGTCGACCTCCCAGAGGTTCAAAAACTTGTTTCCTCTTTGAAAAAGCACTTCTGATTGATGACACCCAACCTGCCTGCTGGAAAGGTACAAAAGCTTTGCTGCAATATCTGGAAGAAACTGGTTACAGGAAAAAAAAAAAAAAAAACCTCTGCAACTTTCTTGGAACTTCTGGACTTCTATAAAATCTGTATCCTTGAATTCACAAAAACAATGATACATACTTATACTGTCAGCCCCTGGGAGCACTCAGTGGCTTACCTGTGCAACTACTTGCATCTGTTTGCTGAGGGCTGCCTCCCCTCTGCCTCCATGTTCTAACAGCTACTGTCCTTCTGATAGAGAAAACTGACAAACTGACCTTAGGCTGAGACAATTATTTGTTCGGGTGCCACATGCTGTGCTGGACCTTGTGAATAACTGTAGACCACTACAGATGTTGAGTACACTCTGTTTTACAGATGAAAGTAGCTCTGTTAGGAATGAAGTCCAACAGGCTAGGTATGCTGTGATCACCTTAGACAAACCTATTTTGGCCAAAGCTCTCCTGCAGGGGTGATTTGCACAGCAAACTGTTTCCTGCTGTTGTTTGGGAACCTGCCACCAACAATGCCAAACTTGTGCTCAAAATAATCTGGTCCAGAGGCCTAAACCCCCTCTGAGGATTCAGTCGACTGAAACATCAACCCAGCCAGAAAAACTTTACTCTGTACTCTTGGGAGATCCATCTTAATCAGAGCCAGACCTTCCCCCACCATATGTTCTGTATGTTCTAGCCACATTGCTGGTACCTGTACCTCTTCAGCCAGCTCAGATTTCAATGTCTGTGTCATTGGCCCTGACCTCTACCCAGCATAACTTGGTGCTTGTCTGTACCTACTCAGGCTGGCCAGAACTACAAAAGTTTATAGGGTCCTGCTGTGAGAAATTTTCCCTAGCTATGGCCTATTCTTGATTATTGGCAATGATAACAGGTCTGCCTTTGTAACAGAAATAATTCAAAAACTGACAGAACAATTAAAGATGAAATAAAAATTATATATGGCATATAGGTCACAAGCTCTGAAACGTTAAAAGAATAATACATAACCCTAAAGGAACAGCTTATGACCAGTTCTGTATAGCTTAGCTCAAAGATCAGTTATACCTGTATATACTTCTGCACACAAATGTAACCCAGGTGCATATTAACTACCTCTACAAGTTTCAGATATCCAGCCTTAGATCTGCTGGAGAATTTACCTGGACCAGATAGCTCACTCTGAAGGGACTATCACACTCAAAACCTTGCTCTGGTCACTCCAGATGCTGACCAATGCATGGCTGAAGTCTGAGGACCCAGCTCACAGGATTGCTCCATACCTATTTCCTTTGATTTTTGTGTCTTTCAGGCTGCTTACCCCAGTCCTTGCTTCCTTGCCCCCCTTCTAACTGTGGTTTTTACCTTAGTTCTATGGACGATTACCCACAGAGAATAAAAATAACCAATAAGACCCATACAAATTTGTAAAGATTTGATGAGCATCCAAGGCACCTTGGGCACTCTCCTCAATCAGATTAACTCCGTCATTCCCTTGTCAGAATCAATGTAGGATGAAACCCTGTAATAAGGGAAACCCCAAACTCCTGGTGGGAAAACTATTAGTGTCAGGGATGTTGGCTAGGGCAGATCCTAGCACCCCTAACAGCCCTAATGTTACTGCTTTTAGTTGGGCCTCAGCTCAAAAGATCACATGTAACCTTCCCAATAAAGATTTGCTGGGGAAACTAAAAGAGGGGAAATGTAACAGAAAATGCTCCCCTCTTCTCCCAGCCATTATACTTCAGTTTCTTAGGTGCCCAGGTAATAGTTCTTGTTACAGTTCTGGCGGTTTTGTCTCCTAGAAATGGCTGGTCACTGTGATGCCTATTATAAGGCCTGATCAAAGACAGCCAAGCACTGTACTTCTGTACGCCTCCTTTTGCAATGCCCATAAAAATCTCCCTCTCTGGGCCTTCAAGGCCTAACATTTTGAGGGACAATTGATCCCCTGTCAGTGACAATTCTGGGTGTTACTTCCGTGTGTCTGCTTGCTATTGCACAGGGATTCTCCATGTCACGGGAAGGGTGGGTTCATGGTGAGAAATGTCTAATGCCCAGAATATGTGGGGTCGGTTCTATCTGCTTCCTTTCTGAGATGCATTTTAAAGAACTCCCTCTCACACCCCCAAGAGAGTCAAACCCCAAATAACCAAGGGAGACAGAAGCAGCGCACAAGCCTTGAGAGGGAGCCTGCCAGGAAGTTGCTCGGCTGGTCCCCAGTCCCTTGTGAATGCCTGACCTCTAGTGGTTGGAGTGAGAATGCAGGCCTCTGACCTCCAGCCTCAGCAAGATTCTCAAACTGCACGAGGGCGGGGCCATAGTGCCCCCCCCCCACAGGACAGCAAGGACAACTCTTGTGGATAGACATATGGACCCTGGACAGAAGCACCTTCTTCAGACAGAAGATCACAGCCATTTCCTCAGAACCTGTGCCTCTTTTGGATAGGAGGTCATTGATAACATAACTTGCCTAATCGTATTCTTGGAGAAAAAAATCAATATATTCAGGAACACATCCACTAAAAGACAAAGAATGTTCATAGTACCATTATTCATAGTAACCCCAAATTAGACACATCCCCAAATGTCTACCTTTAGGAGGCGTTATGAGTGGGAATGGCTTTTAAGGTGCTGAGAGTATTCTGCTTTTTAAAAAAATGTAATTAACTTATTTATTTTGATTTTTTGAGACAAGGTCTTGCTATATAGTTCAGGCTGGACTTGAACTTGCTATTTAGTACAGGCTGGTCTCAAACTTGTGGTGCTCCTCCTGCCTCAGCCTCCTGACTGCTGGGATTACAGGTGTGCTCCACCACGCCTGGCCTCTTTCTTTCTTTTTAGAAATGGTGTTTGAATTCAGGGCCTTGAGATTGCCGGCCAAGTTCTTTACCACTGATCTACACCCCCAAACCTGTTTTGCCTCTTGATCTGAATGCCAGTTACACAGATGGGTTCAACTTGAAAGAGTTCATATAGGTGCACATTTATGACTCATATACTTTTTTTTTTTTACTATTCAGTAAAAGTTTACCAAGAAATCATTCAACATGGTGTTTTGTTAATTGTAGTATGAAAGAGAAGAACAAAGCTGCTTGAATCTTGGCAAATACAGACAGATGTAGCTACATGGACTTAGGGTGCAAATACCTTAGGTAACGCTACTGCAGGTTTTATGGCTTCCTGAAGTGTTAAGAAAGGTGCCAAAAATATAAGCACTCTCTTTCTACAGTTTATAGGTGTTAAATAGGCTATTGTTTGGGGCTAGGCTGGGCCCCACAGGCCAGGCTAAACGGCAAAATGGAGTCACACACTAGTGCTCCATGTCCCTGTGCTGAGACTAAACTGTTTGTCTTCTCAGAAAAAAAGGATTTCAAACAGTTAAAATTCAAATTTCTTAAAAAACAAAACAAAGAAAAGTTTTAACTGGCAAAATAGAGCTTGGGAGTGTGGCCCAGCCATAGAGTGCTTGCTTAACTTGCATGAGGCATTAGGATAGGTCTCCAGCACCTGGCAAAACACAAAAACAGAAAAAATCTCAACTGGCAGGATAATAAAATTCCCTCTTCCTTAATCGCTATATACAAAAGGAATTAATTTGACACTAATCAATCACTTTCTTTTATTCTTTTGTCTGTCTGTCCCTGCCTTACAGGGAAAGTAACTCTAAAATAAGTGATCCACTTTTGTTTTGTGTCTGTTTTTTTTTAGCCTTGGTTTTTTGTTTTGTTTTGTTTTGTTTTTAATTTTTATTGGTACCCGGGGATCAAACTCATGACCTCACATTTGCCAAGCAGGCACTTATGCCACTGAGCTAAACCCCCAGCCCTTAGCCTTGGTTTTTTAGATAGAGTCACACTAAATTGCCTGGGCTGGCCTCAGCCTCCCAAATACTAGGATTACAGGCCTGCACCCCCATACCTGCCTTTTTCTTTCCCCCTTTCCTGTCTCTAAAACAGGTGTAACTAACCTGATTCTAGAAGTGAAAATAAAGCCAGTTAAGATTTTTACATTGTTAACTTTGTTTTTGGACAAGTGGAAACCATATTGCTAATCATAACAGGTTTTTTGTTGGTTGGTTGGTTGGTCTGGTTTTGTTTCCTACATACGTATCCATGGCATGTTTGAGTCCTGGAGCACCAGGTACTCCTGTGCTGCCCAGGGCTGGCCAGTCTATGGAAGACTAGCTAGTTCCTCTCGTCTGTAAGATGGGATGGCTGTGGCTTACCAAGTAAGCTGGTTGTAAAAATGAAATGAGTTTATTTCAGGAAAGTGCCTGGTACTCAGTGAGCACAAAATAAGATATTTTTGTGTTACCCTGGATCCCACCCACTAAATCAAGTGGTGCCCACATCATCACCGATCACCACGGATGTCCAGACAACCTAGCAATGCTGCCATGTGGCTTTAAGCTCCCTGTACCTAGAGCTAGCAGCAGGTAGCAGCACCCCACATTTGCTGGGTCACAGGAAAGTTGAGGGCTTGGCTCTCAAGTTGCTGAGTAGGGAGACAAAGGCATCCTTACAACAAAACAGGAAAAGTGTTTACATATCCCACAGGCAACAGATTTTCATTTTTTGTTTGTTTGTTTGTTTGTTTTTTCTTTTCTTTTTTTTTTTAATCGGTACCAGGGATCGAACTCACAACCATGCTCTTGCAAGGCAGGTGCTTATGCCACGAGCTAAATCCCCAGATTTTCTATCTCAGGCCTTAGTCTCTTGCAGAGGGATTTGATCTGCTTTATGGTTTGTTTTCATTTTTTATTTGGTTTCCAGTATTTGGAAATCAGATTGTATATAGTATTGAAAATAGAACCCAAGACCTTTGTACTAAGCTATACCCTCAGCCCTTTTGAATTGCTAAATTCCCCAGCCTGGTCTTAAATTTTCAATCCTCTTACCTCAGCCTCCCAGAGTGCTGGGATTACAGGCATGCATCATGCCCAGCAGAAGATTTCATATTTTAAAAATTTAGATTTTCTGCTTCTCTTGAAAAATCCACCCCTGATTGACATGGTTTTAGTTTTTTTCTTCTTTTTTTTCTTGAAATGAAATGGAATTGAAACAGAAGAAAGAAAAGGAAAGAGAAAGAAAGAAAGAAAGAAAGAAAGAAAGAAAGAAAGAAAGAAAGAAAGAAAGAAAGAGAAAGAAAGAGCTGGTCCAAATCTTTGTAAACATCAGGCTTGAATTTGTATGGTCAGAGGCCCTGCACTTCCCACAGCTCCCACCTGACCTTCGGCTACTTTTTCTACCAGGCCTTTGCAGTTGTGCCACAGGTCTATCTACTGGAGCCCTGAGAAACCCAGAAAACTTCCAGGAGGAATAGAAGAGTATGAGCCTGGGAGGTTCAGTAGGAGGCAGACAAAAGGAAGAGGCCCATGCTGTGAAGGCAGGAGCACACCCAAGGACCAGGTCCCAGGGGCCTGCTGTAGCAGGAAGAGGCTCTGGATCACCTGGGACACGCAGCAGCTGGCTCCCTTTCTTTGCAGGACTGCTTGTCAGAGGGACAAGTTCAGAGTAGCAGGGCAGAGATGCTGTGGGACAAGGCTGATGGCGTCCTGCGCCTCAGCCTGCCTATCCTATGCCTAGAGGGCCGAAGGCGATAAACAGGAAGCATGAGGAAAGTGGGTAAACAGCAAGGCCCTCAGGGTCCCTACAGAGTTGGGCCCCTATGGCATCACTGGACAGGTAGAAAGGCACCCCTCACAGCCACACTGCGGTCTGTCCTGGATCCTCCAGCTCCCTACTTCACACACTTCCCTGCACATGCAGACCACACGGGAGTGTGCTAGACTGCAGACTCTCGCTTAGCAGGTCTAGGGTGGAGCCTGAAGGTCTGTATTTCTTTTCTTCTTTCCTTCCTTTCTGGATTGTTTTGTTTTTCTTTTTGGTTTTGTTCTGTTTTCGGTACTGGGCATTAAACCTAGTGCCTTTGCATTGAACTACACCCCAATCTTATTTATTTATGTACATACTGGAGAGTGAGAGGGTTTCGCTAACTCACCAAGTTGCCCAGGCTGGGCTCAAACTCGAAATCCTGTTGATTCAGCCTTCCACAGTGCTGGGATTGCAGGAGTGCATCACCACATGTGGTTTAGGTCTATATTTCAAACAACCTAACAGGGATGTTTGTCCAGAAGCCATACATGGGGTAAGGTGACCCTAGAGCAGCATTTCTCAATGGTGACACTGGCGACATTTTGGATCAGATAAGTCCTGGATGTGGGCACAGAACTGGGGAGCATTTGGCTGCATCTTTCTGCTACCCAATACAACAAATACCTCCAGACACAGCCCCATGAATTGTGGGGAAAAGCAAACTCCTCTGTTGGGAAGATTTCAGAGGAATTCTTAAAACATCCATGTCTATAGGCTTCCCTGAAATCTAGAGAGATCAGAAAGCACTGGGGCAGCTGACTATATAATTGATGGCCCCATGTAAAATAAAAATGCATTGTGCAAAGGTAACAGAATATAATGACTTTGCCTTCCAAAATAGTTCATTCCTTATAAAATAAAACATAATATGGATCATAGTAATGCATAAATTTGCAAATTGGAAAAAAAAGAACTTTTGGTGTCATAGTTTATATACTGCAATAATTAATAACACTTTATTGCTGTTAGAACTTAATAAAAAGCCTGTTTCTGGCTTGCTTTTCTGCAAATTCATTTATGAGGTCATCACAATTTATCATTTTGGCCAATTATTTATGTTTAAATATATTTTTTTACTAGTGAGTAAATTTTTTTTTTTTTTTTTTTTTTTTTTGGTACCAGGGATCAAACTCAAATCTTGCGCTTGCCAGGCAGGCACTTATGCCACTGAGCTAAATCTCCAGCCCCCAGCAAATTTATTTTTAATCAAAATAATCAAAAGTAGTGTTAGTTGCCCTTGACTGATGCAAGATCATAAATAATTTTTGATGCTCACAAGCTGCCACTGCACCAGGGCGAGAACTATTAGCGATTCCTGAGCTCTGCAGCATGTTGGAACTTGGGGTGCTGGGAGAACAGGCAGCTTGCTCGCCGCCCTGATAAGCAGCTGAGGGCCTGCCGGTGCATGGGCCAAGAATCAGACATCAATCCACCCCACCCCCCACCCCTTAGCAAGTGGGAGCCGGGGGTCTGAATATCTCTTGGGAGGATGAATGTATGCAGTGTGGCAAGTAAGGGTGATTTCCTTCTACCATCTATTTGAAGGCAAATATTTTCATCACTGTTTTGCTCAGTTCTGATCAATAGTATTGCTCTATTCAATATTCTGTTTTTATAAGTTCTATATTGCTTCCATTTTGCTCTACCTGATTGAAAGAACAGTTAATGTGAACAGAACGGGATGTACTGTTGTGCCTATTGCTGTTGTCCTGGTGACCTGCTGTGAGGTTCTGTGCCAATTTCACTGCACTGCCTCCCATGGGTTTGTTCTGTCTTATTCTGCTGTATTTTGCTACCTTAAAAAAAAAAAAAGTAGATAACAAAGTAACAAAATGCCTCCAAAAAACTCCCAACTCCACCAAAGCTGATCCATGGGGCACGGATGAGGAGAAACTCAGAAACAAAGCAACAGAATAATATAAGGTGATTAAAAAGTAAATAACAAAAACAAAAAACAAAAAAACAGGTCAGTAAGGTACTGAGCAACCTGAAACAAGGTATAACTAAATGATAATGGACTTAAAAAGTAAAAGGAGGAAAAGAAAGTGCTCTAAAGGATATAACTGCATTTATGTTTAAGTGTGTAGGATTGATGACCATGCTGCTAAGTTGTTATTGGATCACTGAACTTCTTTGCAGCCTCACTGTTTGAAGGCTTTAATTTTGTAAGTTGAACAACTATGTCTAAGAAGACAATATGTAATTTATCAACTAGTGATTTCTCACTGTTTATTTTTTTTTCTGAAATTCTGTATTGTTTCTACCCCTTTTTCTGTTTTTGCTTTTTTTCTCTTTAAATAAAAATTTATATAAATAAATAAATAATTTTTGAGGAGTCTTCTGTTTAAAGAACTGTCAGTGAAGCTTAAGAGTATTTTACGGATTATAACATAGGGATGCTGATAAGTTATTCCAGAAACTGTGATTTTTATTATCTTTATGGTTATTTTGCAGTTCTGTAGATTGAGCTACATCCTCAGCCCTTTTAAAAATTTTAAATTTCAAGATAGCATCTTGCTAAATCACTAAATTGCCCAGGTTCAAACATCCTCCTGCCTCTCCAAGAATGCTGGCATTACTGGCATGTGTCACCATACCTGGCTTAATAAGTTATCTCCAAATATAAATTTTAGTGTGCTTTAAAGTTGATCTCTCTCTCTGTCTCTCTCTCTGCAGCAGGTTTTTGCTATGTAGTTCAACTGTGAATTTACTTTGTAGCCCAGGTTGGCCTTGAACTCACAGTAATCTTCCTGCTTCAGCCTCCTGAGTGCTGGTATTACAGACATGCACCACTATGCCCAGCTAAAGTTGTTTATTCCATGAAAAATTTTCCATTTTCCAAACAAATTTAATTCTTCATAGAATTTTCTGCTAGTGTGACTTTTTCCCCTGATACTGGGGACTAAACCCAGACTCTGAGCTACATCCTAGCTCTCCCCCTTTTTGTAGTTTTGAGATAGGCTCTCACTAAATTGCTGAGTTGCCCAGTCTGGGCCCAAACTTGCAGTCCTAGAGCACTGATTTTGTTTTGTTTTGTTTTGTTTTGTTTTGTTTTGTTTTGTTTAAGAAACAGTGTCTCAGCCTGATGTGGTGGTGCATGCCTGTAACTTCAGTATTTAAGAAGCTGATACAGGAGGATCTCTGTGAGTCTGAGGCCAACCTGGGCTACACAGTGAGTTCAAGGCCAGCTTGGACTGCATAGTGAGACCCTATCTCAAAAAAAATAAAAAAAGACAGAATCTCACTATGTTGCTAGGCTGGCCTCGAACTCCTGGCCTTGACTTTGTGAGGAGGCGGGAAACTACAGACCAGTGCTATCTTGACTGCTTGAATTCAGTTTTAAATGTATTTTTACATAATGGTCTCTTAATATTTCTTTTCACACTTTCTGTAACTTCTAGGGTCCTACAAGAAACTAAAATGGCTTTAGCAAAGGCAGACACATTTTTTTCTTCGTACCAGGAATTGAACTCAATCATTTTAAAACACCTATTTATGCATTCTTTCATTGTGTTTTCAATTACATGAAAGATTAATTTTGAAATTACTTTGCTTGTTAGTACTGTAACTGGTTTAACAGAAGCTTCCTGTGATGATATTCTTTTCTGTGAAATTCAGTGACCTTTAGACTTAATTTGTATTTCTAAATATGTGAATATTTCCTTTGTAATTCTGCGGTACTTTCCCAAGCTGAAGATTCTAGACTCTTAGAAGAGTTCTAATGATTCCCTGCTGTGCTTTAGTGCCATGTCATCATCCCAGCTTTGATTTTGTAATAATTTTCTGACAAAGCTTATAGCCGAAGCTCAGCAGTTCCTTTCCTGGAACTGAGACCTGACTTCCTATTTATGCAACCCGGGGCAGAAGCAGGCCTCCCACGACGGTCCCAGAGCTTGCTGCAGCTCCTTGTTTCTCCTGGGGTTGTTGCTGCTGTCACCTTAGCTGCTACCAATTCTGGCCAGGTAGGGCTGCAGACTGCCTCAGCCACACACGCAGGTGCAGGGCCACCCTGTGCTGCGTCCTGATGTCTGCCCTGCCCTTTGTGTGCTGATACCAGCATCCCACTCTGCTGCTCACATCCACGCTGTGTTGACCTACTGGCCTTAACTTACCAAGCACAAGTTCAGAGACTAAGCTCTTAAACATTTCAAGATAGAGACCACAGAGCTTTAAACTATGGCAGATTTCTTTTTGCTTGTTTTGTTTTGTTGTTGCTTGTGTTGTTTTTTGTTGTTGTTGTCACCACATAGTTCAGGCTGGCCTCAGACTCACTATGTAGCCCAGGATGGCCTTGAACTCATGATTATTCTCCTATCTCAGCCTCAGAAGTGCTAGAATTTTTTTTTTTTTTTTTGGTACCAGGGATTGAACTCACAACCTCATGCTTGCAAGGCAGGCGCTTAAGCCACTAAGCTAAATCCCTGGCCAGAAGTGCTAGAATTGTAGGTATGCATGGCATGCCCGGTGTCCTTCCAAGCACAGTCTGTATACCTGCACAGATCACATGGCCGGGAAGCAGCCGCAGTGCTGGGGAACCTTGCGCAGTGCACAAGATGCATCTTGGAGCAGCAGCCACGTGTGTGTTGGCCTCTCCGAGGTGGCAGGACAAAGTAGAAAAGAGAGTTCAAAGACTAACGGAGCCAGGCGCGGTGATACACACCGGCGGTCCCCGGCACTCTGGGAAGCTACAGCAGGAGAATGAAAGCTCCAGCCCAGGCAGGGCAAGCAACTTAGCAGGTCCCTCTCATAACAACAAAACATTTTAAAAGGGTTGGGGAAGTAGTTCAGAGAGAAGTCCCTGGGGTCAACCCACAGGACATTCAAAACAAAACAAAACAAGAAAAACAAAGCAAACAAACAAAAAAAACAAGATTCTTGAAGGCAAGGTGGTGTCGATGTTAGAGTTACACAGAGACAGCCTCGGCACAGATGGCTGGCACTGGCTGCTCTGCACCCTACTCGGTTGCCTTTTGAGCCCGGAACAGCTGGTTCACAAATACAGAGGGAGAGACCTCCTCCACAGGGCTTCTGCCTGTCACCTGAAGCTTCCTGCCGCCGCACAGGCCCTTCTCCTGAGTTTCCTCCAAAGTCGCCTTCCCTCCTGTAGCTCTCCTGACCTTTTCCCAGCAATCCCAGTCCCACCCTATGCCAATCACGGTGGGGGGGGTCTCCTTTGGTAGTAAGAAATCCTTTCAGAGAAAAATTAATTTCAAGAGACTAGAAAGATGAAAGGCCTTTCCCCTGAGGCCAAACATAAAGGAGGAAAACATGACAAAGGGAAACTAACCTCAAAATGCAAATACCTCAGTGAAATCCAAGGATCCAGCTTCTCCACGGCTCCAGGGACAGGGTTGTCATCACCACCCAGGAACAAGCTCTCAGGGTCTGTAGCCAAGATGAACAAAGGCAGCAAAGGGGTTGCTCAGGGGGTGGACGGTCCTGGCCCTGGCAGGCATTGCCAGCAATTGGTACTCTTCACTACACTGAGATTGAGGCAGGAAGCTACGGTAGCTAAAACTAGCTAAGAAAGAAGGTGGATACGATTACGGGACACACACGCAGAACAATTCTCAAGACCCTGCATGTGGATGTCTCCTGAGACCTCAAGCAAGTTTGCAATAGGATGACCTGGACGTGGCGACGGTGTGGGACACACAAACAAGGATGTTTGCCACCAGGCACTCGCCGCCGTGCCTCTTCGCAGTAGCCCACCCTACAACGGAGGGTGTAGTTTTATTTTTACCTTTTTTCCCCTCAGCTTTTTACTTGGCCCACACTCACTCTGTAGAAGCCATTTCCCCCTACCCTTCTGTTTTTTCCTACCTTTTCTTTTCTTTTTTCTTTTTTCGTTTTTGTTTTTGTTTTTGGTACCAGGGATTAAACTCACGACTTTGTGCTTGCCAGGTTGTTTTTTCCTATTTTTAATAAACATGAAGCTTTGCTACCATTTATTCTTGTTTGGTTCAATTCTTTATCAGGATCAAAAAGGACCTAAAAATCACTTCCAAAAAGTGATGTCAGCACCCTAAATCCAGTCAGTGTCTTTCTCAACAGCTGTTTTGGCACGCTGATGTAGTCAGCCAAGGGGATCTGGCATCATCTCTCCAGGTCTCGGGCCTGGGCCTCTTCCCTTGGCTCCTTTCTTCTTTACCCTGACTCAGCTACCTAGGCTTCAAACTACCAGTGAGGGAATTTCAGGCATTTCTGTAGAGAGAGACATCCTCCCTCTGGATGGGTTACCTCTCTGGTCCCCCAATCACCCTCCAGCAATTGGACTGGTAATCCCAGCACTAGAGAGGCTGAGGCAGGAAGACTGCCATAAATTCGAGGTCAGTCCTATCTCAAAAAACAAAACATTTGTTTCAAAAGACACCAAGGCCAGCTCTACCTGAGCAGCTGGGCTTTGCACAGATTTCTGGTGCCTACATTTCTCTCTCTCTCTCTCTCTCTTTCCATCTCCTCTCCAGTTTTTTCAGTCTTACTATGTAGCCTAGGCTGGCCTTTTGCAGCAATTCCCCTGCTTCAGCCTCTTGAGTGCTGGGACTACAGATGTGTACTGCCACTGCAAGCATCACCATTTCTCAAATCCTGACTCCTTTGCAAATTCCAGGCATTCAGTCATACCAATTCTGAAAATGGGGAGGCTGAGTGTAAAGCAGAAGAGAGAGGACCATACATGGAGCACTCCTTGCGCAAGACATCGAGGAGATGGTCGTTTGTTCTGTGCCATTTCTTTGGTGCTGGAAGGGCTCACTGCAACTACAGGCTCCTGACAGACCCCCCAACACACACACACACACAGCTAACCAGTCCGCAGTCTCTCTACCAGTGCAGCCTCTCCAGGTCTTTGTTCAACAGTTTCTGGAGCCATCCAGATCCCAGCCAGTGCCTGCCACTCAGCCAGCTCTCTGAATGTCGTAGACCCACAGCCACATCTGCTCCAGGGGCTTAATCCAGCATTTGCAGAGCTTTGCTTCCCAAATCTCTGGCCTGGCACAACTCCCAGCCCCAGTCAGCAAAGAGCTGCAGCATTTCTGTGGCTTTTCCAGCAGGGGCCCTGTGTGGCCCAGGGAGCTGCTTTGATCTCCCTGTGGCGAGCAGAGGCTGGGAGGGCAGCCTGAGGCAAGGAGATGGGAGCAGGGAGGGCCTGCACAGACTCCTCCAGCCCAGGACCTTTCTGCAGCACCTTCTTTTCAGGCTCTGTACAGCTGCAGGAGTTGATGGATGTGACTTACACATTGAACATCCAATGCTGATACTAACCCTCAGGCGAACAGTGTCAGTTCCAGCAGTATCTGGAATTTGGGGATGGAGGAGGTTCTACAAATTCTCCTTTTAATCTTTTGGAGCTAGGGAGTGTCTATGAATGCATCTTTTCATATAGTTTATGGAGCATTTAGCTATTTTGTGATGATATTAACAGAGGCATTATTTCTGCAGCTTTGCAGTCTGGGTTCTTCATAAATTGTTATAAAGCATTGCTCTATAACACACCTTAAAAGAGGACAACACTTTTTGACAAGTGATGACATGGATACTCAGACACAAACACATGAAGTCATTCGTCTGGGGATGAAGCTCAGTAGTAAAGTGCTATCTACCATGTGTGGGCCCTGGGTTCCGTTCCAGGGCAAATGTGTGTGTGCGCACACACACACACACACACACATATACACACAATTAAACAAAGTTCACAGCAATTTTGTGGAGAAAAAGCTCACAACAATCCAATGACTCCCAATAAAACTCAGGGACCCAAGTTCCTCCTGTATCTGGCCTTGGGATCCTGTGGCAAGATGTCAGACCACTCCAAGCCCAGCTCTCAGAAGCCCTCACACCCTCTCCCATGAGCCTCTGTGGCCTTGCCTGAATTCTCAGTGTTCACTGTGAGGGCTTTTCAGGCCTATCTCATGTTCTCCTAGAGCCAGTTCAGGCTCAGCCCTCGGATCCTGGCCATCAGGATATCCAGGGATGAAATCAATGTGGAATTGTCTATTGTCTCATTGTATTCCCTCACCCATCTTGTCCTTATTATAAAAGGCCTTTGCATACCTGGGGTTGGTGATTTGTGGCAATAGGAGGTTCCTGCATCTCCTGAGATAACTTTAAATAAAACCTTTTTCCTTTCATCAAAATAAATGGCTTCCTGTGGTTGGTTTGTGGATCAGCAAGTGTATGGATCTGAGCATCCAGTAACACAACCAACCACTGGCCTAAATACACTCAAGCTGGCTGCCAGAGCTCCAGCCATTTTATCCACATTAAAGCAGTAAGAAAAGGGGTCAGGAGAAAAGCAGGTGCCTTCCTGGCAACTCTACCCAACCACTTCATTGGTCATGCCAATTTGCAGAGAAGGTTGGGAAATGGAATATTTTGACTGGTCACATTACTATTCCCAATAAAATCTATCAGTTTTCTGAATTGTACAAGGTGGTAAGGATATTGAGTAAGCAACCTGAGATCTCTGCCTTGTTATTTGTACACTCTTTTTTTTTCTTTTTTTTTTGATGCTGGGTCTCAGGCTGGCCTTAAACTCCTGCCTCAGCCTGATTGCTGGGGTTGCAGATGTGTGCTTACCATGCCCAGCAACTTTATATACTTTACTGGTCTTGCCACTCTTTTTTTTTTTTTTTTTTTTGTCTTTTTGAGACAGGGTTTCACTATGCAGTTCAGGTTGGCCTTGAACTCACTTTGTAGTCCAGGTTGGCCTTGAACTCACAGTGATCCTTCTGACTCAGCCTCCGGAGTGCTGGGATTACAGACATGAGTCAACACACCCAGATGTCTTGCCACTCTCATGGTTTGGTGTATTTTGGAATTTACTTCCTGCTCATTGTGTCCTTTTGTACTATTTGAATGTTTTTCCATTTGTATCTTTTTCTGTCTAAAAATAAAATATTTTAAATGTGAAATGTGAAAAATAAAATTCTTTAATCCAGTAATTCCACTTGTGTGGCTCTGTCCAAATGCATCGGTAGGAAACATGGACCTGATAAATGATTGGCACATAATGCTCACCAGCGATCAGTGTGCAACATTAGAAGATCCCACATGAAGGCAAAGTATAACAGAACCATGTGCTGGCATCAGTCATGTGACGGATGTTCTCAAAAGGTTCTCATTGCTTCAGGAAATGCTTGTGACGTTAAAGACGGGTGGTGTCTACTCACCTATCAAATGTCATGGAATATAGATTTGTTTTTACGTTTACTTATTTATTTATTTTTTGGTACTGGGGATTGGACTCATGATCTCATGCTTGCCAGGCAGGCACTGTGCCGCTGAGCTGCACCCCTGGCCCTTAGGTTTGTTTTTATGTTGATAGACACTATTAATTCATTTCTTCCTCAAACAACTCCAGGTGGAAGAGCTGATGTTACTTGGGAGGAGACAAAGACATGCCTGAGAGACGGAGTCCTTGCTTAGGGTCACGCAGGTCACAAGAGGCAGTGTCAGGAGAATCCAGCCAGGTGCTCCAAAACCCGCTGTGACCTCTCCACTCTGCTGCTTCAGTGCATGCTTAGACACGTGTCCGTCCACTCACTACAGTTTTTTAAGGCCTGGAAAAATATTGGAAGAAATTATGCCCAATGTTACCAGTGATTGTCTGGATAATGAAATTAAAAGTGATTTTTAAAAATTTTTATTTTTGAGACAAGGACTTGCTATCTTTAGCAGGTGTAGAGCCAGTTTTTCCAGCACCACTTACTAGAGAAGCTTTCTTCCAATGAATGTGCTTAGCACTTTTGTCAAACATAAGGTGGCTTAGTGTGTCTGCAGGTGTTTCTGCATCTTCTAATCTATTCCGCTGATCTTTGGGTCTGTTTCTTGCCAGTACCACCTTGTTTTTATCACAGCAGCTTTATAGTATAATTTCAAGTCAGGGATGGTGATGCTCCCTGTTTTATATTTGTTGCCCAGGACTGCCTTTGCTATGCTAGGTCTCTTCTGGTTCTAGATGAATTTTAGGACTATTTTCTCTAATTCTGTGAGATATGCTTGCTATTGGTATTTTGATTGGGATTGCATTGAATCTGTATAACAGTTTTGGAAGTAAGGCCATTTTCACTATATCGGTTCTTCCTATCCAAGAGAGGGATATCTCTCCATTTTCTAATATCTTCTTCAATCTCCTTTTTCAGCATACTATAATTTCAAAGTCTCTACTTCTTTTACATCCTTTGTTAGATTGATTCTTAGGTATTTCATTTTTGGGGGTGCTATTGCAAAAGATATTGCTTCTCTGATTTCTCCCTCAGTGAGTTTGTTATTCATGTGCAAGAAGGCTATTGATTTTTGAGTGTTGACTTTATAACCAGCTACATTACTGAATTTGCTTATTAAATCTGGAAGCCTTTGGGTGGAGTTTTTGGGATCTTCTAAGTAGAGAATCATGTCATCTACAATAATGATAGTTTAGCTTCTTTCTTTCCTATCTTTATTCTTTTTTTTTTCTTTCTCTTGTCTAATTGCTCTAAGTTTTCCAGGACTACATTGAACATGGAGGCAGTGGACATCTTTGACTTGTTCCTGATTTTAGAGAGATAGTTTCCAGTTTTTGTCCATTTAGTATGACGTTGGATGTTGGTATGTCATAGATGGCTTTTATTGGATTGAGACAAGGACCATCTATTTCAATTTTTATAAGGTTTTTATCATGAATGGATGCTGGATTTTGTCAAAAGCTTTCTCTGCATCTATTGAGATGATATGATTTTTGTCCTTGGCTCTGTTAATATGATGTATTACATTTATGGATTTATGTATGTTGAACCCTCCTTGCATCCCTGGGATGAATTCCACTTGATACAGTGTATAATCTTCTTGATGATTTGCTGCATTTTGTTTGCCAGCATCTTATTGAGGATTTTTTAAATCTATGTTCATTAAGGAGATTAGCCTGTAATTCTTTTTCTTAATTGGGTCCTTCTCTGGTTTCAGAATCAGAGTAATCCTTGTTTCCAGGAATGAATTTGAGAGTATTGCTTCCCTTTCAATTTCGTTAAAGAGTTTGAGAAGTAGTGGTTAGTTCTTCACAAAATATCTCTTGGAACTCAGCAGTGACTCCATAAGGGCTTGGGCTTTTCTTCGTTGATAGGTTTTTAATTATATCTTCTGTTTCATTTATTGATATTCAGTAAATTAGGATTTTTATATCTTCTTGATTCAGCTTTGGTAATTCAGCTAGGAATCTGGCCATTTCTTCTGTATTTTCCAACTTACTAGAATACAAGTTATACAAGTTTTCAAAGTAGGTATAGATGACTTTCTGGATTTCTACAGGGTCTGTTGTGACTTTGTCAAGACAAGGACTTGCTAAATTGCTGGTCTCAAGCTTGCTATCTTCCTGCCTCAGTCTCCTAAGGAGCTGGGGTTACGGGCATGCACCACTGTGCCCAGTGTGCACTTTTTTTTTGGGGTTCTTGCTTTTATTTTTGTTTTGGTGCTGGGGACTGAATCCAAGACACCATGCACACTTAGCCCATGCTCAACTACTAAGCTACATCCTCAGCTCAGAACATATTTTTTAAATTAAATTTTAATTTTATTGGTACATGCTTGCAGTGCTAATTGGTTCATGTATATGTCACATATGAATTCTTTTTTAATCCCCTTCCTCATTCTTTCTCCAATCTCTCTCCATCTCTTTGCCTCCTCCCCAACCCCTTTTTTGGTACCCGGAATTGAACTCATGACCTTGCATTTGCCAAGCCGGCACTTACGCTGCTGAGCTAAACCCCCGGCCCTGGTCCCCTTCACTTTTTCAAAAAAATCTATCATGTCTCTGTTTCCTATTCTCTATTTATTTTGCTATTTATATTTTGGATTTCTCATGTCACAAAAACCATGAAATATTTAAGCTTTTGTGTCTCATTTATTTCACTTAACATTATCAGGTGCCTTATCAAGGTGCATTCATTTTTCTACAAGTAACTCAAGTTTATCCTTTTTTTTAATGACAGAGTAGCACTACATTATGTATAAATACCATATTTTAAACCATTCATCTGTTGGACATATGTGCAATTTCCAAGATCTAACTATTATAAATTGTGCTTGTATAAACATGAGTATGCATGTATACCTATAATATGATGATTTTAACTCTTTTGGGAAGATATTAGAAGGGGAATAGCTGGATCAAATAGAAGACCTACTTTCAGTATTTTGAGGAATTGCCACACGAATTTCCATAGTGGTTGTACTAGTTTACATTCCCACTAACAGTGTAAAGGATTTCTTTTTTCTCCACATCCTCACCAGCATTTATTATTATTAGGTTTTTTAAATGATAACTATTCTTTCTGGGATAAAATGATACCTCAATATAGTTTTAATTTGCATTTCTCTGATAGCCAGCAAAGATGAACTTTTTTTTTTTCATTTATTTATTGGCCATTTATACTTTCTCTTCTGAGAATTGTCTATGCATTTTGGTTGCCCATTTTTTGGTTAGGTCTCTTATTTTGG
This sequence comes from Hydrochoerus hydrochaeris, assembly GCA_004027455.1. Classification (NCBI taxonomy): domain Eukaryota; kingdom Metazoa; phylum Chordata; class Mammalia; order Rodentia; family Hydrochaeridae; genus Hydrochoerus; species Hydrochoerus hydrochaeris. Next base: position 248,866 of record PVLA01001990.1, read on the forward strand.
GGGGAATCTAATGTTTTTTTCTTAGTTCTTTGTATATTATTGATTTAGTCCTCTGTCTGGGGAATAGCTAACAAATTTTTCCCATTCTGTAGGTTGTCTTTGCACTCTCTTGGTGGTTTCCTTTGTTGTACAGAAGCCTTTTAACTTGATATAATACCAATTCTTTGAGTCTTGATGCTATTTCTTGTGTAATTGGGGTTCTGTTCAGAAAGTCCTTGCCGACACCTATGACTTCAAGAGTTTGACCTGTTGTATCTTCTAGCAGATTAAGTGTTTCTGTTTTAGATCTTTGACCCATTTTGATTTTAGCTCTGTACATGGTGAGAGATATGGATCTAGATTCAATTTTCAGCATATGGAAAACCAGTTTTCCCAGCACCATTTGTTGTACAGTCTGTCTTTCTAGAGAATGTGGTCCCTCTATCAAAGATCAGGCCACTGGCTTCTTCCTCTGGAAAACATCAAATGGCAGATGACACCATCACAGCAAGAGGGTCTAGAGGCCTGGGGGACCCAAGCGTGGGAGGCCACAGCACCTTCTGCAGAGGTTTTCATAACAGACTGTGAGGCCCCTGGTGGAAAGGCTGAGGGCAAGGAGTGGAAGTCCATTGCCAAGCTGGGCCAGCTGGGCAAGGACATGAAGATCAAGTCCTTGGAGGAAATTTATCTCTTCTCTCTACCAATTGAGGAGTCTGAGATGATTGATTTTCTCCTGGACACATCCCTCACGGTGAAGTTCTGAAGACCATGCCCATGCAGAAGCAGACCAGGAGCAGACCATGCCTGTGCTGGCCAGCAGACCAGGAGCAAGGCATTTGTTGCCATTGGGAGCTAAAATGGTCACACTGGTCTAGGTGTAAAGTGCTCCAAGGAGACAGTCACTGCCATCCGAGGGGCCACTGTCCTGGCCAAGCTCCCCATTGTCCCTGTGCGGTGAGGCTGCTAGGGGAACAAGACAGGCAAGCTCCACCCACTTTGTCCTTTGCAAACTGATAACCACTATGGCTCTGTGTTGGTGCCCCATCCCTGCTCCTGAGGCACAGGCACCATCTCAGCCCCTGTGCCCAAGAAGCTGCTACCACTGTCCTCTGTCAGGGGCTGCACAGTTACTCTAGGCAACCTTGCCAAGGCTACCTTTGATGCCAACTCCATGACAGTTACCTGACCCCAACCTCCAGAAAGAGATTGTGTTCACCAAGTCTCTCTACCAAGAATTCACTGACCCTCTTGTTAAATCTCATACCAGAGTTTCAGTCTAGAGGACTGAGTAGTAGCTACAACTTAGGGTTTTTACCCAAGAAAAATAAAGTGAATGAAAAGCAACAAAAACAAAAGGTCAGACAGCTGAATACTCTTAGGGTTGTTTCTGTACCCTCTGTTCTAGTCTGTTGATCCACATGTCTGTTTTTGTGCTAGTACCATGTTGTTTTTATTATTGTAGCTTTGTAATGTAACTTTTTTCTGAGACAGGATCTCACTATGTAGCTCAGGTTGACCTTGAATTCACTATTGGCTCAGACTGGCTTTGAATTTGCCACAATCCTCCTGCCTCAGCCAGCTGCAGTGCTGGGATTATAGGTGTGCACCTCCACACCCAGATTCTAGGTCTCTACTGGTTCTACATGAATTTTAGAATTGTTTTCTCTAGTTCTGTGAGAAATGCTATCAGTATTTTAACTGGGCTTGTATTAAATCTGTATATCAGTTTTGAAAGTATGACAATTTTGACAATGTTGGTTCTGCTAATCTAGGAACAGGGAATAATTTCCCTTTTTTTTTTTTTTTTTTTTTTTTTTTTTTTTTTTTTTTTTTTTTTTTTTTACTTTTTTATTTTTTGAGACAAGGTTTCACTGTGCAGTTCAGACTGGCCTCAAACTCACAAAAGATCCTCCTGCCCCAGCCTCTCAAAAGCTGGAATTATAGGTATGAACCACCTACCTGGCTTTTTAATTTCCCATTTTTTTATGCCCTCTTTAATCTCCTTTCTCAGAGTCCTGCAGTTTTTACTTAGAAGTATTTTCTTGATGGTTATTTCCTAAGTATTTTTCTTTATTTTATTTTGTTTATTTAAAAAAAAATGAAACAGAAAGAGGATAGAAATAACACATAATTTAAAAAAAACAGTAAGAAATCACTAGTTGTAATTACATATTTTCCTCTTAGAAGTAGTTGTTCAGGGCTGGGGATTTAGCTCAGTGGCATAAGTGCCTGCCTCGCAAGCATGCAGTCGTGAGTTTGATCCCTGGTACCGATAAAAAAAAAAAAAAGTAGTTGTTCAAATTACAAAAGTAAAGCATACAAAGTGGACATTTAAACAGTGAGACTGCAATCAGTTCTGCTCATCTATCCAACAAAAACTTAGTAATATGGTTATCAATCCTACACACTTAAACATATATGCAGTTATATCCTTTAGAATAGTTTCTTTTCCTCTCTTTTTTTTACAATAACTATAATCAATTCTCGTAAACTGTTTAGAAGTTCTATACATGTATAAGTCTCTACATATATACCTAGCCTTTCTGTATTAGAGAGAAAAACAAATCAAAATAAGTCAATAAAACAAATTCCTAGAAAAACATGAAATGAAAAGGACATATAAAACCACAATATTAGGTGATCTATAGTAGTTACTATGATGTCTCTTGTTATTTTCAATAAAATTGTCTATATCATCAGGCATAGTATAATTAAACATAGTAGTACATAGCACTATTAATAAAAACCAAACATTGGAGACATTATAAGACTTCAAAGGCAGTTAATAATCAAACCAGAATGGGTATCCTATTGAATCTTGTCATCTTCAGAGTAGTTGCCCCTACTCTCAGACTTGATACTCTCAAGCATAACAGATTCAAATAAAATCAGTCAAGACAAAATAGCAATATAGCCAATCTTCTCTGCCTCATCTCTGCTATGCTATTTTTCTGTCATTGTTGTTTACTTTTCTCCTTCATTCCACTGTCTGCCCCTTTCATTGAGGCCTTTCTGCTTTGTTCCTGGAATCCTGGTGACTTTCTTCTCTCTCTCTAGAATGTCCTTCAGTATTCTTTGCAGGGTTGAATTGGTGGTTACGAACTCCCCCCCAGTTCCTCTTTGTTATGGAAATATCTTGTCTCTCCATTATTTTTGAGAGACAGTTTTGCAAGGTACATCAATCTGGGTTGGAGGTTATTTTCTTTCAGGGCTTGGAATATTTCGCTCCAAGTTCTTCTTGATTTGATAGTTTGCATCAAGAAGTCTGCTGTGATTTTGATGAGTTTTCCTTCATAGGCAATCTGTTTCTTTTCTCTGACTGCTTTTAATATTCTGTTTTTGTGATGGATTACTGGGATCCTGATTATTATATGTCTGGGTGTAGATCTGTTTTGGTTGTAGCTGGCTAGAGTTCTGTATGCCTCATATATCTGAACATCACTTCCATTTCCTATGCTTGGGAAATTTTCCTTAATTGTTTCTGTGAATAGCCTCTTTATTTCATTTGTATTTGTCTCTGCTTCTTCATTCACATTTTTTATTCTTAAGTTATAGATCCTCTTGTTGTCTTCTAGCCTTTGTATCGTTACTTCCTGGTTTCTTGTTATTTTTAAGAGATCCTTCCTTTCACAATCATACATTGCAAATCTATCTTCAAGTTTTGAAAGTTTGTCTTTAGTTTCTGTCAAGAAGTTTTTCCAGCTTTCAATGGAGTTTTTAATTTCCTGATATTCTCTTTGGATCTGTTTCATGTATTCTAGATTTTGTTTATATTCTTCATCAAAGGTTTCTCTCCTTTCTCTGGGTTCCTCCATTCTTCCATTTGTATCTTCTTGAGGAGTGCCCAGCATTTCTTTTATTAATCTTCTTATATCTTGCTTCACCTGAGTTAGAATTTCAGATTTAAATTTGTCACAGATGAGGTCACAGAAGTGTTTCTTTATTTCTGATGAGGCCATGTCAGATAGTGCATGTTTGCTCCCCTCAATCTCCTCTGTATTTGCCTCTCCTGGACTTATTTTCCCTGGGGCAGCAGTTGGAGGCTTTTGTTATTTCTTTGTCTTGTCATGTTTCTGGTTTCTTTCACACAGGTGAATGGTGGAGTTCTCAGGACCTTTTCGTATTGCTTAGTTTTTCTGAAACGTACTGGCTAGGGAAGTGCTGCCCTCTCCAGTTTGCTGTTGGTCTGTGAGGTGCACACAGGGGCCATGTGGGCCGGCCCCTCCCCTCTAAGACAGTCAACCAGTGAGTGTACTTAGAATGTTAGTGTGTGCCCTGCGGATGTCACAGGTTCGGGACAGCCTTGACCCGAGCTATTGGGTTCTGACCAGGGGCGTGGCCCAGACCAAACAGATACCACCAATCCACTTTGGGCCAGGAGCCACTGACTGACACTGCCTCAGTTGTTGATTCAAGCCTGTCCTGCCCAAATCCAATATGTCGTCTAGCCGTCATCCCACTCTGGGGAACCCAGTTCTCAGCACTCACCAAAGTTCATGCAGCTTGGTTTGCCAGTTCCACTCCCTGTTGCAGTGCCTCCTCCCACCAAGGGTGTTGGGCTCACCAACCCCGCTCTCAGAAGGGCCACAACCTCAGCTCGATCATGAGTTGCCTGACTCTAAGACGTGCCCAGTACAGCGACAGGAGCGTGCCCAGCTCCAGCCCTCCGTCCAAGCTTCTTTTTTTTTTTTTATTCAAATTTGCATTAATTTCTATTTACATTCATTCAATCTGAAACCATATTTCAATACAGTAAACTAAATACTAGATGAAAAGCAGAAAAGATGTTACCCTCATAGCACTCCTAATAAGGCAGCTGAAGAAGTTATTTAATAGATGCAAAGCTAACTTGGAATAATAGAAACAACAGTTTAAACAGAGATGAACCCATCTTTGAGATGTTACTCCAAATAATCCACTGAGATAATACTTGTGCTGTAGTACTAGGAATCACACAAGAAAAATACTGTGTTAATCAGCAATAGACCACTCACATGTGAGAAATACTTTTTTATGGTAAGTTCTGTCCAGCTTGCTAGTGTCTACTCCTATGAAAAAGACAGATGTGGGTGGTACTGTTCTCATAATTTCTTTCTCAGTGAGTTCATTATTGGTGTGTAGGAATACTATTGATTTTTGTGTTTTGATTTTATTTTATTAACATTTTTTCTTATCGGTACCAGGAATCAAACTCACAACCACGCACTTGCAAGTCAGGCACTTATGCCGCTGAGCTAAATCCCCAGCCCCCATGTATGTTGATTTTATAAACTGAAGGTAGTCATTGATTCTAGGAGTCTTTAGGTGAAATTTTTTAGGTCTTTTATGTAGAGGATCAGGTCACTGAAATAGTGATAACATGATCTCTTCCTTTCCTGTATCTATTTTATTTCTTTCTTTTTTGCCTGATTTCTCTGGCCAGTATTTTGAGTACTATGCTGGACAGGAGTGGTGATAGTGACATTCCTGATTTTAGAGAAAAAACTTCCAGTTTTTTCCCATTTAATATGATGGCCATTGGTTTGTTATAAATGGCTTTTGTCAGATTGAGATAACATCTTTATATACCTATTTTCCTCAGGGTTTCTAATCCAAATAAATGTTGGGTTTTGTCAAAGGCTTTTTCTGTATCTCTTGAGATGATTGTATGATTTTTATCTTTGCTTCTGATTTTGTGATGTGTTACATTTATTGATTTGGATGTGTTGAATCATCCTTCCATCCCTAGGATGAAGCCTACTTGACCAAGATGTTTGATCTTTTTGATGTTTTGTTGCATTCTGTTTGCCAGTATCTTGTTGAGTTTCGTATCTATGTTCATTAAAGAGGCTGGCTTATAGTTTTCTTTTTGGGTTGGATCCTTGTCTGGTTTTGGAATCAGGGTAATGCTAGCTTCTAGAAATGACATTGGGAGTACTCCTTCCCTTTCAACTTTATTAAAGACTTGGAGGAGTGTTGGCATTAATTCTTCACTAAAGCTTTTATAGAACTCAGCAGTGAAACCTTCTGGGCCTAGACTTTTCTTAGTTGTTTCAATTTCCTTGCCTATTATTGAATTATTTGGGGTATATATATCTTCTTGGGTCAAGTTTAGTGATTCATATATATTTAATAATCTCTTCATTTCTTCTGGATTCTCCAATTTATTGGAGTACAGGCTTTCTAAGTAGTTAGTAATCTTCTAGATTTCATGGTTGTTTATTGTTATGTTATCTTTTTCATTTCTAATTGCACAGATGGCATCTTTTTTCTCCTTTTTTGAAAGACTTTCTAAGCATTTGTCAGTTTGATTTATGTATTTATTGAAGAACCAGCTCTTTGATTCATTGATTCTTTGAATTTTTAAAGTCTCAATTTCATTAATTTCCACTCTGATCTTTATAATTTCATTCCCTCTACTAGTATTGGGTTTGGATTGCTCTTGTTTTTTAGGACCTTGAGTCTGTCATTGGGTTATTTATTTGAATTCATTATGTTTTTTGTGATGTGACCATTCACACCTGTAAACTTCCCTGCTGCGATTGCTTTCATTGTGTCCCATGTGTTCTGCTTTATCATTTGATTCTAGGAACCGTTTAAGTTCTTCCTTGATTTCTTCTGTGACCCAGTGATTATTCTAGAGTATATTGCTTAATTTCCACATTTGCATAATTTTGGTGGGTTTTTTTGCCACTGACTTAGTTTTGCTGCACTACAATCTGATATTATACGGAATACTTTTGATTTTTTTGCAGTTGCTTAAGCATGCATTAGGGCTAGAATGTAGTCTATTTTGGAAAAAATTCCATGTGTTGCTCAGAAGAATGTGCATTCTATTGTTGGGTGGAAGGAACTCTCTGTAGATATCTGTTAACCACTGACCAGTCTACTTATTTAAATACAGGATGACCTGTGCTGGGGATTTAGCTCAGCGACATAAGCACCTGCCTGGTAAGGGTAAGGTTGTGAGTTCAATACCCAGTACCAAAAATAAATAAATAAATACAGGATGACCAAAAATTGCATATTTTCATTAATCTTTACAAGATAATAGGAAATATAAAAATGACAACTTTATTAAATATATCCAATACAATAATTGACTAATTAAAATGACACTGGCCTAAGTGATGCTTGGGATAGGATATAAACAAACACGCTGCCCAAGCAATATTTCTTTGTAGATATTTTGTCTAGTTGACTGGCCTATTTGTGAGAGTGGGATATTGAGATTCCCCCACTATAATTGTGTTGATCTTTATCAGGTTTTTATGTCCAGTAGTGTTTGCTTTATGAAGATGGGTGTATATATATGTTTATATTGGTTATCTCTTCCAGTTGAATTGTTCCCTTATGTATTGACCAATATGTAGTGACCTTCTTTTGCCTCTTTTAATCAGTTTTGGTTTGAAGTTCATTTTTATCTAAAAAACAGGATAATTACTGCTGCTTGTCTGGGTTTTTATTGCATGGAATATTGTTTTCCATACTTTGATTTTTAGTTAATGAATAACTTCTTGTTTTAAATGTGTTTCTTGTCTATAGCATACCATTGGATTTTATTTCCTGATCCATTCTATTAATCTATGTTTTTGTTTTTAAATTTTACCTTTATTGATTTATTTTTTGAGACAGGAACTTGCTATTCAGTTCTGGCTGGCCTTTAACTTGCTCTATAACCCAGGCTGGCCTTGAACTCACTGTAGTCCTCCTGACTCAGCCTCCTGAGTGCTGGGATTACAGGTGTGCACCACCATGCCAAGTTAATGTGTGTCTTTTGATTTAGGAATTGAGATCATTCACATTGAGAACTATTACTGAAATGTATTGAGTAGTTCCTGTCATTGCTTTATTTTACTGTTGATTCCCTCTCCCCACCCCCCACCCCACTTAATTGCTCACCCTGACTGCTGTATTTATTCTATTAGATTTTTTGGCGTTGTTGGCTTCATTGCCTCTTTATAAGATTTCCTTGAAATTTTTTTGGAGTATTAGCTTGGTGGTCAGAAATTTTCGGCTCCTAAGAGGAGCTCAGTGAGTGTTTGCTGAATGGATGCATATGGACGTTTTCAGTGCAGGTAAAGAGCTTTAGATGAATTTCCAAGCCTAACTGGCCACTTACCAGCTACGTGATCTTGGCCAAAAATTTTACTCAACCTCTGTAAGTCCTTCTTCATCCATCAGCCAGGGACTATCACAGTCCCCAATTCTTAGGGTCACCATAAGAATGATATAAAAAGTATATGGCAAAGTGGAAAGTGTCTGCCACACAAGTGTTAGGTAAAATTATTTGCTCTCTCTACCTAGATTAGGGTCACTTCTGATCAACTTATCTATAATCCAGTTATTAACAAAACCCTTAAATGGCATGGGGCATTTGGGATAGTTCTTCTACTAGCAGTGGCACCATTTGTGGAGCATATGCTTCCCCACCACATATTCAAAGGGTACCCATTACTGTTCTACCTGCCAGCTCAGGGGTGAAAAGAAAGTGAAAACCACTTTGTTCCATTCTTGGTGGTTCTTTCTTTCTCTCTGAGGACCATAGACTATCTGTCATGCCCAAGGCTGATGTTAAGTTTCTGGTTTTGGCTTTGGCTGAGCTCGGGCTCATCATGAAGCCATGGAACACCTGTGTGCCCTCACCCAGTCAGGGCTGTGGCCTCAACCATGCAGAGTGGGCAGGACAAGTTCAGGCTATGACTAACTGCTTTGGTGGGAGAGGCTGAGTGTCACCGAGCAAGGAAAAGAAAGATCCCTCCATAGAGTACGATCTTCTCAGTGCAGAGTCAGCAAAACACGTGCTAGAAAGTGACTGAGACCCTTAGTATAGAAAATCTGTTCGTTAAAGTCAGTTTATCTGTTCATACCCTTGGGCAGAAGGCAGGGGCTCCTTGAAGGGAACACATTTCTCTGCTGTCCTCCCAGCAACTCCCATGGTGACAGGGAGACTTATTTCTGCAACCAGTTGAGAAGAAACATTTCTTACCCTGAGGGCCTGGGCTAGGTTTATAAAGTGAAGCCCAGTAGGACTTGGTGGCAATGTACCTAGGTCACCCTACAAGATGACAGGAGAAGAGCACAAGTAGAGAGTGGAGGAATGCAAGTGTTCACTCTTCTCCCACTCACTTGGCCCAAATAAGTCCCATTTGTCTTTTACTAATCTCAGATTCAGTGCTGGTTTCTCTGGGAAGCCCTCCAGTCCCCCAGACTAGATTAGATCATCCTGTAACTCTCTCTTATCAGAGCCCACGCATTTTCTTCATGGCCCTTACTGAAATTATAGTTAGCACTGTTACAGTGTGCACCTATATCTCCTTTCACTACCATCTGTGAGCCACATTGTGGGCTCTCTGAGGACGGCAGCCAAGTCTGAGCCCCAGGGACCAGCCCTGTCCCTGCACACAGAAGGCACCCAAGCATGCAGAGCGCTGGATGAATGGACAAGTGACTGGAGAATGGACAAACTGAGAGGGCACGGGGCAGGCAGTCTCCTCTCCCTTTGGCCCCTGGCAATCTGTCCTCTCTTGTTGGATACAGCTGACTTGGACTTGGGGAAGGCTGACGTTCCATTTCCTGAGCCTGGGGAAGGGAAGCTGGTGTTTCCCAAAGATCCATGTTGTCATTGTTCCAGCTGCATAATGAATAACAGCCATTCCTCACACAGGGATGAAGTCACTTCCCCAAAATCAACATAAAACCCACAGAAAAGGAAACTAGCACTGATTGTACACCTACTATGTAAGGGGAAAATTGGGTATTTTATTTGATTCTCACAACTGCTCTGCAAATATAATTCCTCTGCTCTCATAATGCAGCTGAGCCTCCTAACACAACTGAGATGGGCTTTAAACAACTTGTCACATTTAGAAAGAAAAGACAAGGAAAACAAGTGCACAAGCTAAACTTGGCAACATGTACATGTTGTTCTAAAATGTACTGTTTCCAACCCCCTGACCCGGAGTGGAGGAGAGTGTCGTGGTGAGCTTCCTTCAGCCCTCAGCATTCTGGGAGTGCCTGTGGCTGCCTCCTTTCTTGCTTCTCAAAAACTGAGCAATAGATGAACCTCAAAAAGCAGAACCTCAAAAAGCAGAAGAGGGAGGAGAGAATGAATTGAGGTATGAGACCCAGTCTACTTCCATTTGCTCCTCAGACTTATATTGAGCATCCACAAAGGGTGTTCAAAATATATAGGGACTATTTCAGTTTAAAAGATATGGTACAGTAAAAGACATATGGGAGGCTGGGGATTTAGCTCAGCGGCATAAGCACCTGCCTTGCAAGCGTGCAGTCATGAGTTTGATCCCCGGTACCAAAAAAAAAAAAAGACATATAGCCATTAACCCCCCTCAAATCACCCCCTCTCCCTTTGAACACACTTACCCCGTGGTTCTTGCTGCTACTTTCTGCAGAATTTATGGAAGTCCTTTTTTGTGTCTTTATGAGATGTGATAAAAAATATGAATGCTGCTACTGATTGCCATCCAGCAGAAGGCTCACAAAAACAGGGTGTATCCCCACCACCTTATCCAGCAGGCCTGGCACCATGCAACTTCTGGATCTCCCCTACAGTCAAAAAGACCATGAAAAGTAAATGTTTTGAACTGATCAAGACCTCAAGGCAGCCATGCCAGTGCAACTAAAGACATAAAAGAGGACTTTCAGAACTTGGCTCCAGAAAGCAGCAAGAATGATAGGATAAGTGTGTGCAAAGCAAGGAACAGCATCTCCAGGGGGATTCAGGGCACCCTATCTTTTACTGTAAGACTTAAAAAATCTTTTTAAACATGCACCATGTGTCATGCACAGGGATTGGGAACAAAATATTATAAAATACAGGTCCTTGCCACACATGGTGTCACACATTTGTAATCCCAGCACTCTGGAAAGCTGAGGCAGGAGGATCATTGTGAGTTCAAGGCCAGTGTGGGCTACATACCAAGACCCTGTCACAGACAAATTACAGATCTTCCCCTCCTGGGATCACTATGAGTGAACTAGTAAGTGAACACAGTTCAGCAAGCTCAATGTTGGGAGGGGTTATCAGATCATTTATTCTATGTTTGAAGTTCTCAGTAATAAAACATTAAAATTTTTATACTATAGCTCCACCCCAGGGCTATATGTACTAAAGGTGCCCAGCCCAGCCTGGAAAGTCAATTGAGGAAAGCTTCATGGAAGAGGTGACATCTGAGCTGAATTCTGACAGGAGTCAGCCAGGGAAAGTAGCACGGGACAGTCTTGCTGCAAATGGCACCAGAAGAGACACAGACACAGGACAGTGTGGCCTCAGAGAGAAGCATAAGTGCAAGTCAGTTCCTGTGGCTGGATGGAGGAAGACACGGCCTTCCAGCTCCCACGCGAAGCTGTCCTCTGGGTGCATTCCGCATCTCTGGGACTTGGGGTTTAGTGTTTCAGGTTTCTTTTCTTTCTTTTGAGGATTTGTATGACAGCTCCAATGAGTAAGCAGAGAAAGGGCGCCACCTGGCGGTGGGAATGAATAGCGTGCTTTGAGTTCACGGCTCAGAATTTGCCCTCATAAAGAAAATCCTGCCTCCCATCCTATCTATCACAGGACTGCACATCAGGGAAATTCTCTGATCTCCAGGGACAAATGAAAAAATAAGAGGCAGTGTTTAGAAATAGAGCAGAGAAACAAAAATCCCAGTTAAAGACACTATTAAGCACACATGAAAAGAGCAAAACGTAAGCTTGGCTTGGTTCACTCACTGTTTCTGAAAAGCAGTGAAAATGATCTTCCATCACTGTGCCAGATCCACAGCTACACATTGCTATGTGCCGAGTATGTTTACTTTCATTGAATATTCAGGGATGACTTTAAGAGCAAGATCAAGGAGAACCATTTTATAGCTACCAAGTGCAGTTCTGAGAAGCTGAACAAGTCTCTGGATCACACAGCCAGCAGCTGGACAAGCTGGGATTTGAACTCTGGTTTGCAGATGCTGAGACTCAGACTTCTAACCACTAGGTGGTTTCAATAGGCTGAAAATGGAGTATATCATCTTGGCCTCCCCACCTCCATTTCCCAGCTCTGCAAGTGATACTTCCTGCTCCTTTGCCCCATCCCCAGGCAGAACTCTGGGAATTTTGACTGCAGTTGGTAATCCCTCACCATCTGTGCTCCTCTCTCTCTCTCATAAATATCTTTACATTTTTTTCCCCTGAGCTCTCTGTCCCCACTGCCATTGCCTTAATCTGTGCTCCTCTCTTACCTGACTAGACGGCCTCTCAGCAGTCTCTGACCTTCCCAGAACTCAGGAGAACGCTTTACAATTGACTCCTCCATGATAGCGCCCCCCATGCTAATCCCAGTGGCTGGCATTTTGCCCTGACTGGTGTCCTGATGAGGAGATTAGCACACCAAAAACACAGATGGAGGGACAACCTTGTGGGGACACAATGAGAGGTGACATCTGTGAGCCCAGGAGAGAGAAATCAAACATGCTGACATCATCTTGGACTTCCAGCCTCAGGAACTGTAAGAAAATACACTTCTGTCAAGCCACCCAGTCTGTGGCATCCTGCACCAGCAGTCCTAGCAAAGGAACAGAACCAAGCAAGAAAGTTAGACTCAGGAATGTCAAGGGACTGAATACCATATAGATAATTAGTAAGGTATTAATCCCTTCTGCCTTGGTTGGGGTGACTCTTTCATGACACATTATTGAATGTGTTACACATCTGGGACTTGTGACTCTAATAGGCATGTCTCTGCATTAAGCTTAGAGCCCTACCTACTTTCTTTTTTGTGGTACTGGAGATTGAACGCAGGCCCTGGTGTACTTGTAGCCCTTGCAGACAAGCACTCTACCACTGAGCCACATCCCCAGGCTTTAAATTTTTTTTAACCTGGAGAAAAGTTTTCACTAAGTTTCCCAGGCTGGTATCTAATGTGTAATATTCCTGCTTCAGCCTATAGAGCATCTGGATTGCAGGTGTGTGCTGCTGCAAGGCTACACTCTTTTTAACAGTAAAATTTCAATGGTTTGTTTGGTTTTTGTGACAGGGTCTTGCTGTATAGTTCAGGCTGGGTTTGAGAGCCCAGGTTGCTCTCAAACTTGCAGTAATCCTCCTGCTTCAGCCTCCCTAGCACTGGGATTATAGGTGTGTTCTACCCTGCCCAGCTTCAATGCATTTTATCTGGATGGGTGAAGAGGAGTCTGATGGCAAATACCTGATCCTTAAGAGAAATGTGCAGAGTACCACAATCTGCAGAAATGGAATATGACTCATCTCTGAATCTCCAAATATAAACCTTGCGATGGCAGGTCTGAGGTGTGTGGAGCAGTGGTGCACAGTAGAAGTCCGGATTTTTCACTGGGATAAAAAGGGAATATACAGGATTGGGGGTGGTAGGAAAGAGTCCTGCAGAGCAGCCCTTCTGGAGAGGAGAGGCACCTACGGCACTGGGCAGGCATAAGATGGAGGCAGCTGAAGGAGGTGGGGAGACTGGAAACCAGCCTGGCTCCAGGCTCCATCCACTCCCGAGCAGACCTGCAGTGCCTCCTCCCAGTGCAGTCATGCTCAGGAAGGAGGACCCTTTGGCAGCAGTGGGCAAGAAGGTGGAGCAGCCCTTCCGGAAGTGAGAGACAAACCTCATCAGGTTCATTGTAAGGTTCTTTCGAGGTCCCTTGCTGACTTCAGTGTAGGTTTGACCTCTCCTGTCCCATGGGACCTTCACAGAGAGAGAGAGAGAGAGAGAGAGAGAGAGAGAGAGAGAGAGAGAGAGAGAGAAAGAGAAGTCAGCTGAACTTACTTAATGCAGGAAACTCATCAAAGCAGCTTAATAGTTAAAATATTTTCACAAGGACAGTTTCATGGTCCATAGGGCAGGCAAAGCAGCCTTACTTGGGCCCCATCTCTTCTCAGCGATGCCTTCAGTGAGATGACCACTATATTTGGAGCCCAAGTTATGAGCAGAAACAGACAAAGACCTGGCCTCCTACAGCTGTTAACTCCCTGTCACTGACACACCACGATGTGGTCTTTGGGTGATTATTTTTTTCAGGTGATGTTTCTTCTTCTTTTTATGCCTATATTTTCTAATTGCCTACTTTGGTGAACATACGTTATTTAATTAAAGCGTGGAATAAAACATTTTCTATTAATATTTCTCTTTCCTCTTTTTATTAAATTTAAAGAGAATAAAACCAAACCAACCAAACAAAATAGAATGCAGCTAATCAGAACAGAACAGCATAGGACTTCAAAACAAGATAATAGGAAATCAACAGTGGCTACTATAATGTCTCATTTTCTTCATAATAACTGTCCATACCATCAGACATAATAAAATCAAACAAAACAAAACAAAACAGAATAAAACCAATCAAAAGAATGAAAGTGTATTTTAAAGAGAATAAAACCAAACAAAATAAAACATAATAAAGCCAATAAAAAACAGTGAAAGTGATACAGCATTTCAAAACAGGATAACAGGTAATCAACGATGGCTATCATAATGCCTCTCATTATCTTCAGAATTGCTGCTCATACCATCAGACGCAATAAAATCAAACAAACAGAATGAAACCAATCAAAATAAAACATTGAATAAAACAAAACAATAAAGTGGAACAAAACAAAACAGAACAATATTGAATTTTGAAACCAAGATAGAAGAAAATCCCCCCTAGTTGCTATGTTGCCTATTGTTATCCTTTAAATAGATGCTCAGACTATCAGCCTCAGACCTGCAAAGTCAATCAGACAATATAAGCATTAAGTTGTTTTGTATCTCAGTTGCTATCAAATCAGCCTGTCTTCTGAATCAGCTGGTTGCTTATAGGGTGGGTTACTTGTCTCCCAGCCTGCATTCCATTTGGCTCAGGGGAAGGGTGAATTATTTTTCCCCCCAAGGCTCAACATGGCTTCTGCTGACTCACAGGAAGGGCAAATTGGCTTGTTTCTCCTTCTGGGCACCACATGGCTTATGCTGGCTCAAAGGAAGGGCAAATTGGCTTCTTTCTTTCTCCTCTTGGTTTATATCCAGAAATTCTTCCTAAAGTTTTAGTCTCAAGAATTGGGAGAGGTCAGGTATGGTTGTGGTCCCAGCACTTGGTAGGCTGAGACAGGAGGATCACTGCAAGTTCAAGATCAGCCTGAACTGCATGGAGTTCCTGAAGAGCAAGACCTGTCTGGGGGGTGGGGATTTAGCTCAGCGGCATAAGTGCCTGCCTTACAAGCATGCGGTCATGAGTTTGATCCCTGGTACCGATTTTTAAAAAAAATGTTTGGGAGACGTGACAATTTGGACTACATATTGGTCTTGGTCCAATCAGGAGACCGAACCCACCCAGTAATTAGAGGAAGGTTTATTTACAGATGTGTTAAACTGTGGAAAGAGAATAAATATATAGACATACAGAGTTTTAGACTCCTGTGGCCAAAGGAGGGTGCAACTGGAAGGACAATTTGGAAGGGGAGCTCCTTCCTCAAGACCAGAGCCTTAATCTCCTTGGAGAAGGTGAGATTGCAACCCACTGGGGTAGCAGGAAGTTTGCCAAGCAGAGATGCCCACCACTTGGTGGGCAGGTGGGAATCCATCTTCAATGATGCAGGGGAACTGAAGCCTGTAACAGGGAGTCAGAACATTACAGGGACCAGGGCTTGAGTGTAGAGTGCCCACTTCAGAAAGGCACAGAAAGGTAGTCATCAGTAAGACGTCACCAAGGAACTTCTTGGGGCATTCATCTTGAGCAGAGTGCCACAGGATGTCCCACACATCTGCACCACACTGCAGAATCAAGAAAAGGTCAATGGTACAGCCTCAGCAACTGGGAAAAGAAGCCTTTTTCCCTCAGAACACACCTTTACCTCCCTTTCCTAGTGTCCTTCTGATGGGTTCACTGTCAAGTAGAGAATGCTCAGAGTAGCTTTTCCCAGAGAAGACTCTCCAGGGTGAATTCGGACTGTGAAGCAGTAAGCCATTTGCTAGCACGAGCTATTACGGGGAATCAGTATACGTGCTGCCGAAGTGAACACTGCTAAAGGGTCGTCAGAACAGAGGTCAGGAAATTCTTACTGCAAAGAGCCTGACAGTGAGCAATTTAAGCTTTTTGAGTCATACAGCTTCCGTCAAAACTCCTCAAGTTGGCCACAGTTGTACAAAAGCAGCATGGACAATATGTAAACTAGCATGTCTGTGCTTTGGTAAAACTTGGTTTACAAAAACAGGTAATGGATTTGCCCATACACAATAGCTTACCAGTTCCTGAGATATATATATATATATATATATATATATATATATATATATATGTTTTGTTTTTTTAGACAGGGTCTTACTGTACTGCCCAGACTGGCCTTACACCTAAAGGATTCTCCTAGCCAGCCTTCTGCATTACTGAGACAACAGGGGCATATCACTGTGCCCCATTAGTATGTAAAATTTTAGAGTGAAAAAGTCTTTATTCTGCAAATAGGAGCATATTCAGAACATGAGGAATGAGTGCAAGTGCAGAGCTGAGGCAGATGGTGGGGCTGAGCAAAAGGAATTTAAATGAAGGTATTAACATTACCTTAGATGCTTTTGGGGGCTCTAAATTGATGAGCTGTTGTATTAAAGGATCTAAGAATGTACCTAATGATTACCATTACCTCTAAGGGTCTGTACAAGGCAGAATAATGGTCTGTATTTCTATATTATGCCTTCCATGTACAAAGACCAGACGCTGAGGCTCAAAGGGGTTAAGAAATTTGTCTCAAGTCCCACAGCCTTGTGGACTCATAATAATCATCTGTCTGACTCCTAAGTCCCTGGTGCTCATTATCAAATCCCTACCCCTCTCCAGGGAGATGGTGGCTTGCAAGTAGGCTGCTTCCTTTACTGCACATTATAATGAAACAGATTTGACTCCCTGCATCTTTGGCAGGCTAGGACTTAAAACTGAAGGAAATCAGCACTTTTATCTGCAGGCAGTTCACCTCCTGAAAGTCCAGCGTGGTTAGAGAGGAGAGAGACACCCCACTGCTCAGTGGCTCCCCAGTGCGTCAGTTCTGAAATTGCTGGCTGGGTGGGTGTTCTACCTCAGGCCCCCTTTCCATGCCCTCTCCTTCTGGGCCTTTCCCAGAGGAAGAATCATTGCTTGATCAAGGGCTTCCCAGTGTTACAGATGTTTCCATATTGATCCTGACCTCTTTAACATAGGTTTATTAAGAAATTAATGGTAGGTATTTTATCCCTGCCTATTGACGTGTTGCCTCAGTTGCCTATTTTGCATGTAAGTGTTCCCAGTTCTGATAACACATCTAGTATTATAGTCCCTATTTCATGAATGTGACCTACTCAGCCATAAAGGAGGATAAATTTGAGTAATTTGTAGGAAAATGGATGTACTTTAAGACCATAACGCTAAGTGAAATAAAGACAGAAAGTTAAATGTTATATGAAAATCTAAAGCATAAGTAATTTACAGAGCAAAACAAAAGATAAATGGTAGGAAATAGGGAAGGAGACCTTTTTGCAGATGAAGAGGGGATCTAGGGATGGAAGGAGTGATTGCTTGATCATATACTTAGATACATATGCATATCAAGCATATACATATGGGATCTATATGTATATGCTTGATATGTATCTATATATATTTCCCATGATGAGTATATTCAGTATGTCATAAACAAAAAAAAATTTTTTTTGGTACTGGGGATCGAAATCACTAACTCACACTTACCAGGCAAGCACTTGAGCCACTGAGCTAAATCCCTGGCACATAAAAATTTTTTTAAAAAAATAAAATTCTAAAACATGAAGACTGAAAGACAAAGGTAATACATCTGCTCTTTCACAGACAGGACTGATCTTTGAGGGAGGCAATGTAAAGGAGTCTGTGAAGAGAGGGATCTCCAGGCCTTTGGCTAAGATCAATTGTACCATCTATGTAAAGAGAAGGAAAACCAAGATTGCCAGTTGATTTACCCACTCCACTCATCTCCATCTGAATCCAGATGCTCAGCTCACAGTGGAAATGCAATGCATGAGATTCATTTCAGGATCAAATTCCAATCCCACCCCTTACTAGCCATGTGATCATTGGATGGAGAGTGACTTTTCACGTCATTCTACATTTTCCTTGTTTGTTTGAAACAGGGTCTTACTATGTAGCTTAGGCTGGCCTTTAACTCACTATGTAACTCAGTCTGGGCTCAACTGGCAGTGATCTTCCTGTTCAGTCTCTTGAGTACTGGGATTACTGAAGTGTACCACCACTCCTGAGTCTGCATGGCTTATAAAGGCTTTTGTTTTGGACAATGGCAAAGATGTCTTGGATGACGTAGGTTGTGTCTCCTTCCAGGTCAGAGGGAAGATGTGCTTGCTATCCAGGATAATTAAGATAATGCCTCCCTCTGGAGCAAAGGTTGAACAGGTTTGCTAGTAGCACCATTCAAAAATTAGGGTTTACTAAGCTTGGAGTCACTTAGCTATGATGCAAACCCATTGGATGTACCACATCAACCTAGGTCCACCTCTCCACAGCCCATAAGGCTTGTGGGTCAAGGAGAGCCAACAAAAACAGGAGCCTCTGTGCTAGGAATAACAAAGTCCTTTGTTTCCGACCCAGGAGTCTCATGTCTTCTGCCATCATTCGTGAGACAGTGACAGGCTAAGTTGTTTGTGGTAAAATAGGTAAAATTCCAAAACCTTCACATTTTTTAACATTACTTCCAAAATGTCAAAAGGATCAGTAACTCTCATTTTCTTAGTTCCCATTGTGCCTCAGTTGTCTGCACTTTGACATCTGCTCCCAGTATAACACAAAGCTGCTTTTGCCAGTGTTACCAAAGACTGAAAACTGCTAGTTTTGATGGGTATTTGTCTCGGAACATGTGAGCCTTTAGCAGCAAAAGCTCACCCTCCTGATGAGCTCTGCTGGCAGCTTACACAGGATCATGCTTTCCTGCCTCTTTTGATTCCATCTTCTCCATGGACTCCTTTTTCTCTTAACTGCCTTATCACTGGCTAGCCAGTCTCCTTTGCTGTTCTACCTTTTCTCATACTGTTGGCTTTAGGAACTTTGTATATATTTATAACACCCTAAGTGATAGCCGCAGTCCAGCCACCTCACTCTTCCTGGACACCCCCCCCCCACTGTTGTACATGCAGCCACTTCACTGTTCCTCGTACCCACAGCCAAGCTATCCTTGAGGGCTGCTTCTTCCACACGCCCCTCCCATTCTGCCATTTCCTCCTTCTATTGCTCCCTCTCTGGTCCCAACTTTCCCTGCTCCCCATAACTGCAGTATTATAGTTCCTCTTGGCCCCCACCCACCCTATTGTTGCTAGACTTATGTTCCTAAAATATAAACCAAATCACACCATTTGCTTACAATCCTTCATTTTCTCCTCACAGCCTACCTGACAATGTCAAAGTTTACCATGCTCTCTAAATGTTATAGCCCATTCCACTCCTATAACCACTAACACTCGAAATGGAAAAGAATTGGGGAGGTGGCATCTCAAAATATCATTCACTAAATAGCACTAAATGGTTTAAATGTTATTACTGGGAACTATTGAGTCATAAAATGTTGAACGAGTCACACATGTCCTGTCTGCCTCAAACCCTTATCAGCATTCTTAGTTTCTCTTAAAAAAATAAAGTCACAGTTTGGATCAGGTGCCATATTTCTACCCAGTTTCTACTCATTTAAGGCACTCAGAGACCTAGTTTCTTCGAGACATAACTATATCCACATCTCTATGTGTGTATGTGTGTGTGGTATACTGTACATACATAAATATTACAAACAAATGTTACATAGAGATGCTGTCTTTTTAATTTCTTTGACCTCTAGGTAAACAAACCAACAACTTCAAGTGTCCACCAGGAGGCGCTAAGGTCAGCAAAAGACTGGCGGTACCTTCACCGCGGTAGAGGTGGAGATGGATGCAGCAGCGAAACAACTCGGCTTCCTTTTTTACGAATCAGTGTAAGCAAAAGGGGCAGAGTCGCGTTATTTTAGGGAGGCTTTGTCGCACTCCCCCTCCCGCATGTAGGTAGCATCTGGGGTGCGCGCGCCCTGCTCGTGGACCCCATGGAGAGACACTGGCGGCGGAGGCAGGGGCTCCTTTCGCGGCAGCAGCCGGCGGTAACCCGACCCAGCAGACGCGGGGACTGAATAGGCGCCGGGGAGAGTGGCAAGCTGCGAACAAAAGCCCTGGGCGCGGGGCCGGAGCCGGGGACCAAGGGTAAGTGAACTCGCACGGGGAACGGCGGCTGCAGGCGTTAGCGTGCCCAGGCTCGCTGCCGCTCCACGAGCCCAACCTGCTGAAATGCGGTGGGGAGACTGGCTGGCACCTGGGGTGGGTGCTCAAAGACCCAGATGCCCAAGCCCAGACCGGTGTGGATGGTACCTTTAAGCGCATTCTGACTTGGAGGTAATCGGGTGCATCTGGGAGGAACCCGGCGTCTTCTGCACCCTCTGCAAACACCCGGTGGGGGTTGGGGGTGGGAGTGGAGGAGGCGAGCAGAGCTCCTGGCAAGCCCTGCCCGAGAGGCTGGAGCAAGAATTCATCACCCTTCCTAAAAGGGCCTTTGACGATTTCTCTCCGCCCTACCATCACCCCCGCGCTCCAGGGTCCTTTGGCAGTGAGAAATCAACCATAAACTTTGTTCCTAGGCATATGGGATCCCGCAGCAATCCAGTTTGAGATGAACACCCCCACTCCACCAGCCCTTTTTTTTTTTTTTTTTTTTTTTCCTCCTGCAAAGCTGCAGTCCGGCAGCCCGCCTCAGCTACAAAATAATCTTCCCGGGAATCCGCTAGCGCCTCCCTCTATGGTTGCTGCCTGTAGGTACCTCGATTTTTTAACTTGCAGCAGGAAGGGGATCCATCTAGCAGGCCAGAAGCCAGGGGAGCCTCGCCGCAGGCCCCACATTCCAGGGCTGAGATTGAGGCTGTTCTTTTTGAGTACCAGCATGCTCCCTCCCACCCACCATCCTGCCTGGGTTTTCAGGGCAAACGTTTTACGTTCCACCAGGCCTAATCCGAAAGCGGATTAAATGGGGGAGGGCGTTAACGCACAAGGAGGCGGGAACAGCTCTCAAATGCATTCCTCTGTCTCCCCTCGTCATCCGCAGAGACTCCAACAAAGGACAAGGCTCAGTCATGGTAGACCCGGTTCCTGAAGAGGAGAAAGGAGCCGAGGTCGGCGGCTCAGAAAGAGATGGGACCACGGCATCCGTGCCCCCCGACAACCAGGGTGCCCAGCAGCCCGCAACCTCCGCGGCCTCGGCCTCCGCGGCGGCACCCCGCAAAGCAGAAGCCCCGTGCGCAGCAGAAGGCGGGCGTCGGGAGCAGTCCCCGCTGCTGCACCTCGACCTCTTCAACTTCGACTGTCCAGAGGCCGAGGGCAGCCGCTACGTGCTGACCAGTCCTCGTTCGCTGGAGGCCTGCGCTCGCTGCGCAGTCAAGCCCGTGGAGCTGCTGCCGCGCGCGTTGGCAGACCTGGTGCGCGAGGCCCCGGGCCGCTCCATGCGGGTGGCCACGGGCCTGTACGAAGCCTATGAGGCGGAGCGGCGCGCCAAGCTGCAGCAGTGCCGCGCCGAGCGCGAGCGCATCGTGCGTGAGGAGAAGCGGCGCCTTTTCACGCCGCTGGGCGCCGTAGCCGGCGCGACCTCGGTTTCAACCTCAACCTCGGCTTCGGCTTCAGCCCCGAGCGCCGGCAGCAGCAGTAGCTGCAGCAGCGCCAGCCTCCCCGCCTCGCCTGCGGCTCGCAAGGCTTCTCACAGCCCCTCCTCGGCCCGAACGCAACCTCCGCCCGCGGGCTCTCGGACAGGCAGGAAGAGCCACTCGCTAGACTCGCTGTCGCGCCGGCGTGACGGCGCCCTCAGCTCTGAATCCGGTGCGTCGTCGTCGTCCTACAGCGGGGAGAGCCTTAGGGAGCTTCGCTGGCCGCCACGGGCCTCGGCCCGGTACAGCTGCCCGGCGGGGTCGGCGTCCTCGGCCCCCAACCCTCTTGGCCGACCTTCCGCCCTGGGCCTGGTTCCACTCACAGGCCGCAGCTTTAGCCTCGGCGACCTGAGTCACTCGCCGCAGACCGCTCAGCACGTGGAACGCATCGTGCGCCAAGTGCGCGCCGAGCGAGGCCTGCGCGAGGTGCCGGAGCGCGACCGGAAGATCGCGGCGCTGATGCTAGCGCGGCATCAGGAGGAGCGTCTGTTGCTGGAGCAGCGTGCCGCCGCCCACGGCCAGTGGGAGCAGCAGCGCGTGCGCGCAGAGCAGCGGCGGGAGCGTGAAGAGCGCGAGAAGCAGCGCGCCTTGGAGCAGGGCCGCCGGGCCTGGGCCGCGCAGGTGGAGGAGCGGCGCGGCCGCCGCGGTCGCGAGGAACGCGAGACGGCGCGGCGAAGGCAGCAGCAGTGCGAGCGCGGCGAGGAGCGGCGGCGGGAGCTGGCGGAGCGCCAGGATCTGCTGCGACGCGAGCGAGCCGAGCGCGTCGCCCGGGAAGACCGACTGCGCAAGCTGCAGCAGGAGCAGAACCTGAAGCGACGGGAAGAAGGGCTGCAGGAAGGGCGCGAGCGGGCCGAGCAGGTGCGCAGGGAGCGCGCCCAGCGCGCAGCCCGCGCCAAGCAGCTACAGGCGGGCCAGCAGCAGCGCGAGAAGCGGGAGCTGAGCCGCGTGGAGCGGGCGCGCCACGAGGCGCTGCTGCGGGGCCGAGCCCGGCAGCGGCAGCAGGAGCGGGAGGGCCTTCGGAGCTCCCTGGAGGCCAGCTTGGGCCGTGCACAGGAGAACTACGAGCAGTTGATGGAGCAGCGCACCCGGGAGCTGCGGGAGCGAGCCCGACGAGAGGAGCTGCAGGGTCGGCGGGCCAAACAGGCCGTGGAACGCAAAGAGCGGGAGCATCAGGCGCACTTGGAGGCGTTGGCGCGGGCGGGGGAAAGACGGCTGCAGCACGCGGCGCAGGTGGCCGAAGAGGCTGTGCAGCAGAAGGCCCGGCGCGTGGGCCAGACCCGGCTGGAGAAGGAGCGGGCCCAGCGCGCCAACAAGGAGAAGGTGGAGAGGGACGAAGACTGCCGTCGGCTGGAGCTGCTCCAGGCCATCGGGCGCAAGCTGGAGCGCAGCGAGCAACTGTCGCGGGAACGGCGTAGCGCGCTGGAGAGCGCTCGCTCCACAGCCCGGGCATCCTTCCACGTCCGAGAGAAAGTACGAGAGGAGACCAACAAGCGCTCCTTTGACCGCATGGTGCGCGAAGCTCAGCTACACGCCAGCCTCGACCGAAAGTGACTTTGCCCGGCACCTCCAGATGTGGCACACAGCCCGGAGAGGCCTCCCCCGGCCACTTGGACCAAACGGAGGGGGGGCGGGATTCTCCAGTCCAGGTGCAGCACTGTGGACTCTCTAGGCTTCTGACCAATGAGTCAGTGAGAGGACAGACATGTAGTACTTTTCAGTGGGCCTCCTTTGTTTTTAAAAACTTACTTTGTTTGAAGATGACCTGGCACAATCTTTGCCCACATCCATCCTTGCCAAACCTCCCTATGTGTCTTTTGGGTTAGAATGGTGAGTAGCTGGGAGAAAGGGAGGGTCCCCTTGGAGAGATCAGAGGGGACTGCCTTCATCCCTGGCACCCGATATTCTTCTGATATTGGTGTTTGAGAGGACTTTTGGTTGCAGCAGCTGAGGGATGTCCCTTTGGCTCACTTCCATCTTTCAAAGTACAACAATTGCACAGCTCTTCCAAAGTCTCCGGTCATGCACAAATGACCCAAAAAGCTATGGGTTTTTGTTTGTTCGAGTATTAATCAGTCATCTGAGCAAGTTTTCCTGTTCCCAAAGTTTTTCAGTTGAGTCCCCAGGTTTTCTAGTTAGACAATCACTCTATGGAAAATTATCAGTTTGTCTCTTATTTTTCCTCTCTCCTTATTTTCCCAAGTGGCACAGGAAATGGGCTGGTTTGGTGATGCTGCTTGGAAGCCCTCAGCCCTGCAGGTGTTGGTTTTCCAAGGCAGCAGCATCCCATCCCAAGAAGCTTCCTTACAGGGTAATTTCAAGGGAAGTGGCATGTGATGGCCACTTCCTAGGACAGGGCCCACTCCTGGCAGACAGCAGCTATGCCTTAAGAAGCAGAGCTACCTTATGTGCCTGCACAGGCCATTCTTGCCTAAGTCCCCAGCTCTGGATGCAGTCTCAAGGCTGGGCCCTGGAGTCTGTCGTGTAGATTCCCTCTGTGAAGGAATCTTCCTAAACTTCTGAGGACAATTAGTGTATCCTTGGCTGCTTTATTGTAGTGTTGGAAGAGCTGGAATTGCCTCAGTGTTGAGAGTTGTGCTCGATTTTGCTGGTAGAGTAACTTCCCACCCAGGCAAAAGAGTCTCCTCCTTACATTCCTGATACCCTTTTACCTATGACTGAGAGTATTTCATCGGTCTCTTGGTGCCTCACTTTTCCCATCTGCCAGATGGGGCCGTCAGAACTCCTCTTCTGGTACCTCAAAGTCTCCTGGATCCAAAGCACCACTTCAGTATTACTTGTTGGTCTTCTTTGTGCCTTCCTTGACCTGGAGTTGGGAGGCAGGAGATTGCTGTTTAGTTTGTTTCTGAGAATGTGGGTTCCAGACACTGAATGGGGCAATGTATTAAAATTAACTTCTGAGGGGAAGTCCTTGCAATGCCAGGCCACTCTCTGGTTCAAACAGTTCAGTTGTCACCAGGTGATGTTATTCCCTTAGAAAAAATGTAAGAGAGTGTGCTTCCCTTTCTTGACACTGAGATTGGCCCCAGATACATCCACCCATCGACTCTACCTTCATCACGGAAGGTGAGAAGTAAAACATCACTTATTGCATTAAGTCAAGATCAGGAAATTTTAGAATTACCAAAAAAAAAAAAAAAAGAAAGAGGAAACAGGGTAGAAGAATTATGACAGAGTATTTCATGTATATTCTGCTGGGAGAATTATCCCTAAAATGACTAGTTACTAGAGACACATTGACACATGCACACACGCTTCATCAGCCCCCTCCCCACCTCCACCTGATCACATGCTAACCATTGTAGGAGTGTTGTAGAAGGAAGCAGTGTTTAAGTGTTAGAGTAAGATGATGTGAAACCAGGAAAGGAGTGGTGTACTAAGATTTCTTTCTTGAATGGATGAATGTTCTCTTAACTTTTCTTGTTGGTAACCAGGTTGTCAGTGAGTTGTAATAATTGGTATTGTCTGTGAGTCAGGAGTATTTTACTAAAAAGTTCATGTGATTCTGGTTCTTACATTGTGATTCCTGAGTTGCTAAAGGGCTTGGAAACCTTCATAGAAAGCTCCACCCTCGAAAATCAGTTACTTCAAAGTATATGCATTTGTTTCAGGAGACAATCTGGTTCTGGCTTTGTTTTTGTTTTTAATATATAAGGCACTAGAAGGTACATAGGTGATCTTACCTGGCCCTTTCCCAGTTTGTTTTCTGACTTACTGAGATCACTTCTCTGTGCCTTGGTTGCCCTGCATGTGGGATGGGGACTGTGATTCCTATTCTCCTTTTTTACAGAGGGGATGAATCAGAATCTAAGCGATAGTCCCAGATACTGTAACACTTTTTTAACTGGAGGTGCAGTCCCTCTAATCAGGAGGATCATGTGACTATACTGTGACTAGAGAGTATGAGTGTTGTCATGACCTGGTGTAGGAGTAGTCTTGAAAAGCACATTGCAAATTATAGTGTGCAGGAGTGTAGGCCTAACTGAGAATCATTGTGTAAAGGCAAAAACTTCTATATTAAAAAAATCCATATAGCTGAGCATAAAGTAAAACAAAAACAGAAGCCAAACCTAATAATAATAAGAATGGTCCTCCCAAATTCCAGATTATCTGGTAGAACAGAGACCCACCTCTACAATTCTAGGGAGTTGCTCTCTGAAGAGGGACTATTTCCAGAATGTTCACTGGGTCCTTGATTTATATTCTTCCCTTTGAAATGCTGCCTGAGAGGAGAGGTGGTTTCTAATTCTGAAAAGTAGCATGAGAGCATTGGAGGGGGCAGGTGGAAGGTGGCTCCTGACATGCTTTCTGCTGGGCAGGGCTGTCCTTCCACAGATTCTGGGGGTCCAGAGCTGGTCCTAGAGCACCGTGTAGAAGTTCTTACCACCCAGGGATTGCAGCCTTGAAGTAGACACAGCCCTTCACATGTACGCTTTGGAACACGAAGTAGTTTGAGGAGGACTGGGAAGGATTAGAAGAAACAAGCAGAACAAAACTATTCCTAGTGAACTCATTGGATGAAAGC
This sequence comes from Hydrochoerus hydrochaeris, assembly GCA_004027455.1. Classification (NCBI taxonomy): domain Eukaryota; kingdom Metazoa; phylum Chordata; class Mammalia; order Rodentia; family Hydrochaeridae; genus Hydrochoerus; species Hydrochoerus hydrochaeris. Next base: position 275,063 of record PVLA01001990.1, read on the forward strand.
AGTCCGATGTCTTGCTCAGTGACCAGTATCTAAACCAATCACATCTGGACAGGACAATGGAAATTTGTTTTTGGATGCACACAGACTGAGCACTGGAGGAGGGCGATCGCTATGAGTTACCAAAGGCAGGTCGTCTGTGGGACAATAAACACAGGTAAATGTCTTGGTCCAGTTTATGATACTATAACAAAATACCTGAGCAGAGGTGGGTAATTTATAGATAATAGAGATTTCTTTAGCTCACAAGTTTGGAGGTTAAAAAGCACAATTCCAGCTTCCAATGAGAACCTCATGGTGGGTGGCATCAGATGGCAGGGGTGTGTGTGTGTGTGTGAGAGAGAGAGAGAGAGAGAGAGAGAGAACTGTGGCAAGATAGGAAGCAAGAGACAAGGAGGGGCAAGCATGCTTTATTAAGAAATATAGCCACCCACTCTTTTTTGTTTGTTTTGTTTTGTACTGGGAATTGAACTCACAACTTTGCATTTGCCAAGCAGGCAATTACCCCTCTGAGCTAAACCCCTGGTTCCTAGCCACCTACTCTTGAAGGAGCTAATCCCATTCTTCAAGACCAGCCTTAGTCCACTTATGATAGTGGAGCCTTTATAACCTAATTATGTTTCATTTGATCCCACTTGTGGGGTTTTTTTTTTCCTTTGTAGTAGTAAGGATTGAACCCAGGGCCTTTTCTCTGGCCTACATTCCCAGACCTTTAATTTATTTCATTTTTGAGACAGGGTCTTGCTAAATTACTAAACTGCCCAACTGGCCTCAAACTTATGATCGTCCTGCCTCAGCCTCCCATCCTCCCTGGGATTGTAGGTGAGCAGCACCACACCCAACCAGGCCTTACCTCTTACAGGTTCCACCACCTCAGCATCATCACACTGCAGACCAAGCTTCCAGCACAGGAACAGCTGGGAACAAACTATCTATAGGGCATAGCGATGAGAATGTCGTTTGTGTTCAAGCCACTCTGCCACTCATTTCTTCTCATTTAAACAGTCCATGGAAATACAGCAGTGACTCTGCATCAGGGGTGATATTTTTGTTTACCATGGAAGCCTCTGCAGTCCATGGTTTATCACCTCAAACATTGGAAACACATAATTGCTGCATGGAGAGAAGGCCTGAGAGGTGAATGGGTGGATGATGGACAAGAGAATGACAGAAACTACATAGAATACAGCCTCCATTCATTCGGCAGTTTCTACTGGGCACTGCTCTTGATGCTGGTGAAATAGAATCTCCCTGGTCACTGACCCAGGAATCACTTGTGCTGCAATGGCATGAGCAGATGTTTCTGTGTTCCCGCTGGGAATCCATCCTCAGGCAGACCTGATGGCACCTCAAGGCACTAATGTCAGCTCACCTTTTTAGTCTCGTGGGGACAAGCCATCTGCCAGTCCACAGCCATCTAGTCACTGTTGCTCATTTTCCTTCAGAGAAACCTTGGTTAATCAGGTCAAATTTATAATGTTGCATGGTTAATCAACTTGAAATTACAGAGGAGGTGGAATATTAATCACTTTCAAGGGCATTATCTGTCATGCTTTTTAGAAAGTCAAACAAATAATGATCATGGACCTAGAAAACTGAGCCTTAGGCTCTGCAGGGTCCCAGTTCACCAGACAGGCTACTGGCTCCTTCATTTAGCTATTCTTGTTGAGACAAGAAAGTCAGTGATTCAAACCAGGGGTGATAGCACACACATCTGTAATCCTAGCTACTTGGGAGGCTGAGGCAGGAGGTTAGCCTGAGCAACTTAACAAGACCCTGTCTCAAAATATTAAAAAAATAATAGAAGGGCCTGGAGATGTAACTCAGTGGTAGAGCATCTCTAAGTTCAATCCCTAGCACCCCACCACCACCAAAAAAGTAGACTGGGAAATATAGCTCAGCTGGAGTTAGCGGCAAGTGTTAGAATGTGGGATGAAGGATGGTTTGCTTCTTAGGAGCACTGATAATATCATTGCTTGTGGGTGTTATTATTCCCCACTCATCACATACAATCATTCTGCATGAGCACAAAAACCTAGTCCAAATTTTTTTTAATTAACTGAAGTGCTCATGTGTCTTCTCCACTACCACAATATTGGTAGCATCTTTTTGTGTCAGACACTTGCACAGTTCATAGGACTGTCAGAAAGATGATCCATGTCTACTGTGTCTGAGCATGTGTGTCCATGCACGCACCCCGCCCAGCATCAGTGCTGGTGCAGAGGGAGAGAACTTGCAGGAAACAGCAAGCTCTGGGAAAACTGAGCTGCCTGCTAGTGGAATCCATTGCTTCCACTTACAGCAGTCTGTTGGCTTCCATCTGAGTGCTGCCTTGAGCTCTGGCCTAATAAGCATGGTGTCTGCATTTCTCAAGGCCATTGCTGAGCCTTATGGGTGACAAAGAATTTCCATGTTGCCACTCCACTGTCTTAGTGCAAGAAATTGATTAGGAAATGGAATGTAGATGCCCAAATGTTAACATTCAGGAGCTTCTTGGTGTCACAGAATGACTGACATTTTCAAAGTTCTGAAAACCAGGCCATGTGGCTGCCACATGTTCAGGGCAGAGTTTGCCCAAGGAGCAAGTGTCCGGACTTAATCAAACTACTCTACACTCTTCCATTGCCCCCTTGTCATCCTTACAATGGAGACCACAGATGCTGTTTGTGGAGAGTTTGGTTGAATCAGTTAATGCCTAGAAAGCACTCAGTGCAGTCCCTGGCAGGTAGCACTTAGTCACTGTTACCTGAACCTCTGTGGGGTTGGGGATTGGTAAAGAAAAGAGCAGCACAGACTGAGCTTGAGCCAGGTGGTACTGGTGGACACTAGGCTTGGGTGACAGCCCTTGCTGGGTCCTTCCCTGTGTGATAGTACCCCAAACATTTCAAAAGAAGGGGCTCTGGAAGAAGGTTTCCCTGTATGAAGTAGTTTGTGTTTGGGTGGGGGAGGGCTTACTTTGCTTACCAAATTACCTTGTTTGGCAATAAAGTTGACATCTGATGATAATTTTAGTAATTTTGTTCTACAGTTTCCTACATGATGATGAGAAAATACAGAATGCTTTAAAATTTATCTTTCTAAGGTGAAGGGGTGTGTGCAGAAGTCCTGGTCATGCCCAATCCTATGATAACATCTTTAGTAAAACCAAGTAGGATGCAGGAGACCCCCTGTTCTGTGCTGCAGGATGTGGTGGCACTGGGTATGGGGATTTGGGGACACAGAGCCACCTCTGTAGTGGTCATATGGAGTGAAGAAGTGGGTCTGGGGCCATCCCAGCTTGGGAGGATACTGATGAGGAGTAGATGTTGGAGCAAGAAGGTAGATGGACCTTGGCATCTTTTTTCTTTCTTTCTTTCTTTCTTTCTTTCTTTCTTTCTTTCTTTCTTTCTTTCTTTCTTTCTTTCTTTCTTTTTTTTTCCTGTACCGGGGATTGAACTCACGACCACACGCTCGCAAGACAGGCACTTATTCCGCTGTGCTAAATCCCGGGCCCTGGACCTTGGCATCTTGCTTCACCCTCAACAAATGAGTTTCTCTGAGAATCCTCAGCAAATATCCCCAATCTGTTTCCTGGCCCCATGGCGGCGTGGACATCTGCATGGGAGTTAGCTTCAGGGCAGGTCCTGGAGGTTACAGGCCCCTGCTGGATTGCAGTGACACAGAGATGCTAATCGTCTCTGTGTTGGCTGCCCTGCGTTGGCTCCACTGTGTATGGGAAATGGGGACAAGGAATATGCTAAGCTGCGCATGCCCACTTTGTCCTCTTTGATCTGTGCTTGAATACTTTAGAAAAAGCCTCAGCAGAACCTAAAGCCCTCCTGAGCCCTTAGCAAAATAGTAGACAGAATGTGTACTGTAGGAACATCAGTGTGTCTGAAAAGTCTCAGGATGAGCAAAATGCTTACTAGAAAGGAACCACTTACTGAGGCCAGCATTGCAAGGGTGATGGTAGCTGATGTGTACCAAACCTTACACTGTGCGGGTGACTGTTTTAAGCACTTAATTCTCCCACTATCACCATAATAAAATTGAAGCAGTGAGTTTAAGGTCACAACAAGTGCTGCGCAGAGCTGACTTGGACCCAGTTAGTCTGGCTGGACAGCACATGCTTTTAACTGGTATTTTCTGTTGCTTCTTGGAAATTAGTAGCAACATTGTTTTATAAAAGGACCCCCCACACACACACCCAAGCTGGGGATATAGCTCAGTGGCATAAGTACCTGCCTGGCAGGTACAAGGTCCTGTGTTTGATCCCTGGTACAAAAAATAAAACAAACAAACAAACAAACAAATAAATAAATAAATAAATGGACACACACATACACACACACACACACACACACACACACAGTGTTCCAGTGCTGGCCACTTGAATCACTGCCTGCTATGTATGAGTATAGACTACAGGGGGAAAGCTCCCCTCATTTGGAGCCAATAGGTCTTGGAGCACTGAGGGTGGACTGAAGTTCCCTGTCCAGAGGCAAGATAAAGTGACCTGAATGCTGACCATGTCTGAGGCAGCATCTGTTCTACAGCAGAGGTGCTCACTAGCAGGTGCCATATCCATTTTCCTGGGGGTGTACTGCTCAGTCTGGGTTTAGGGAGCTCTCCAGCTGATTCCTACATGTGTTTAGATTTGAGAATCACTGCTCTATCTGTTCTAACTCAGTAGTTATGAGGCCCACATGCCTGTTTAAATTGAAGTTAGTTAAATTTAAATAACACTAAAAATTCAGCTCCACAAATGGCAAGTACTCAGTCACCACAGTGGCTGGGAGGCCACCACATCAGAACAAATCTAGAGCATCCCCATCATCACAGAAAGTCCTATTGGCTGGCACCGCTCTAGAATCTTCTACTCCAGAGTGTGGGCTAGCAGACCAGCAACACAAGTACCACGCAGGGGTTTGTTAGAAATGGAGAGCTCAGATCCCACCCCAGACCTTCTGAATTGAACTGTGTTTTGCAGGATCTCAGGAGATTTATGTCGAGCATTCAAGTTTGAGAAGCACAGCTGCAGAGGGCAAGCTGTGTTGGCCCTGACTGAGTGTTCATAGTCTACAGGCACCAGATCTATGTCTGTAAGGATAGACAAGGCCTTTTCAAAGGCAGCCAAAACTTCTAGGGAAAAGAAAATATGAACAACAGAAAATCTATAGTTTCTTGTGCTTATGATCAAACCAGTTAATGAAACTTTGGAATTTATTGGAAGACACTTTTGAGATGCCCCTGCTCTGTGTCAGCATAATGAATCCAGCCTTTGTCTCCAGTAGCAAAAAAAAAAAAAACTATGCAAATCTTCCCAAAGGAAAGGCAGTGTGTGGTACAACTTTGAGGGCATAGTTGGTAGAGGTACATCATTCGGAAGGAGACACCTCAACATGTACACAGAGTACTAAAACTTAAAATAATTTAGAAAGCAATAGAGTGTATTTAGAGGGCAAAAGAAAACTATTGCTTTATTTTCTTTAGCATTCTATTATCCAATCGTGATGAAAGGTGCCAAGTGGCCCTGAAGCTTTCAGTTACCTTGAACAATATGAAGCTGTCGTATTCAATAGTTTTGACCTACAAAGCAGCAGTCAGTGGGTGGCAGTTGTTTTAAATGGACTGTTTGAAGACCTTGCTAGATCTGCAAGGGGTGGGGGTGGCGGTTTGCCCAGATGGCTGAGACAGTTAGGTCCCAAGAGGAGCTGGCACAGACAGGTCAAGGGCAGCCTGCTGGTGTGCTTGAGCCAAGGACAACTTTGCTGCCTGCAGGAAGCACAGATTTGGATCAGTGTGTCCATGTGGCTGAGAGCCCACTCAGTCTCCTCTCAAAGACTGGGCTGCGTGGCAGCTTGTTTCCCTAGAATCTGCAAACTTTTCTGCAGAGGCTGTTGCCTTCTGTCTGACACAAGCTCCCAGGAGTCCTGCAGAAGGAAGGTGATTGGCACGCAGCTGCCTGCCCAGAATACCAAGTAGCACCCAGCAGAGGAGGCTCCCAGTGCTTGCGCTGCAACCTATTTCCTTGGCACCAGCTCTGCCCTCCAAGAACCCTTTCTCTCCCTCCACTGTGGCTTTTCTACAAACTCACTTGTTTCCAGGTGGCAGAAAGACGCCCACAATCCAGCAATACATTTCTAAAACCTTCTCCATGACAACGCTGAGTGGCGAGCAGGCTGCCAGCTCAGTCAGCCAGAGAGAGGCCCTGGGGGTAGACAGTGTGGAGAGGCACAGGACAGCTGGGGATGCCTAATTCTGCCTCAGCGGGAAGGCAGTCCAGGGCTAACACATCCCAAGTCCAGAGGAGCTGTTTGGAGACTGAGCAGGCTAAGGAAGCAGTGAGCAGATGCCCAACAGTGATAATTCACAGGCATTTGTCTTGGCACGGAAGTGTATTGTGCAGGGCAGGTGAGACTTCCTTTCTTCTTAACTGATCTTCTGCAATTAAAAAGAGGAGACAAATAATAAGAAACCAGCCAACAAGAGACAGGTTTTTAAATGGGCTGCCAGTACCTTGTGATTGGCCAGATTCTTTATAAATCTAAGTAAAGCACTATCTAGATGGTAATATCCGATGTTGTCCCTCCCCAAACCCCACCACAGCAGCTGATCTCACATGGACAGAGCCCTTATAAGACCCCGAACCCCCATTTTTGCTCTCTCCAATATTTAATGACAACATTAATCCATGGAGCAGTGGCAGGAATGGCAGAGGTGGCTGTTTAAGACCCAGCAGCTACAGAGAAGGGTCTGGAGACAGGCTGTTGTCGAGGTGGGAGGTCAGCAAGAAAAATTATAAACAGATAAGAAAGCCAAGGAAGCAAGGGGGGTCATGTCTGTGAGCTGGAGAAAGAAGTGAAAACTGGATTTTTAAAAGGAAGCACCAATTGTCCTTCCCAACTCCAGTTTTTTTGGTTTTATGTTTCTTTCCTCTTCTTCTGGCACAGGGGATTGAATCCAGAGCCTTCAATTAAGCTACATCTCAGCCTTTTTAATTTTTTCAAGACAGGGTGTCTCCATAAGCCGCTAAGTTGCCAGACTGACTCAAACTTGCGATCTTCCCACCTCGCTGCCCAGAGTGCTGGGACTGTAGGTGTGGACCACTGTGCCCAGCTCAGTCTAGCTTCTTTATGGCTGAGCCAGAGAGAAAAGGTGTCTTCTGGATTTCTGGATGTACCCTGAGTGGGGAGCCAGGTGCTCTGCCTGGCCGCTTGCCCTGCTGCACTCTCACTGCCCCCTCCTCAGCCTTCACCCTACCTGTTTAAACAGCTCTCTGCACTGTTCAGTGGTTTTATGGTTTGGCTCCAGAACAGGTGCTACTAAAGGCTCTGGGCCCTGACCTGGGATCAGAAGGTTTATATCTGTGTCACAGACACTGAAATTGTATCATTCACCACCAATCAGGGCATCAAGCAAACCCAAACACAGGGAGCCTTCTCCCATTCTCCTGGAGTTTTTTTTTTTTTTTGGTTTTTTTCTTTTTAAAAAATTTTTCTTTTCTTTCCTTTTTTGAGGCAGGACCTTGCTGTGTAAGCTGGCCTCAAACTCACAGCAGTCCTCCTGTCTCAGCCTCCCAACTGCTGGAATTATAGGCATGTGCCACCACACCTGGCTTCTCCTGGATTTTTCAAATAGGACTAGGGCTCCCTCCATCTCTAGTCCCTTCAGCTTCCCACATGAGATCACCACTGAGCTCCTGCTCTGGTGCCCACACTAACTTTCCATTGAAGGCAGGTGAGCAGACAACATTCACTCGTGGTTGCTTGCTCTCCGCACGGAGTGGAAGGCCATCAGCATGACGGCTTTGCCTCTGCAGTAGTTCTTGGCTGCAGCTAGTGCCTTTCATAGCTCATTATTTTTACATCCTAAGTTGCAGGATTGACTACATAACTTGCAGTGCCCAGGCCAAAATAAAAATGCATGGGTGGACTCTTGGTCAAAAATGTTGAAGAGTTTCAAGATGACAACAGCAGAGCATGAAACCAAGGCTGGGGCAGGACTGGCACAGGTGATCTCTGTGAAGCTGGTCCTGGCAAACCATCACCCTTGGCAGAACAGGCTGTAGCCAATCACCAGGAGGGATAATTTCAGGAGGTTTTTTTTTTAACCAATAACTGAACTCACCACCTTACTAGGCAGGCACTGTGCCACTGAGCTATATCTCTGGCCCTTTCTGAGGATTTTAACTCTGAGAGTCATGAGCACTTTTATAGTTGCAAAACCAGACTCACACAGAAAGTCAGACACCATATTCAATGTCTAATGAAATCATTTTATATCTAATGACATTGTTTTATGTCTAATAAGCTTTATTCCTTTGTCTAATTCCTATTCAGACCCTTCCCTACACCTGAGTATAGGATTAGGGAGTTTTTCTGGGACTATCAGACACAGGCAATGGGACACGGCCTTCCCCAGAGTGGGGGAGCCTGGTGGCTGCCTTTTCCTTGAGAATCAGCCCCTCACAAAATTCTGTAGTGACTGAAACTTTGCAGCCAGATACCCCTGAGCTTTAGGTCACCTTGGGAAAATTGTGTAATTTCTCTGAGCTTTGGTTTCCTGATTTGTAAAGTGGTGACAATAATGGCACCAACCACACTGGTTGTTTTGAAGACTACGTGAGAAGAAGCATGTAGAGAATAACATAGGCAAGGCACATAACACTGTTTTAAAAACCAGATAGTGTTTTTGATGTTTCTGTGGTATTCATTTTTTTTTTGAGATGGAGGTATCTCTATGTTGTCCAGGTTGATCTCATAACCCCGAGCTCAAGTAATCCTCCTGCCTCAGTCTCCCAGTTAGTTGGGGATAGGAGCTTGCAACCACGTCCATTTTAAAGAAGATAGTCCTAAAAGTGTAGCTCAGTTGAAACAGAGACAACCAGTAGCTGAACTATTTTTCTTAGCTTTACTTCATTAAAAAAAACATGCAGAGATGCTGATGGAGGTGTCCATGTTCAACCCAGATCACAGCTACTAACAGTTCATTAAAGTGCAGTCATTGATCCTCAGTCAAGGTCTTGAATAGCTTCCCAATATCCCTCAACCTAAATAAAGCCAGTTCTACTCCCAATTCACAGGCAAAATTAAGTCAAATTATAGATGGTCTTATTTTTGGATTTTTCCCCAATATTTTTACCTTTATATCTGGTGCATTCTTTTGGATATCTCACTAAAATATTGAATATTTTTAAGTCTAATATGACAAAAATTCATGACTTTAAGTGCTTCGTCTCCTGAACATATGAAAGTATGATGAACATAAGCTTTGAACAGTGACTTTAAATGAACATTAGCTGACATTAACTCATGAGAAGTAGACAGAGACCACCAGTGACCCCAAATGATGTGTATGTCAGTCAGCTTTTCATTCTTGTAACAAAATAGCTGAGAAAATCAACTCCAAGAGGAAAAGTTTACTCTGGTTTATGGTTTCAGAGGTTTTAGCTCATAGACACTTGGGCCTGTTGATTTGGTTTTATGATGAGGCAGAATATCATGGTGAAGAATGGTGGTGGAACAAAGATCTATGACTTGTGGCAGCTGGGAGAGAAAGAGGAAAATAGAGAAAGAAAGAGACAGACAGACAGACAGACACAGGAAGAGGCAAGGGGCCAGAGTCCCAATATCCCCCACATGGGCATGTCCCCAGTGACTCACTTCTTTCCATCAGGCTCTATCTCCTAAAGGTTCTCCCTCCTCCCAACAGCGTCACAGGCTGGCAACCAAGTCCTATAGCTCTTGGGAGACATTCTAGGTTTACACTACAACAATATGTTCCCTGGTAATCGTGTGTTAAAAAATTAGTCCCAAGTGTATCAGTATTGAGAGGGGACGGGACATGTAAGCATTACTTAGATCATTAAAAAGCATAAATGTCTTGCTCTGGGGAGTAAGTTCTAGAGCTCTGCTGGGACAGTATTAGATAGCTAGATTGTTATAAAGCAAGCCCACTCCTTTTATACATGTCTGCTTGGCCTTCCACATTCCATTTCAAGTTGAAGTAGCTTGAGACCCTCACTGACTGGCACCATGTTCTTGGAACTCCAGCCTCTAAAACTGTGAGTGAAGTAAACTTTTCTTCTTATTACTCAGTCTCAGGCATTTTGTTACAGCAACAGAAAACAGACTAAGATAAGCCACAATGAGAGGACCTGTTACCCTGTGACTATTTCACCTTATATTGTGTTCCACCATGGTTGAAATCTGAGAAGAGCCATCAAGGACATTACTGCAGAGAAGGGTCACTGTAAACAGGGGGCTGGTGTGTCCATAAAGGATAGTTAAATGACTTTGTTACAGCAGAGGACAGGCCTGAGACACAAGTGGGATCTGACACCCCTCTCACTTTGCTGGCACTTTCCTTCTCCAAAGCCTCAGCCTCACTCTTTGTAGGTAAAAGGATGCAGAACCTCCTGCTCAGGACACCCCTAAAGACCTAGCTGTACCCACAGCTGAGGGTGCCTCACTCCACCAAGCCTCAGGAGGCTGCCATGGTTCTAACAGTGCTGCCAATGAGGTGACAGCTATGTGTCTGGAGATCACTGGGGAACATGGGTGACGCTGCATGCATGATTCTGTCCCCAAAGCAGAGGCTGCTGGATTGTGAGACAGGCCAGCTTTCTTCTGTGCAGAAAGAAGCCTGAAGGAGTGTCAGGTAGAAGAGAAAGAAGCATTAATAAAAAGCAGCAGCATCTCAGTGCTGCCAAGGCCAGCGCCCTGGAGAAGCATCTTCAAGGAAAGGCTGGCCAGGCCCAGAACCCTGGCTTTCAGACTCAGCCACCAAGCCTTGGTCCTTGGAGGTGCACAGCTCCCTCTACAGTGACCATGGAACCTACCAGAATCGCCCCATCCACCACCACAGCTGTGTACAGAGTGAAAATAAATTCCAAAAGTATGAGCATACCTCTTCTGACTAAATTTAATGGATTTATCCCCCACTCACCCTCCTTTACCAAAAGTTTTTGCCTAGGTTTTCAAAGCAAAATTAATCTAATAATCTAATATTAATTCTCTACTATACTTCACAGACTGAGTCATTATACAACTGAGTCTCCCCTGGGGGCAACTGGTCTGTAGTTTTTGCTTGAGATTAGCATGTCAAAGCGTTAAACGTCCTATTAGGGAGAAACTAAGGTAGTTTGTAAGTGTGGCTCTGATACTGATTTATTCAATATTTACTAAATGCCTACAGCACTCTAAATCCTGAGAAAATGAAGGCAGATGGGATTGCAGTCCCTGCCTCATGGTGCTTCCAGCCTTGTGGGGTTTGCACACAAGTAATCAAGTCTTTATAGGGTGCTGTGATGCTCTCTTAGTATTTTCTGACCCTGAGATAACACCCCGCAACTTACAGGAAGAGAAGTTTATTTGGGTTCACAGTTTCAGAGGGTTCGGTCTATGGTCAGTAGGTTTCAAGGCAGAAATGGCATAATGGAAAGGCCCAGTGGAGGACAGCTGTCCATATCACAGAGGTCAGGAAGCAGATACAAAGGGAGGAGAGAGGGAGGGAGACAGATCCTTGCAGGTCACGTCCCCAGTGACCTTCCTCTAACCAGGCCCCACCTCATATCAGCACACTCAGCTGCTAAACGCTTGTGGATGAATCCACTTATGAGGCTACTATTCCAAGTTCTACTCACTTTCCAAAAGCCCAATTGCTGAACACAAGAGAATTTGGGGGGACATTCTAGGTTTAAATCATAACAGATTCATACTCTAGTGAGGACGTGGTGAGTGTTTATACTCATAGCATCCCAGGGGAAGAGACAGCTAAGCCAAGGCCTAAGGGATGCACAGAAGGCTGGAAACAGGCTTGCTTTCTCTTGCTTACATAATAGCTCACAGGTGTGCAGGAGGTAGCAGCCAGGTAAGTAGTCCCCATGGTAGTCCAGGGAGCAGCTTCCTTTCGTCTGACTTTGCCATCTTCTAAAATGCTTTCCTCATTTGCATGATCACAGCTAAATTGCCAGCACCAGTTTCACTTTCCAGGAAAAGCTGATGTGCAAGGCCAAGAATTTCTTCTTTTGGAAGTTACATCATTACTTTTGCTTACATTCCACTGCCCAGAACCTGGTCATATGGCAACTCCTGGCTAGAAGAGAGACTGGGTAGACAGTGTGTAGCTAAGTAGCCATGTGTCAGGCCAAAACTAAAAAGTGCCAACTGGATTCTGGAAGTTTTTGTTAGAGGAGGGGACTGATGGTCTGTGGGAGACCATGGTCAAGGACAAGGAACACAAGACTGAACAATAGCCTTTTGGAGGGATTGCTAAGCACCTTATTGGCATTGTTTCATTTAAACTTCTACATGCTACAAATACAGGTTGTTGCTTTTTTTTTTTTTTTTTTTTTTTTTTTTTTGGTACCAGGGATCGAACTCATGACCCTGAGCTTGCAAGGCAGGCACTATGCTACTGAGCTAAATCCCTGGCACCATTTTTATTTTATAAGAGACAGTGAAAGTTTAAGTGATTTGGCCAAAGTCACACAGTAGTAATGGTGGAGCTAACGTATTAACCTAAGTCCACCTGGATCCAGAATTGCTGGTATCTAAAGCTATCTAGAAGGGATAGGAAAATGTTGCAAACAGCAGGGCACCAAAGGGAGTGAATGAAGAGAATAGAAAGAAGATGGGGACTGGCAAAATATAGCAGATGAATCCAACATCTGATAAAGCCCACCATTTTTTAGTCTAAGAGAACCAAAGAATTCTGCTTTGGAACCAGATCATTTCTAGTAGTTGAATCCTAGAGTTGTGAGATGTTTTTCAAGATGCTCAGATATGGGAAGGATCTTGATCCTCAATTTGATCATCAGGATGGTTTTGAATGATCATGCATGGACATCTGGTCCAACCCTATGCAGAGCAGGAGCCTCCCAGGGCATACCTGACAGTTGCTAGCTATTGCCAATACACACTCAGCGCTGGGTACTTCTGCCCCTGTCCAGCCAGTGTCTGTCAGATAAGGTATTCTGGAGCCATTTGGAGTGGTCTGGCACAGGAGAGATGGAATCCCCACATGAGTAGAGCTTGGATGAGGCCCAGGTATTTGCTCATGCACTGAATCCATCAATCCATAGACTGCAGAGTTCAGCAGGCCAGCCTTCCATCCAGCCAATACCAAGGTAGTGTGAATTCCCAGGTAGCCTCTTTCTCTTTGCAGGGCCATGGGAGATGGAGGCCCTGGACTGTCCAATCTCTGGCCACATTTCTCACCTCCATGAGTGTTAGGAAATTCAGTACTCCCTTCACCAGAACCTCATGACTACAAACTGGAAGAAAAATCACTCTGAAACTTGCAGTGGATTTTGCTTATGAATAATTCAGCACGGCTCCTGACTCAGGGGAAGTATTTGATTTCTGATGCTTCCTAACCTAGAGAAGCAGTAGCTAGCACCCTGCCACAGGGCTGCATCTGTGCTGATTGGAAGGAATGGAAGGGAGGGAGAGAAGAGGGAAAGAAGACAGAGAAGGAGGGTGTGGAGAGGGGGCAGGCAGATATGGAAAAAATGTGCTCCTTTGCAAATCTCAGAAGCTCCTAAGGACTACATGACAGGTTCTGGGGAAAGAGCTTGGTCAGGTTGGGGGAGTTACTCTGAGTGACAGGTCACCCTGCTTTCCAGAATTGCAACTGTTGAGTGCAGAGCCTGTCTACCTAGGAACAATGAATTGAAGTAGGGACCAAAAGCAATGTGCAAAACTCCTTCTGGATGCCAAACCATCCTTCCTGTTATGGTTTGTATCAATGTCCCCCCAAAGCCTCATGTAACATAGGTTGGGCTTTTGGGAGGATGCTGGATCATGGATTTATGGTACTGGGATTAAGGATGTGTGGTACTAGATTAGTCCACTAACTGGTTGAGCATAGTTTTGGGTGTGGATAATGAAAAGGATTACCTTGGGTATGGGTGGCACCAACCAATAGACTTGTAGCCTGGATGGCATAAAAGTCCAGAGGGCTCACTGCTTTCTGCCAGCCCTGCCATGGACTTATTTTTTTCCACCCCTAGGATGCTCCTCTGTCGCAGAGCCAGTCAACAGTGGACTGAAACCTCTATAAACTAACTGTGAACTAAAATAAACCTTTCTTCCTTTAACTTGTGGGTGTCCGGTATGTCTCAGCAACAAGAAAGTAACAGGTCACTCTCATTTGGCCTCAGTATTATTTAAGGACTAGAAGAGACCAAAGGAGATTGATGAGTGGTTGGGTAGAAAGTTCCAGACCCAGGTCTGCCTTTCATGGAACTTTGTACAGGTCACCCTTGCATGATGAGGATGGGATAATAGGATTGGACCAGAGACCCTGCACCATCTCATCCCATCACAGAGCAGGCAAAGGAAAACTGTTTATTCCTGAAGTTTTTGTCCTATTGAACCAGGCTGCCCCAGATGAGGGACACCTTGATATAGACTGGAGATTTACCACATAGACTGTTTCTTTTCTACACCTTCTTAACACTCCCACCATAAAGAGAGGTGCATGAAAGGAAGTGCATGCCAAAGGGAAATAAGCCAGGAATTCTGCCCAAGACCAAGCAAATCAGGTCCAAGTCACCTACCTCATGATCATGCAACCAGAGGAGTTCTGGGACAGGAACTCTTGGAAGAGCCAAAGAGGTAAGCCCCACCCCAGCCCATATGGCCCTAGGGTCACCACCGACCTGTCAGTTGGAACACTTCCTCCTAGCATCCTACTTCTTCTTAGGGATGGGAAAGAAGGTGGCCATGACTAGGAATCAGTGGGACTTCAGGTTCTCATAGGGCTATCACTCTCTGGCCCCTGTTTTTTCATCTTTAAAATGGCAATTGTAACCAAGGGGTGAGAGGCAATGAAGCCTAAGAGGTAAAAGAATAACATAAATAACAAGGAGGCTCCCAGTAGCATGTTCTGGCTATACCAGAACCCCAGGGGAACACACTGTATGAAACAGTCTGCCTTCATCATTTTCCTGTCACTAAGACAGAATACCCAACACCCACAACCTGAAGGAGGAGTTTACTTCAGCACATGGTTTTTAGAGTAATCAGTCCCTAGTTGCTGGTTCCAAGGCATGTGGCAGGGTGTGGTAGAGGACAGTTGTTCATCCTATGACAGCCAGGAAAGGGCAGGGAGAAGGGGAGAGCCAGAGAGGGAGATATAACCTCCATTAAAGTTTATATCTAGATGTCCTTAGGCACTCATAGGTGGGGTTTTGGGGAGTGACTGGGTCATGGGTGTGTGATATTGGTTATAGGCTTGTGATATTGGATGGGTCACTGATGGGTCTATAGCTGGGTACATGTTTGGTTTTCCGTGACAGGAGAGGGAAAAGAGAGAAAAAACAAAAGGAAAGAAACAGGCCTTTACTGAGGGAACAGGAAAGCTGCTAAAAAGAGACAGACATTCTCTGGAAGCTTGGGCAGGACGGGAACCACAGGCTTTAATGGAAATTGACGGGGCAGAGCTAAAGGGGCAGGCAGAATGACATATTGACAACTGATTGGAGGAGCCTTTGCACATGCACGAAAAGCTGGAGGTTTGACTTGTGGGTTTCCAAGACCACAGGGAGGTGCTGTCCAGTGCCAAAGGGAGCCTGCCCATGGAGAAAAACCGTCAGTATGATGATGGGAGGTGAAACCTGGTGGGAAGAGATGGGTCAACGTGGGCGAGGATGATCTGGAAAGTTTAGGTTTAACTTATGACCAAAGTGTTGAGTTATAACTCAAATGCTGGCTGCTTGTGCAGTTTTAAACAAAGACTCTCAATGCCAGAAAAGCATATGTAAGTGTACACAAGTGTCAATCTGAGCCTAGATGTACATGTTTGTGGATGTGATTTCGGTCAGTGCTCTACATAATCACTACAATTACTGCTATCAAAATGGCCCCCAACAAGTTAGAAAAAAAGCTAAGCAAGGAAGGGAAGGGAAAGAAACCAATCACAAGCCAAATGAAGTGTTAAAGACAAAAAGGAACAATCTTAGAAAGTTCTGAAAAAGTTTGAGACCTAGTGAGCCAGAAGCAGGTCCTAATGGGCTACAGTCTCTCCCAAAGAGAAAAAGGATGCCAGCAAGCTAGATTGCTGATGTTCTTATGGAAGGGGACTCTCCTTTCAAACAAAAACCACCTTCCATTCATCCTGCCTTCCTGCGAGCCAGAGATGTCAACCTGAATGGTGAGTACAGTATGAAATTGTTGTTTCTGGTAAACTAGGCACATTTTATAACTTGTTGGTCAATACACCAGGAAAATTACTGGGACTTCTGGTAAATTATGCACATTATACAATACTTTTTTATAATGAAAAGGTTAGTTAAGTGGTTCTTTGGGAAGTATGGCACACACTATGAGTATTTCCATTACTTCATATGGAAAAATAGTCTTGACTTACAACCAAGTTGAGTTAAAACCAGCTATGGTGAACTACTGAGTTCATAAGTCAAGGGATATATATATCTTCCTCCCTTGATGGCCTGCTGTTTCCTGCCACCATACCATGCCATGGACTGTGTGTCACTTAGTGCTTACTAGAGAAAACAGATTTAATATAAGATCAACAAGTATATATGAACTTACTAAATTGGCTCACAATGACTACCCACAGAGCCAGGTGAGGAAGAGTGCAGAGGGTCTGTCTGCACCCTGGGGATCCAACGGGTCCAGTCCAAGGCCTGGGGCTCCATGCAACATCCTGTGGGAGTCTGTGTCAGGGGGCTTAAGGGTCTGCAATGAAAGTCAATGTGAAAGGGAAGCTAGGAACTCCTCTGAGGAAAACTGAAACAATCCTTCTTTCTTTGTTTCCCTTTTGTACCATTCTGGTGACAATCCTTCCTAGGGTAGATCTTCCATGCTCAGAACTATGCTGAGCCAATCTAGTTGAGTGTTACTCAGGTTAATACAGTCAGCCATCACAGACGCTTTCTCCTCTGCGCTGCCCCTCTGCCATGCCACCCTGCCTTGAGCCAGCTGTGGACTGAAACCTTTACAAGCTCACTGTGAGCTTGTGTCTCAGTAATGATAAAGTAACTAAGACACCCTCCCAAAGCACACCCCAGTGACACATTTCCTTCAACCAGGCCCCACTTCCTAACAGCACATTAGCTATGAACTCATGGATAGATAATAAATATTTATATTATTTCGTGTTTTATCATCAAATCACAAGTAATAAAGCTTGATGACCTTTGTGGGTAAGATGTTGAAGGAGCAGGATGTAGCTCAGTGGTAGATTACTTGTCTAGCTTGTATGAGGCCCATCCACAGCTAGATTCCATCCCCAGCTCCACAAAATCAAATTAAATTGAATTTTAAAATTGAGAATAAGGCCCATTTAAATATTGGGTTTGTCTTTCTTTGGTTATTAGCAAGAAAGGGATTCATCCACAGGCATAAATCATTGAAAACACTCCAGCCTCGGTATTTTCCTGGAGATGGTCCCCATCAGGCAGTTGCCATGACAACCATGGCAACCCAGCCTTCAGGAAGCAGCAGCTGGAGCCAGAAAAAGGCTTCAGTCCTGCTGCTGTTTGACAGTAGACATCCTGTGATGCAATTGTCTGCTCTGACAAGTTGCAAATTGCACATGTGCGTGCATACGTGCACACATGCACAATCTATCCTTGCACACACCTCACAGACACTAGTGGATTACATGGGCCATTGTTGAAGCCCATTCTCTCATCCACAACAGTGATGATAAATGCCAGGGACCTGAAGTAAGAAATTCTCTGCTCTGGGTGCCATACTGGGGCTGCCTACAGCCTTGTCGTTGCCCATATGTTTGTTGTGGAAGAGAGCAAAGTCATCACATGAAAAAACAAAGGCAAACAGAGCCAGTATTCATGTGGCTTTGAGTCCCCAGTTTGAAGCCCTGAGCTAACACTTGGATTAAGGGTCCTTCCTCACTTTAGGAGCCACTGTGCTCTGTCACTGCAGCCTGAAGTGTCTGGTTGCCCGGGTGGACTCTTCTCAGCTCCCATTCACCTGTGGCTACGGATGAAGAAATCACATCCCCTCTCTGGGCCTTAATGTTGGGAGTTGCGCAGTGGAGAGAGTACATCTCGGCTTAAACTTGATTCACACCAGGAACCAATAGGGAACAAGAAAAAATTAATGGCCCGAATCTGAATGGCAGGACCAGGTTAAAGGATTTGGGGGTGATGTTAAGTTCATATTGGGGAGATGTGAGGAGACAAAAGAATCTACCTACAGAGCTGGCTTAGGGACCAGAGAAAAGCTGGGCTGCAGCACTCCTGGGCATATGGCTCCTCCTGGTGCTGCCAGCAATTGGCAGGCTGCTGCCAATAAAAAATGCAGTCAGTTGCCACTCAGGGGAAGGGACAGCCCTGGTCCCCAGCCTCACTCCTTCCTGGATGATCCTCCATTGATTCAAGCCTCAGTTCCTCAGCTCTGACTTAACCCTGAATGCCAAAAGACCCAAGCACCACCGTGTATGTGCATGTGTTTGTGTGAGCAGATACACTCAGAGGCTCAGAGCAATGTGGGAAAGCTTTCAAAAAAGTGGCTTAAACATGTCAGATCAGATGCAGTGAGCCTCAGCAGGCCACGCTCATTCACAGCAGGATTCACGTGACCCCTCCTGCAAGCTCTCCATATAATGCAGTGTCTGTAAAAACTGTGACAGTGCACAGAGGTCTCCCAGCTTCAGCCTCCAGACCCTCAGAGGATCCTCAAGAGAACCCGTAAAGCGTAAGGGCAGGTGTCACAGTCACAGGTACATTTGATGACTCCAGTGCTCAGAAATGTTAAGTCATTTGCCCAAGTTATATAGTGCATAGTTGTCAAAATGAAACCCACACCCAGCTTTGGGTTATTTCTGCACCATTGCTGTGTTGTACATCCTGGGGCTGGAGCCTGATGTTCAGAGATGTGCACACACACACCGCACTGAGGCAGCAGAGCAGGGGATCACCCTCATTCATGGGGCTTTTTGGGCACTCTTGAAAGCAACTTCTACCCTAAAATATCTCAAGCAGAGATTCATGATTTAGTATAAGTACCACTGGCTCCCTTAACCCTATAAGGGCAATTTCTGAGTCACAAGCATCTTCCCGTTTGCTGGTGTGTCTGATATTCAAGATAGCATCCTAAAAGAGATGGTAGCAGGACAGACAGGTTGGGATTTTGTTTTCTTTCTTTGGGGAGTCCTAGTCTATGGGACTGTCTTTTCCCTCCAGTCCAGTGCCACACACCACATTCATATTCATCAGCCCCACTCCACCTTTTTTTTTTTAACATGAAAGCTCAGCTAATTGCATTTCCCAACCCCTTTGCAAGTAGACATAGGCAAGTGTTAGCCAATGAATGAAAACAGAGGTGCTCTGGGCCACTTCCAAACACAATGAAAAGCAGAAATCCTCATGTGTGACTGAAGACTGCCACCCTGTGACAAACTTGGAAGCCTCAGGTTGATATAGGAAAACAGCTGTCACACAGGTCCCTGGCTGACTTGCAAAGGACCCTACACAAACCACCATGGTGTTTCTGACTTGTCCACTGCTACAGCCCTTGAGTCATAACAGCATTTGGTATGTGCTATATGTCACGCACATTAACAGGTCACTGAGCAGCTGCCACACTGTTATTTTATGTATTGCTAAGAAAAATGCGGCAGTTAAGGCCGGACACTACATCTTAGAATTTTGCTTTCATACTATTCAAAAGAGCTTTTATAGATTTGATCATAGATTTTTATCATAAATCACTCTTAGACACAATAAAATAAAAAATAGAAGTGAAATAAGCTGCTAAAGTATCTCAGGAACTTCTCATTCAAAATTCGACTCCTCTGTTAGACTCAGAGTTTACAGTGACCATCTGTTAGGATCATGCTGTCATCCTCTGTGGCCTCATGAGGGCTGGCATGAAGCATTTCTCAAAAGGATCCATAAATCAACTAAAGATCACTTGTGCTGGGCTCTTGCCAGATGGACAGTTATGTGGCTTTAGTTTATTTTCAACTCCTATGTCATCATGCTGCCAGACCTGTCTGATTTACCACCTCCTCCACAACCATGGGTCAAGAGCACTATCTGGCACTGTTTGGAGATTTGTTTATCCAAGCTATTGACACATACTCTGCAAGGCTTCCCTCTACCTCCAGTACTGAGGATTGAACCCAGGACCTTCATACCTATCTACATTCCCAGTCTCTAAATCCCTTTGTTGAGGCAGGGTTCCCTAAATTTCCCGGGCCAGTCCCAGAACTCGCCATTCTCGACTGCTCCTCAGTGGCTGGGAGGATGGACATGGGCCACCTAAGTCCAGCAATACCACAAGTTTTGATGCTGGGACTTTTGATGCGTGGCATGGGCGATGACAACCTCATCAAAACTGCCACACAGCCAAGAGCAATTGAAAGATGTTGCTAGTTTGAAGTTCATCCCAATTTCAGAAGATTTTCAGTTGTAATAAAAATATGTGTCAGAATTTTTTAAAAATATGGTTGTAAACTCTCCATAAATGTTGAACAAATAAATAGATGAATTCATGAAATGATGAATTTCAATCTATGACTGATTTCAACTTTAGGGAAAATCCTTCAGATTTGGGAAATCACACAAGAGCTAAGATAACTACTGACCAGGTTGCTTTTGTTTGCAAATAACAGAAAATCCAATTAATAGGGATGCTGGTACACAGCTGGGCATCTGAGGCAGGAGGATCACAAGTTCAAAAACAACCTGGTCAATTTAGCAATTTGGTAGGAATGCATCTCAAAATGAAAAAAATAAAAATAACAATAAAAAGGGGCCAGCATGCAGTTCAGTGTGAAGAGTCTGAGCTCAATACCCAGTATGGAAAAAAAAAATGAACAAACAAAATCTAAAAGCCAGGCATGCTGGTACATGCCTATAATCCCAGCACTTGGGAGGCTGAGGCAGGAGGACCACTGCAAGTCTGAGGCCAGCCTGGGCTGCATAGTGAGTTCAAGGCCAGTCTGAATTACATAGGGAGACCCTGTCTCAAAAAACAAAAACCAAATAAATTAATATAGAAGCTATAAACATGAAAAGATGCAATAAAATAAAAAAAGGTCTAAAGAATAAGGAAAGGTAAATTAAATTAGCTCACATACCAAGAAGTCACAAAATAGGTGGATGCAGTGTTAGCTAATTCAGTGGTTCAACAATTTAGTATAGACCAAGATTCCTTGCCATCTGTCTGCTTGGGCATCCTAGATTTGCTAACCCTAACCTCAGCTCAGCAGCTCCCAAGGTATCAAGTTGGCTTCCTTAGTTCTAGGGTCCTATCTCCCATGGAGATAAAGGAACTGTATCAACTCTATAATCTTTCTCTCTCTTTATTTTTATTTTTGTATTAGGGATTGAACCCAGAGCCTTAACAGTGAGCTACATCCCCAGATTACTTTTTTTTTTTATTTCGAGGCCAAATTGGCCAGGCTGACCTTGAACCTGCAATCTTCCTATCTGAGCTTTCTGAGTACAGCAGCTTGGATTACCAGTGTGTGCCACCATACTGGGCTGTATGACTCTTTTTTAAAATAAAGGGGAAAAAAAAACCTACCTCAGATGTCCTCTAGCCAACTTCTCATCTCACTGTCACATGTCTACCCCAGGGCAGTCTCTGGCTGAGAAGTAGCATTGCCATGATTGGGTTATGTCAGTGAGGATTTATTCCCTGACTTGTCCCTCCAGGGGTGGATGCCTGGAAATAAGCCAGGGTTCTGTTCCCAAAGAAGAAGCAGATGAATGCTGAGTGGTGTGCAGGGCTGTCAGATGTCTGAGCAAAGTGGTTTTCAGCACTCCTCCCCATGTACATGTACTGCATTGTTGGAGAAAACATCTTATGTCTCAACATTCTCTCTATGGACTGCATCACTGAGGACAAATGAAGTCCGTACTTAACTGGATTCACGGCAGGCTTTACTGGCCAGCTAATTGGCACATTCTCGAAACTCCTTTATCTCTTGCTATGAAGACCAAAAGGATAAGGAAGCATGACAGTCACTGTCCCTACCCCCCAACCCCTTCTGTGCTAGGAATTGAACCTATGGCTTTCACAATGAGCTATATCCCTGGCCCTTCCCAAAAGAAAAAAAAAAATTGAGACAGCCTCACTAAACTGCCCAGGCTGAGCTCAAACTTGCAGTCCTCCTGCCTCGACCTCCCAGAGTGTGTGGATTACAGCTGTGCACCACCATGCCCTCAGTAACTGGGAGGGGTCTCCCAGCCTCCTTTGCAACGTGAGGTAGCCCTGTGAGCTAGGTCTGTCAATAAAATGGAAAAAAAAAAAAGTCTTACAGGAGCCTGGGGGAAAAGTTTTCCCCTAAGTGATTCAAAGGTGCTGTGATGGATTAATTAATGGGAAACTTGCAACACCCAGATGAACTGAGTCAAAGTGGTCCCAGCTGTGGAAGGCCCACCTGAGGCCAATAGCATAAAAAACTGGAGGGGAAGATGGTGAGCTGTTGATTCTCCTGGAGAAGCTTGTCACGCTGGCTCTCCTGATATGATCTCAGCTGTTCTCATCCTCGGAGGAGGTTGGGTCCTCACTGTCACTGAGGATGGCTGCGATTCTCCTCAGGGGAGCCCTGGGTCCTTACCTTGAGCGTCACTTCCTGGCTGCAGTGCAGATCCTCAGCCTGCTGGCACAGATCCTTCATCCCACTGGTGCAGACTTTCTAGCTTCCACCATTGATCTTTGGGCCTTCCCGGTGCAGATCCTTGGTATAGACTTGCCTGAGACATTTTTGTGGGCTCTCAGCCTCCAGGTAGACATGTGCGGGACATTGCTGAGGGATCCAGGCCCTCGGCTGGATTATTTGGGTCTCTAATGTGTGGACTGATCTCCTACCCTCTTCTGATTTGACTCTTTGGGTGACTATTATAAAACAGTCCTACAAATCATGTGTCCCGTATTAAATCTGTTCCCTTATAAGCCCTGACTATAACAGTGCTACCATTGCTTTTTCTCTCTGTCCTGCCACCTTCTTGCTGTAAGTCTCGTCATGATGACTGAGCACCTTCCAACCATGCAAGACGGTCAGTGAGTATGGAAGGTGGCATGAACCTCCAGAAGGGAGGCACTGAGAGTGCCAGCTACCCCATTTCAGACTTCTTGGTCTGTATTTAAATAAACTGCTGTGAATCAGGCTTTTTATTACTTGCAGCTGAATTCCATTCACGTGCTCTTGATTATTTCGAACGCAGGCAGCTGAGCTCTTGTTGGAGCCTGTGCGGTCACCTTTGGTCCTGCCTTGAGCATGAGGCCATGGTGGCTCATCATAAAAGTGAGAGAAACGTCAGCACTTCTTTGCTGAATGTGTATGTTTGCCTCAACAGTGTGATTTTTACCCAGAGCTTCGCTGCAGGAAAAGAACAGGGCCGAACATCCTATCACTCGTTAAAAGTCAGCATAATCTCTCTGTGCCTGTTTCAAGAAAGGTAAACTACATGGCTGGTGTGGTGGTACGTGCCTGTAATCCTAGCACTCAGGAGGCAGGAGGATCGCTACAAATATGAGACCAGCTGGGCTACACAGTGAAACCCTGTCTCAAAAACAAACAAACAAACGGTAACTACAGAATGTCACAATATCCCGAACATGACCTGGGAGAGTGTCATTGTCACCATCCCTTCAAATTATGGAACTCGCAGTTCCTAATGTAACCATGCCATGACATCCTGGTGTCTGGAGTGCCAGTGTCAATCCATGTATTGAGACTAAGGGAGCCAGTTTCAGTGGCACATGGCTGAGGTCCCAGCACTTGGAAGGCTGAGGCAGAAGGATTTCTGAGAGTTCAAAGCTAGTTTGGGCTACATGGTGAGATCCTGTCTCCAAAAAACAAGACAAAAAATTTAATTTTTCTTTAAGAGGAGAAGGTCATTCCCCGTAACATCCAGCCAGGTTTGGTGGTGTACCTCTATGATCTCAGCTACTGGGGAGGCTGAGGCAGGAGGATTGAAAATTCAAGTTCAGCCTGGACCATTTATTGAGAGCCTGCCTCAAAATAAAATACAGGGTTAAGGATGTAGGAACATAGCTCAGTGGTAAAGTGCTGCTGGTTCAATCTCCAGTACTGAAGGGGGAGAGAGAGAGAGAGAGAGAGAGAGAGATCCCACAAGTTGATCCCCTATTGTCTGAGTAGCTCCATATGCGCCTCTGGGAGCCCCTCTTTAAGGATTGCTGGGGGTGGACCCACAGTGTCTGCTCCAGCCACCAACGGCTGGTCCTCTGCTGTGGAAACCACGTGCAGGAAGGTAAAGATGTGGTTACAGAGGAGAGATGCAGAAGCCATTCAATAATGCATCACGGGGTAAGTGCTATCGACTCCAGAAAACAAAGGTGAAAACAACACTGCCAGTCATGTTATGGACAGGTGATGCTGTCCCAAGAAAAGCTCTCCAGGGTGGCAAGGCCATGTCAGAATTGAGGGAGGTTCATCGAGTAGCACAGGCACACGGCCCAGAACGGTGTCTCAGTCTGTGATGGGCCACAGAGACAACAGTGGCCCGGTAATTGTAGAGCGGTGTGGTGTGCATCTCTGTCTGTGTAAGGACACTGATGCTTGCATGGTGACATGGTCACCTGACAGGGGGCTGTTAAGTGCTGTGTGACAGTCTTTGCGTAGCTTCCTTTTGCAAAGGCGGGGTGGATGTGTGGGGTTCAGGACTGGCTCTTCAGCACCCTCCAGGCCTCACACCCCCAGCCTGGAAGCTTCACCTCGGCTGCCTTCTTCCTGCAAGGCTGTTTCTATTCTGTGGGACACTGAGCCGGATGAGTGGGGGCAAAGGAGGGACGGCGGGGCAGTGGTCAAGAGGGCACTGGACTGAAAGTGGCTGAGGGAAGCGAGAAAGGCATAGTTACTAGGCAGAGTCCTTAGGCGGAGGAACTCTGGCCTTCAGCACCTGCAACTCTGGACCTGGACAATTTGCAGAAAAGAATTCTCCCAGGGCTGTGTGAAGGCTGAATCAGCACCATGAAAATTTACGGTAGAGCCGGGCATGGTGGTGCACATGTGTAATCCCAGCGCTCAGGAGGCTGAGGCAGAAGACTGCAGCCTGGGCAACTTGCCAATTTAGTGAGACAAGAGTCTCATAACAACAACAATAACAACAAAATAAATAAATAAAATAAAATAAAACGGGTAGGGGATACATCTCAGTGTGAAGTTCCTGAATTCAATCCACAGTATAAAAATAAAAAGAACAAAATAAAAACCTCATGGTAGAGAGGAGCTGAGTAGGAATTCTAGGGCCCTGAACTAGAGGAAATCAATAATATAACTGTTCAATGAATGAAGAAAACTCATGGAAAGGTTTTACATTTTTTTCCCAGGGAGTGCTGAGCTCTCAGACCTGGATTTCCATCTGCAAGCCCTGCGACCTTGCATAAGCTCCTTTGCCTCTGTGGGTTTTTTTTTAATTTTTAAAAATCTAACAAAGTGATATTGTAAGAACAAAAGAAATCAGTGTGGAGGTGCTTGGACATAAGGACTGGAGAGAGATGGTTGAAGTGGAGTCTGTTGTTTTCTGACTTATAGGGGAGAATAAGTGGCCGACTCCACTGCAATCGCGCCCACTCTGGGTGGTCACCGAGCCCCCCACTTGGCAAACCCCGCCCGGCGCACCCTTGCGGACTTTTCCACCTGGGTTTGCGGGGCAGGCTCAGAACATGCTGCCATCTGCTGGGAAGAAGAAGAAGTGACATCAAGGTGTCCCTAACACTCGGCGGGAGGTGGGGAGAAACCGGGAGGAAGGGAGGGGAAGGAGAGGACCTAGTTTCTCCTCTACTGTGTCCCTCCCGTTGGCCAACAGCTTGTCAGAAGAATTCTTATTTCATCAGTTTTTTTCTTTTTTAAAAAAGTGGCGGGATATTATTCCACTTTCAGAGGGAAAGAAAGCCAGGTGCTGTGGTGCATGCCTGTAATCTCAGGTGCTCTGGAGGCTGAGGCAGGAGGACCCTGTCTCAGGATAAAAATGAAATGAAAAAATTAACTAAAAAGGGCAGAGGGTGTAGCCCAGTAGGAAAACACTTGCCTGGCATCAGTGAGGCACTGGGTTCAATCCTAATACAGAGAGAGAGAGAGACAGAGAGAGAGAGAGAGAGAGAGAGAGAGAGAGAGAGAGAGAGAGAGAGAGAGATTGTGTTACCAATTTCTGAGCCCAAACTGGACTCTTTTTCTCTGTCCAAATTGTGGAACCAGTAACAAGATGAGGCATCAGCTTAGCAATGCAGGAGACTTCTACCCTTGGCAAAGCCCAGGTCAAGTGGGAGAGAAAACTCAAAAATCAACTTCTCCACTGGCTTGGGGTCTCGGGCTACAGACACAGGGTAAGAGGGAGGGACAGGCTGGTAGAGAGCAGGAGCAGCCATGTCTTTCCAGGTGCCTCCTCCCCACTTCTGCTCCTTCTATGGTTCTTTCTGGCTTTTGTCACCAGTCACACTGCCTGTCATGTACTTGCACATAGGATTATAATGAACTTAGAGGTCATCTAAAGGTGACTCTTAGACCTGGCCCACACAAAGAGGAACTTCTGGCTTACAGGAACTGTGTCCTTAAAGGTAACCAAGCTCGTAAGTCTCCAGATCATAGAGCTCCAGAACCACAACTGTTCAAGAAGCCTTGTGTGATTGGGGACTTCTTTCCTACCTAATAAAAATACACAAACAGGGAGACTTTGAAAACCATAGAGCCAGCAAGTAGCAGAGGCCTGAGCTTTCCTGCCAGTTCCCATCTGGGTTCCTCCCCTTAGGTCTCACAGGGAAGGCACCGCTCTGCAAGGGGATGATTGTTCTTTTAGACACCCCAAAGCTAGAAACCTTTACTAGTCAGTGGGTAAAAGTTCATAGTGAGACCCAGACCAGAAGCCAGATGGAGGAGGAGAAATCAGTAGTTTTTCCCCTAGTCAAAGTCATGGGTTCCTCACTGTGGGGACTTTGCAAAAGGGTGGGGTCTTGGTAATTTCATCTTGCCTGACTGGAGCACATGGTCCAGGAGCTGCTGGACTTTCCTGAGATTCAGCTGCTTTGTCCATTGGGATTATGTGTGGAGTTTTTTTTATTTGTTTGGTGTTTGTTTTTTGAGGCTGTCTTTGAACTCACTTCATATCCCAGGCTGGCATCAAATTCATGGTGACCCTCCTGCCTCAGCCCCCAGAGTGCTGAGATTACACAGGTGTATGCCACCACACCTGGCTTGCCCACTGGGTTTGATAACTGCCTTCTGGTCAGATCGCACCTGGCATCTGAGCTGCTTTTCTGTTGCACTATCGTCAAACACGTTTCTGTCCTATCATCATTCACTTACCTCCAAATACGGGCTGCTCGGGTCGTGCTGACCTGGGTGGGACAGGACAGAGGACAAGAATTGCATCACCTCAGAGAAGCATAGAGGTGGTAGATTCACGCGGG
Source organism: Hydrochoerus hydrochaeris (assembly GCA_004027455.1). Classification (NCBI taxonomy): domain Eukaryota; kingdom Metazoa; phylum Chordata; class Mammalia; order Rodentia; family Hydrochaeridae; genus Hydrochoerus; species Hydrochoerus hydrochaeris. The sequence goes on from PVLA01001990.1 coordinate 302,422, forward strand.
GGCTGAACCCGAGTGCTTCACAGATTTCTTGCTTCACACCAGCGGGGAAGCATTAGTGACAGGGAAGGGGGAGGTGTAAACTATGCCAGGAAGCAGCGTGGCTGTGATGCTGGATCATCCAGCTGCAGTGAAGGAAAAAAACACATAGTAGGAGGCCCCAGTCATTACCATTTTTCACTAATTTCTGGCTCTCCTTCATAAGATTACAAAGCAAAAGCGTAAATGTCTCATCAGATCAGGTAAAGCTGGCGTTTCTGGCGAGATTACTGAAACTAGCGGGCCTAAAAGCCAGGAATCCTTCCCTCTCTCAGGCTGTTCCCACTGATTCAGTCAACTCTGTCCCTTTGGTCTGTGCCCAAGTCAGAAGACACGGGGACAGCCAGGACCTTGGGGTGGGAACACAGATTTTTCAGTTGATTGCTAAGCAGCGGCTCACAGGAGGAAAAGCAGTGGGGAGTCCCCCTTCCCATGTAGAGAAACGTGGGCAGCAACGTGCAGGAGAGACCAAGCACGTGCTGTAATTCTTCAGTCCCACATTTGGCCCACAGGGGGCAGCATATCTCTAGCAATGACCACACCGCATACCTATAGGATATTGCAGAAAATGGATTTAATAGGCCCAAGTAAATTTTTTAATTAAAATTTTAAAAAATCAGATCAATATATTCCCAGGAAGCAATTTCCACCCGTCATATTTTCAGAGATGCTGCTTTCCCCCCCCCCCCCGATGTGCAGTACTAGATCCACAGTGAGCTCCGAATGAAGATGAATTGAATGCCTGTTTGAAGCTAACTCAGACTTGCCTGGGGCATGGAAAGTACAGGGGGTGAGAAGGAGGAAATGAACCAGGGGTTGGCGAATACGCATGGAAAATCACCGCTATGGTTTGATTGTCCCTCCTAAATTACTGTTCAAGTTTAATTGCCACTAAAATAGTATTAAGAGGTGGGAACTTTAAGCCTGGCTTGGTGGCACGTGTCTGTAATCCCAGCTATTAAAGGGGCTGAAGTGGTAGGTCTCTGGGCCACCCTGGGCAGTTTAGTGAGAATCTGCGGAGAACTTTTTAAAAAGGAGGTGGGAATGTAGCTGAATGGTAGCGTGGTCATGGATTCAATCCTCAGTACCACAGGAAAGCTAAACAGACGGAAGGAAGGAAGGAAGGAAGGAAGGAAGGAAGGAAGGAAGGAAGGAAGGAAGGAAGGAAG